>CM060322.1:49520171-49537671 GCA_030674155.1 Stramonita haemastoma | reverse complement strand
AGTGCTACACCATCTATGATCACAGCTACTGGCCAAGTAGATTTTGGTTTAATGGTAGGAGATTGTTTAATAACAACAAAGATGATGAGTTATTCAGATTTCATCTGGATGCTCATAAGTAATCCATCCAGGCATACATGTGTGTGTGTGTGTGTGTGTGGTGTGTGTGTGTGTGTGTGTGGTGTGTGTGTGTGTGTGTGTGTGTGTGTGTGCTGAAAGCTCTGGTAGACAGACCAGAGTAACACAAAGTACTGTCATAACTCATATGATGTGGGTTTTACCCATCACTTGGCACATTTAAAATAGCTGAAACGTGGGAGTATTACATGCCACAAAGAAGAATATTTTGTACACAACGTTAGGACCTGTGGTCGAGTTAATCCGAAGTCTCAGCTAACCAGCCCGATAAGGATTTGGCTATGTTTTACTTTGTAATGTATACTACATAACGTGTGTACACTACACACGGGAAAGGGGGAGAACTTTCTTTCGCTACCGACATAAGTATCATCAAGGAGTGATCGATAGCAAAAACGTTAAGAAACGAAACAGCTCAGACAATTAGTGTATTCAAATATCGAACTTCCACCTGACACATCATCTAATCGATCCGACGAGCTTTCTCTAAACAAAATTCAGCAGACAATAAATCGCGAGCAGACGACTTTGAGAAGAAGTTTTACATGCATCAATCAGACAGTTTATAAACTTGCCAAAAAATCCAAACCCCGTACTGTACAAAATCATCACTACAAATTCTACAAAATGTATCTCTTTCGCATTTTAGCGGAATAAGAAGGTTTTAAAGCTTTCTTGTTACCATTCTCGTCTTGCGCAGTTGAAGAAGCCATTTTGACAATGATGACGCCGATTTGGTCGCTAGATTTTCCCGGCAGATGCCACAAAACAAGGATCGTGATGAAAACGAAGTACTAAATGAAAACAAGTAGAACTTGTGCTGCACGTGTTCATTCATTTTATTCATTTATTCTTTTATATCGAGGGTAATGGAATAAGCACTCATGCGCTTTTTTACATCTAGTTCCCGTGTTTATGCAGTTCTGTAAATCTATGTCATCAGTTCCCACCGTCACACGATGGCCTACTCTTACGAAAAGCGGAACAGGATTCAACGTGTGCGCAAGATGTTCTGCGTGCGTTCGCACACGGGGGTTCGGTTTATATCTCATCCGAAGGACATTTGGGGGAAGTGGAGTCATCACTGATGTTAACTCCAGAGGAAAAATCCTCTCGAACGGGAATTGAACCCGGTCGTCAAATTGCGAGCGCAATGTTTCTGACCATCATAGGCTATCCCGTCCCCGTGTGTGTGTGTTGTGTGTGTGTGTGTGTGTGTGTGTGTGTGTTGTGTGTGTGTGTGTGTGTGTGCCCGCGCGGGGGGGCTGGGGGGCACTATTAAGTTGTTGTTTAATTATTTATCTTTTTCTTCTTTTATTTCGAGGATAAAGAATAAGCACTAATGTGCTTTGTTTTACATCCAGTCCCTGTGTGTGTGCAGTTTTGTAAATTTTGTCATCCGTTCGCACTGGCACATAATCACTTACTCTTCAAAAAAAAAAAAAATGAAAGGGTTTTAACGTGTGCGCAAGGTGTTCTGCGCGCGTTCGCATCGAAAGACTTTTGTTTAGGGGGGGGGGGGGAGTCTGCACTGATTTTAACTCCAGGGGAAAATCCCTTGGACAGGATTTTAACCTAGGTCATGAGATTACGACCACAATGTGCAAAGCTGGGGGGGGGGGGGGGGGGGGAGGGACAACCTAGTGGTCAGAACATTGTGCTGGCAATTTGACGACCGCGGTTCCATTCCCGTTCAAGAGGATTTTTTCTCCTGAAAGTTAACATCAATGCTGACTCCACTCTCCCAAAAAGTCCTTCGGATGAGACTGTAAACCGAGGCCCCGTGTGCGAACGCACGCATAACATCTTGGGCACAGCACACGTTAAATCCTGTTCCGCTTTTCGTAAGAGTAGGCCATTGTGTTCCGGTGGGAACAGATGACATTTACGAGACTACATACACACGGAGACTAGCTGTCAAAAAGCACATAAGTGCTTATTCCATTATCCTTGATATAAAGAATAAATAAATAAATTAATAAATAAATAAAAAAAAAGCTGTGGCAGCATTAGCAGGATAAGAACTTAACCTAAACCTACGGCTCATAGCTTGTAACAGAAATGTAAAACCATTATTAGATGGGGTGCTTGTTCGTTAATTGTTTTATTGGATGCTCTTCCATACGAATGAACTCCAGATGTCACTTTACAGTCAGTCACTCAATAACAAATTCTAAAACCAGCTGTTTGACGTCTTCTTTGCCATCATAAGAGGGTGGGGTTCTTTGGGGGGTGGGGGTGGGGGGGGGGCGTTGTTATTTGGTTGTTGTTTATTGTTTTGTTTTGTTTTGGTTTAGGTTGGGGTGGGTTGTTTTTTTTGTTTTTTTTTGTTTTGTTTTGTTTTGTTTTGGGGGGGGGTACAGTTTTTGCTTTGAGATTGGGGATTTTTTTTTTTTTTTTTTTTTTTGGGGGGGGGGGGGTTGTTTGTCTAGTGGCTGCTGTTTTAATAGTTGGTTTCATTTTTATTTTTATTTTATTTATTCTTTTATATCGAGGATAATGGAATAAGCACTCATATGCTTTTTTACATCCAGTCCCCGTGTGCTTGCAGTTTTGTAAATCTTGGCATCCTTCCCACCGGCACACGATGGCCTACTCTTACGAAAAGGGGAACAGGATTTAACATGTGCATAAGCAATAAGGAACCTTCAAAGGCCCGGCTTGGTTTTTGTTGTTGTTTTCTTTTATTTCAATAAAGCAATTCGATTATTATTGGACCTTTGAATTTACAGTTTTCCTTCTGATTTTCACAGCTTTTTTCATTAATTAGTAGTTTCCATTACCGCTGGGTGCATATGGCATCTCAGTTAGACCCCTTGGTTGTGATAAAATTGATCATTATAGTTTCAAAAAGTTTTGTCCTCTATGGTAAGTCTCCTTTTTTTTTGCGTTCCTTGATTTATACTCTCGGTAGGCTAGCTTGTGGACTACCTCTATACAGAGAAAGTATGGGTGCTTTTTTAAAAGTAATAATAATAATGATGATGATGATGATAGTGAGATGATGGTGTTGATGACAACGACAGCACTACTACTACTACTGCTGCTACTACTACTACTACTACTACTACTACTACTACTACTATAATTATATATATTATAATTATTATTATTATTATTATTATTATTATTATTATTATTATTATTATTATTAACAAAACTTTTCTTTCCAGATGGTAGATTGAATAGGCATTGCATTAATTTTGCCTTTTTCTCATCAAGCCATCCAAATACAAAATCAAATAAATGAATGAATAGAAAAAAAAATTTTAAAGAAGAAGAAGAAGAAGAAGAAGAAGAAAGAAAGAAAGAAACAAGGAAACAGGAACCATAAGAAAAAATAGAATAAAATAAAAGAACATTACCAAAATATACAAAACAAAAATAAACTATAAAAAAAATTCAGCAAAACAACACAAGAAATAAAAACCTATCCCTTTTCATTTAAATTTACATCAACTATTCTCTTTCTTCTCCTTATCTATTCTTCCCCAAAACACATGGCCTACACAGTACCTATACAGACTCGTCACTCATTACCCTTCACATTTAATTTGTTGAGCCACCATTACGGATCTCCCAGTGTCAACAATAACAGGGCACACACAGGTGTGTGTTCTTCTTCTTCTCATTGGTTTAATGTCCGTTCACTACAAGGTGATTTAGACAATGGTACATTCACGTTAAGAATGCACTGAAAAGGGGATGAGGGGAAAAAGTGAAAGAATAAAGAACATAATGGATGATGATAGGTTTATACAATTTCATTTATAGTAACTGACCTACTGGTGACTGGCAAATACTTGCTGCAACTGATATTAGGACATGCGACTCGGAATCATACAGAACACTTTGGAAATTTCCGTATTTTTCCCTTAGATCTATCCCTTTGCTTTTATACGAGGCAATGAGCACAGGGCAATCAAACAGTATATGGTGGACTGATATAATAGCAGAACAAGTGCAGAAAACATTTTTTGAATATTTAGTTTTCCAAGCATTTAGACGTAATTTATGAATTATAATTTCTATATTTCAGGTGTGTGTGTGTGTGTGTGTGTGTGTGTGTGTGTGTGTGACCTAGGCCACATGAGTCTTGTCACAAAAGAGGCAAACATTTCATTGTGTTATGAATGACTGAATAAACAATCGTGGTGTGTGTGTGTGTGTGTGTGGGGAGAGCTTCCCCCACCACACTACCATTGTTTTCAGTCACTCCAGCCCTCTAATCTTATCTTTTTAGTTAGGCTAATTTACGCACCTACTCTATCACTACAGCCAACAGATTTTACAGTGTGTTTTAGAGTCGGTCCATGTTTTATCAGTTTTATCAACATGGAGACCTGGCTTTAGATAATTAGGCCCTACTGCCATACTCCTTGTCCACTGTCCATTACCCTATATTCTGAGTCAACAGATGGCAATTGTGTTTGCTGAGTGTTGAATGAGTCCAGCCAGGTTTTATTTGGTTTGATTGTTAGCCTGGGTGGGTGGAGTTGGGGTGTGTATCATCAACCATTTACTTGATATTCCATTTGTTTATTTCTTCCTTTAAAGTACAGAGAGATAAGAGGGGAAGAGGGGAGGGGGGGTTGGACAGTGTTGAGGGAGGGGAGAGGGGGTGGAGCGGGTTAGCCACAGTTACCTATTCAGTCATTGATTTTATCTATTCATTCATTTTCCCTGAAAGTCGAATGCCTTTATTTTAAAGCTTTGTTTGTTTGGCTTTTGTTGTTTGTTGTTTTGTTGCTGTTATCTTGTTGTTTGCTTTGTTTTGGTTTTGCTTTGGTAGTGCTGTTCTTGCAGTTTTGTTTTTTCTTGTTGTTGCTGTTACAGTTTGTGAGGAAAAAAAGCTTCAAGACCTGTAACTCTGTGTGTGTGTGTGTGTGTGTGTGTGTGTGTGTGTGTGTGTGTGTGTGTGTTTATTTTATTTATTTATTTTATTCTATTTTATTTTTATATCGAGGATAATTGAATAGGCACTCATGCGCTTTTTTTTTTTACATCCAGTCCTGGTGTGTATGCAGTTTTTTGTCAATTTTGTTATCTGCTCCCGTCCCACACGATGGCTGTGTGTGTGTGTGTGTGTGTGTGTGTGTGTGTGTGTGTTGTCTGTGTCTGGTCTGTCTGTCTGTCTGTCTCTTCTCTGTCTGAAATAACTGCTTTAGTAGCAAATTCTCTTATATTCAGTCAAAGCATGAAATGTAGGCGAAAAGTGATAACATTATTGTAATTAACACTATTGCCCAACCCATTCCTTCACTCCTCTCCTTTCCATCACTATCCCCAAAGACGCTATTTGGCTGCATCAGGTGCTGGTGGGAACAGATGACATGATTTACAAAATTGCATACACACGGGGACTGGAAGTCAAAAAGCACATGAGTGCTTATTCCATTATCCTCGATGTAAATGAATAAAGAAATGAATAAATAAATAAATAAATTGATAAATTAATCATTTAATGCTTGGGGGGAAAAAAAACGGTTGCATACACAAAAATCTTCTGGCTGGTGGAACCTTGGAGCTCCAGGGGAGGAAGGAAAAAATGTCCATTTCTAATGTGTGTAAGTTATGCCTGTTTTAGAAGTTGATAAGAGTGGGATTGCTTGTAGTATCAACGAATAGATATGGTAATAACAATACAATACCATGTGTGTGTGTGCGTGCTACAACAACGCTATAACGTAAAAATGGTTGCCTGAATCAAAAAAATTGAATCTCTCACCAGCATGCTTGCCTGCATGCGTGAATGTGTCTGTGTCTGTGTGTGTGTGTGATATCTCACACACCCGTGGCCATGCGTGTAGGTAGGATTTATACATGTGTGGTTGCTGAGTGCTTGAGAAAATTGTGTTTGAGTAACACAAGAAAGACAGAAAGAGAAAAGGAGATAAATAAACAAATGAAAAGACAGACTGGTACAGGGACAAACATGCAAAGACAGACAAGACTGATACAGAGAAATAGACATGGAAAACAAACAGTCTAGAAAGACAGAAACCCATAAACATCATCAAAGAAACAGATGTGAAGAGGTGGTAAGTAGAATATCTCCCACGTGATGAGAGCACAGGCAATGGCAGCGTTGTGTTTCTATTTAGAGACACACCTGTGAATTGTCGATACTCTGTTTCCTTGGGTAGTGGTCGAAAACCCTCAGATGCATACACTTGGCTTGCATGGTGAAATGTAGTAATTATGCAACCTCATTATACAAGTAACATTCTAAACTGACTAGGTGTGCCGTGTTCACGAGGTTTGTGCAGAGATGGGACATCAAATAAGTATGTCCACTCTGTTACACAGACAAAACAGACGTTTTTTACACAGTCCAACAAGACACCAAACTCATAAACAAACAAATGAGACCATGGTATCATTCCAATAAGATCTTTATTTCTTGCACACAAAACAGTATGCGAGGATATTCAAGGCTGTCACTATTGTGAAACGGACTTTTCTACACAGTACAACAAGAAACCAAACTCCCGAACAAAACACTACTGAAATGTTGATAACATTCCATTAAAATTTTTATTTCTTGCACACAAAACAGTATGTAGAAGAAATCCAAGGTTGTCCATATTGACCACAATCAAAATGAATCAGTCAGTAAATGAACACATAAGTGAATAAATCCATATCAAAAAGAAACTTAACATCTACGTATCACAAAAAATGTATTCAGCTAGGGGAAAAAAAAGTCACACTCCATGACACAAAAAGGCAGAATCACTGAGAAAGAAGCTTGTCTCTTTAACAGTAGTACACAAAAAATGGCATACGAGTTCCATCATCACAACTTACTAGCTGAGTGCGTCAGAAGCTAGGAGAGTTGACAACAGCCTTAAGCACATACTGTTGTTTGTGCCTGCCTGCAGACCTGCAGACCTCTGGGTGCAGGCACATTAATATGTGCTGCTGCTGCTGCTACTACTGGTCAGCTCTCCGTCTGACCCCACAGACACTGTTGCCCAAGAGGAGCTGTCGTCACTTGAGGCCCAGGTGTATCCACTGTTGCTGTCACTGTCACTTATGGGAGTGGAGTTGCCGGTAGTGGTGGTGGTGGTGGTGGTGGTAGTGTAGTAGCTTTCAGAGTTGTCAGAGCACCAGGATGATCTTCCAGAACTCCTGCTGGCAATGGACCCGCTTGGCGAAACAACGCCGAACATGAATTCCTCTTCTGAGGCTGTGGGGGTCCTGTTCCACATGCTGTGGACGCTGCTGCTGCTGCTGCTACTACTGATGCTACTCCTGCTGCCACTACGACAGCTGCTGGTGCAACTGTTGCTGCTTCTTCTGGCGTCCGAAGACTCCAAGTTGCTGCTGCTAATCCTGCTGCCACTACTACAGTCGCTGCTTCTGCTGTTGTTTCTTATGGCGTATAAAGACACCAAGTCACTGCTGCTGCTGTTCCTGCTGATACAGCTGCTGCTGAGTGACCCACGTCTGGCAAAGTTGCCTCTACAGCGTGGTAGGTACGTTCCTCTGTGTTGAATGAAGGCAACCCATGGTTTTTGTTTTACAAGAGTATATGAAGACAGGTGACTCTGTGCTCTGAAAATCTACAGGTACCTCTCTGGGCCACGATCTGAGTTGGATATGAAGCCTCAAAAGTAAGACCCCTATTTAAATAGGATCAGGTCCAGGTCCTTACCCAATCAAGAAACGGGTAGTGGTCAAGATCTGATGATCCACCCCCTGCTTTCTCCTTGGTCATCACCATCAGTCAGTCAGTGGTTGGGTCATTAACATGTCAGGAAGAATGCAGAATAATGATTGTTGTTGTTTGTATAGTAATATAAACGTAAGAGATAACAAGTCGGACTGGACACACATGGAGAGAGATAACGATGTGGTCAAGACTATCTGAAGATCCACCCCCTCTTTCTCCCTGGTCTTTATGGTTGATCAGTCCTTGGGTTATTAACATGTCATGAAGAATGCAGAATAATGATTGTCGTTGTATAGTAATATATTGGAGTGAACATAAGATATAACAATTCGGACTGGACACACATGGAGAGAGATAACGATAATGGTATTTTATTCAAGAAAAGACAATTGCCCCATGATGAAGGAGGAGAGAGGTAGAGAGAGAAGAGAGAGAGGAGAGAGAGAGAGAGAGAGAGAGAGAGAGAGAGAGAGAGAGAGAGAGAGAGAGAGAGAGAGGGAGAGAGAGAGAGAGAGAGAGAGATTTGATTTATTCTTTTATATCGAGGATTTGATTTATTCTTTTATATCGAGGATAATGGGATAAGCACTCTTGTGCTTTTTTTCATCCAGTCCCCGTGTATATGCAGTTTTGTAAATGTCATCTGTTCCCACCGGCACATGATGGCCTACTCTTACGAAAAGCGGAACAGGATTTAATGTGTGTGCAAGATGTTATGCGTGCGTTCACACACGGCCGGTTTAAAGTCTCATCCAAAGGACTTTTGGGGAGAGTGGAGTCAGCACTGATGTTAACTCCAGGAGAAAAATCTCCTGGACTGGACCAATGTTCAGAGAGAGAGAGAGAGAGAGAGAGAGAGGAGAGAGAGAGAGAAGGAGAAGAGGAGAGGAGAGAGAGAGAGAGAGAGAGAGAGAGAGAGCATGTTTATGATTTAATTGTGAAAGGCCATTGCCTTGTTACAATGTGGTTTTATCACACATCACAGCATCAGGTATCAGGAATGTGAATTTATGAGATTGATATTTTACCAGAACACGTTGTAGACATCCGTCAGTCTTGGAAGACTATGAAGTTGCGCTCCATGCTCTAGAGCGCAAAGTCTGAATATGTAAATCTGGAGGACAAGCTGTTACCCATGCAGCAGACACCCTCCCCCCCCCTCCCTCCCCCCCTCCCCCCCCCCCTTTCCACATGGCTGGAATGGTCCATTGAAAAGGCAATCCCCGATAACAATTGGTTCCAGTGTCGTTGCAGGAGCCGCCAGAACGTTTCCATATAGGCCTACAGCCCCGAACCGCCCTGGGGACTCCAACTCCCTGATTTTTCCTTAGGGATGGTGTCTAAACATGACACCAGTATGCATGCTGGTTTGTTGTTGTTTTTTATTTTGTTGTCATTCTCTCCTCCATCCCGTTCCGCCTTTCAGAAGAGCAGACCATAACATAGAAAAAATTATGAAAACACCAAAATCACAGTACCTACTGAACACACACACACACACACACACACACACACACACACACACACACACACACACACACACGTATGTGTGTTCAGTTATGCACACACATACATTCCAGCCTGAAGCTGGGCGTTTTGTTTCTTCACCCGTTTGACCATGAGTGATGGTCTGGGTGTTAGTCTTTCTAATAAAACGATAAACCAAAGCCCTGAGTGTAATGCAACATTTCTTCGTCCTGGAGTGGTTGCTATCTGTCCTATGACACATTAAATCCTGTTCCGATTTTCCGTAAGAGTAGGCCATCGTGTACCGGTGGGAACAGATGACATTTACAAAACTGCAAACACACGGGGACTGGATGTAAAAAAAAAAAAAAAAAGAAGCACAAGAGTGCTTATCCCATTACCCTCGATATAAAAGAATAAAATAAAAAATAAACAACAAAATAATAAATAAAATAAATAAATAAATAAATAAATGAGCGAAAAACTCCTGGCGCTGCCATTCAGCTCCTGACAAGTCAGGCCCTGCACACCCAACTCCCGCTACGTGGGAAAGACTTATCTCTTTGAGTCTTTCTGTGAAAAGGAAAAAACAGTGGACCATGAAGGAAGGGAAAAAAAGACACGAAGTAGGTCACAGGAAATGAGGAAAAGAAACAAGGCAGAAACAAAGGGATTTGAAGAGAGGGAATTCCTGGCACAGAATTTCCAGAAGGTGAGAATGCTATTTATTTATTTATTTATCTATTTATCTATTATTTATTTATTTATTCTTTTGTATCGAGGATTATGGAATAAGCACACTCGTGCTTTTTTTACATTTAGTCCCCGTGTGTGCGCAGTTTTGTCAATTTCGTCATCTGTTCCCACTGGCACACGATGGCCTACTCTTACGAACAAGGAACGGCTTTTAATGTGTGTGCAAAATGTTCTGTGTGCGTTCGCACACGGGGCCTCGGTTTATGATCTCATTCGAAGGACTTTTGGGGGGAGTGGAGTCAACACTGATGTTAAGTCCAGAGGAAAAAATCTCTTGAACGAGATTCGAACCCGGGTCAGCAGATCACAAGCGCATCACTCTAACCACCGGGCTATCCTCTCCCCCTAGCGCTTGTTGCTCTTCAGGAAGTCAGGCATCAACCGACACATCACGACTTCAAAGCAGCTTGTCTTTTGTACATGATGCATGCTGGGTATGTTTCCGTTCCCGTAACCCGTCGGATGATCCCATGAATAACAGGATCTTTTACGTGCATATGAAAGTGTCTTCTGTATGTGTAGCCTATGTGCACGAAGATAAGTGAGGCATTGGTAGTGTCTACATTTAAAATCGACCTGGGGGGTCGTTAAAAAATCCCATCCTTAATTCATCAGATTTCGGCTGCTGAGATTCAAACCCATGACTTCACAGACCCACGAGATTGAAGTTGAACAGACTTAACCACTCGGCTATAGCGTCCATGTGCATAAGGAACACACACACGGGCAGACAGGAAAGGAGGAGAGAAAAATGGAGGTGCAGCAGCAGTCTTTTAAAATATTTCGATACAAGAAAGGAACACAAGTTATTTTTAAAACATTCTCTTATTACATTATCTTATCATTCTGTTATTTTATTTGTTTTGTTTTGTTTTTGGTGGTGGTGGGTGTGTGGTGTGTTCTTCTGTTTTGTTTGAGGGGAGACAATGACAATGACAATATGTTATTGTCTTTAGCATTACAGCCCATAGACAAGGGGGATAATCAAAGAACAAGAACAGAATCAATTATTTCATGCATACACAAAGCGCAAACGCGCGAGCACACACACACACACACACACACACACACACACAACACAACAACACACACACAACAACAAGAGAGAGAGAGATGGAGAGAAGAAGAGATGAGGAAGAGAGAGAGAGAGTAGAGAGAGAGAGAGAGAGAGAGAGAGTAGAAGAGAGAGAGAGAGAGAGAGAAATAATAAGGATCGTTTGAACATAATCTTACAATAAACATTTTTATCTTACTTCCTAGATTTCTTGTTTCCTTATTTTTAATGTTAGAGAGAGAGAGAGAGGAGAGTGAGAGAGAAGATGAGAGAGATTTATGAGATTGAGAGATGATGAAGGAGAGAGAGGAGAAGAGAGAAGAGAAGTGTGTGTGTTGTGATGTGTTGTCGTGTGTGTGTGTCGTGTGTGGTGTAGTGTGGTGTGTGTGTGTGTTTTAATGGCATCTTTCATTACTAAAAATAAATCAATAAAATTTTTACATCTGTGAAAATCTGACAAAAATGCTAATAAATTTCACAGGTTTGATATGCATTCTGGTTTCTGTGGTTTTTGTCATTGATTATATAAAACTCAAAGCGGATACACTGTTAGTGTAAAATCGACGTTTCATCATTAAGTCAATTAGCAATGACTGAAGGCACTGCCACATCTATCTATCTATCCTGTAGTCTGACGACCGTGGAAGCACCCCCGAAGATTTGACAACAGTTCCGTTCATTCCTCTCTCGTCCAATCCGCTTCTAACCATTAAAAAACAATTTTATCATCAGAATCTACACCACTTCCATCAAAAACATCGTCATCATAAGCACTGAGAAGCAATGATGAAATAACAACAAAACAAAACCCCCTCAATTTCGCAATATTTTCCGAGACAAAAATCGTCACCAAAGTTAAAAAGCAACGCGAAAAACGTCAGTGGGCTGGAACATTTACAAAGAGGAAAAATCATGGGAATAACTGTGGATGAAGCTTGTGGAGAATCAAGCGAGTTTTGTACCTTTATGTGAAAACCTTAAGACTTTTTTTCTCTTGAATAAATGCATCATTCTTAATGCATTGACCATGTTTTTGTTTCTTTTTCATGCAGCCCATTCATGATGTTGATGCCTTATCCAGTAAATGACTCATTTTCCTATCAGTTATGCAACTTTTCTTGTTGCTCTCTCTTTATCACTTAGGATACCTGTACACTTTTGGAAAGGGTTGATTCCTGTTCCAGGGGATTTTTACCTGGAGTTAACATCAGTGCTGACTCCACTCCTCCCACAAATCCTTCGGATAAGACTTTAAACCAAGCCCCCGTGCGCAAACGCACGCAGAACATCTTGCGCACACGTTAAATCCTGTTCCGCTTTTCGTAAGAGTAGGCCATTGTGTGTCGGTGGGAGCAGATGACAATATTAACAAAACTGCACACACACACACACACACACACACACACACACACACACACACACACACACACACACACACACACACACACACACACACACGGGTATTGGATGAAAAAAGCACATAAGTGCTTATTCTATTATCATTGATGTAAAAGAATACAGGAAAGGAAAGAAAGGATGCGTGCTGTCAGGTCTTCTCTTGTCCTTGCTACTCTACAGGATATCAGGCATCAACCGACACATTACGACTTCAAAGCAGCTCATCTTAAGCATTGAGCAGACACAGGATGAATAACAAAACGAACCTCAATTTCGCAACATTTTCAGAGACATAATAAAAGTTTAAAATAAAAAAAAGCAACACGGAAAACGTCAGTAAAACGAAGAAGCAAATCATGGGAACTAACTTGTGGATGAAGCTTGTGGAGAATCAAGCGAGTTTTGTACCTTTATGTGAAAACCTTAAAGAGCGATGCATTCCGTCCAGAGGCATTGCCACTCTGAAATATGGATCGATTCTTCCTGTAAGTCAGAGATGTGATATGTTGTATGTAAACTTCGTGGAGCGTGTGTGGAGGCGGTGAGGCGTGCATGGGATTGTTGCAGTGCATGCCAGTGCTGTTTCGGTTTTGTTTTATCTTCTGTGAGTGTGAAGGATTGCTTTGTAAACATGTAAGGCCTTTGCATAAATATTAGATTAGGCCTCGTAAATAATGCTCTTCTTCTTGTTGTTGTTATTATTTTCGTTGTTGTTACAGCCATAAAAGATTCTCTGTGTGAAATGAAAAGTCCCCTCGAAAGAGAACGTACGCTGCAACGCCCCCCACCCCCACCCCCTATGGTTCTTTCCATTCCTTTTTGTTTATTCATTTGGTAGGGTGTTGTTTTTTTTTCTTCTTTATTTTTTTTTGCTACAGAATTCCCCCTAGAGTGACTTATTTGTTGCTGTGGGAATTTACCCAGCACTTAATGTTAGTTGCAAACAGGACCATGGCTTCTCATCTCATTCCAGAACTGGTATTCTGTAGAAAAAGCCACCCTGGTGGGCAAAAATTGATTATACATGCAGACAAGAAAAGAAAAAAATAACCGGTGGCGTTGCTCTTGGGGCGATGTGCTCTCCGTGAGGAGAGCAGCCCGATTTCACACAGAGAAAACTGCAATGACATTTAAAAAAAAAAATCCAGACTGCAATTAAACTCCCTGATCTTGCGGAATTGAGAGAAACAAAACTATTGACCTTTGATTTCCTACATAATTGCTTTATCTCTGTACAGTCTTCCATAATTTTCATTGCTGTTGTCAGCAGCAATATCTTCAGCGCAATGTTTGCAACAAAAATAATGAAGAAAGACAAAGACAACAGGCAAACAAAACCAATCCAAACCCCTTCAAACCTATCCAACAGCTAACCTCAACTCAACTGTCTCCATCGCTGCTGTCCTCGAGAGGAGGTCCACACAATGCCACCAGGGTTCACCATCTTTCCATATCTCTGCAGAGTTCTATGATCTCCTGTAGTCCTCCCAGACCACTGATCTCAGTGATGTTGGCAGTGGAGGTAGTTGGGGGTCTGCCTCTTTTCCTTCTGCCCTGAACCTTACCTTGAAGAATTGTTGTCCTCAGATCTGTCCGTGTGTTTCTGCAAGCAGAAACAAATAAAAAGCAACCAACCAACCAACCAAAAAAATAAAAGAACAACCCTAAAAAAAATCTAGCCTACAAAAAAACAAACGACTAACCAAAACGAATGAAAAATACTAGCTGTATCTTACACCAAAGCCAAGGACGCCCACACTTTCAGTTTCTATTCAAGAGTCAAGTACACACCACAACCACCAATACATACCTCAGTTCAATAATCAATAACTGTTCATGTCCAGCAACTCAAATCCATCATTGTCATTAATCCAAGGAAACCGGCTCCTAATTCTAGAACATGACTATGCCCCCTAAATCTATGCCCCCTAAATCGACAAGCTTGCAAAAAAAATCGTCATGTAAATTGCATCCCTGTAACCTTAAAGAAGAAACCGTCCTCTTTCCCTCAACTATCGATCTTCTTCTGAGCCCTTGCTGGGGCCGAGAGGGCAAGAAGGCAAGAGGCCAGAAACCTGGGGCCACAGAGCTGGGAATCAGCTGAGCATACACATGGCACACAATGAGACTGTATGGGCATTGGGATTGTTTGTTGTGACCATGTGTCTTAGTTACATAGGCCCTTGATAGGGTAGAGAGTTGTATATTAGTGTTTTCAGTCAATAGGACAACGTACTGGCGATGACTATGAGAGGACGTTGGTCTTTGCTGTGATTTCTTTTGATGATTGTCCTCGAGGGTTGTTCATGCAGGGAATGGCAATAGCTTGAGCTATTGTTGGGTTAGGACCATTACTGTGGTGTAGAGAATCAAAGAGATTGTAATAAAACCAAGAATAACTCTCTCTCTCTCTCTCTCTCTCTCTCTCTCTCTCTCTCTCTCTCTCTCTCTCTCTCTCTCTCTCTCTCTCTCTCTCTCTTCTTGGTAGGTTTAAACTTTTCCAAAAAAATTTCAGCAAGACACTGTACCCCCTCAGTCCTTTGTTGTCTGTTAGCTGCCTCTCCACAATAGGCATGCGCAGTCAACTCAGTAGGAACACAAGCAATCCTCATTTGATGATCATTTCCCACTTTCTCATCCCTACCTGGTGTTGATCTATGGCCTTAACCCCCAAAACAAGTACACAGTGCATTTTTCATACTTGAAAAAAAAAATCTGCGAAAACCAGCAAACCTGTTTCTGACTGACACTCTATAGAAAGATACTACTCGACCCCAGGAAGCTAACCCTTATGTGTAGCCTGAGTTGTTTGATAACCTGATAATCCACTACTGATAATCCACTGACTGGGGTAGTCCACTTTCCAGTCCACTTTCCAGTCCATGCTGCTAATCAGATTTTCTCTCTTACTACAAGATATGAACCAGTCTGGAAAACACACACACACACACACACACACACACACACACACACACACACACACACACACACACACACACAACAAACAAACAATAACACACACACACACACAAACAAACAAAACAAACAATAACACGCACACACACACACACACACACACACACACACACACACACACACACACACACACACACACACACACAACTGACCGACATCTACGATGATCATCCAAGGAAAATGGAAACCAAGAACCAACGCAGCTAGATCTATGCCTACAGCCAGAATAAACAATAAGAAATCAATAAGTAATAAATGAATAAGTAAAACAGCAGGCTTGTTTGTTTGTTTGTTTGTTTGTTTGTTTCTTTGGACTTGTTTGTATAAATTGCTTTTGGATGGTTGGGGTTTTCTTGTGTTATTTTTGTTTTTTGGAGCCGACAGTTTGTTGATGTTTTGTTTTTGTTTTGTTTTTGATTAGTTTTTGGTGGAATTTTTTTTTTGGGGGTGAGGGGGAGGGTCGGTGTTTTGTTTTTTTTTGTCACAACACTTAAATTTTTGCAGCGGCAACAAAACTCTTTCCTCTCTCGTTCCTTAATTTCATTGTCAAATGCCACCGAGGCCGATAGCAGACTTAATTCGAAGACATCAACAACAAAATGAAATAAACGAACAAAATCAAACCTAAAAAATATATACAAATCGACAGAATTCTCATTCTGTTGATCAAGTCTCGGGAACTTGTCTTGTAAATTAACTAACGTGGTTGCTAAAGACAGGAAGTCGTGTCTGCCCATGCGCCGGAGGATATCCGTTCTAATTGGTCTTTGTTGGCCTTGTTGTGTGTGTGTGTGGGGGGGGGGGGGGGGGGGGGGGGGGTATTATTTGCTTATTCGCTTGCTTTCTCGTATGTTACTTTTTTTTTTTTGCTGCCTTGTCTTCTGTGACGTCCTCGTACTGCTGTTCCCACGCCGCTCATTTCAATCTCCCCGCCACAGTCATACCCAGATTCGTTGTGTCTCATCCTCGGGATCGGCAGTCCACAGGGAGCACATCAATATTAGGCCGCCGTGGGGCCACTAGCCAGAGGGGCCCTGCACGTCTGCTGAGTCACTTCGGTGGTGTTCAGTGGTGCCTGTTCTGATCTAACATACGCAGGACACCACCTACTAAGCCCCCTACTAACGACAGTATTAGCTCAGTCGCGGAGCCCGACTGAGTGAGTCACCCACCTGAGGTGGCAACCACCACAACGTCCCTCCAACGACCGTTCTCCCCGCGAACCTCCAACCCCAAAGGCTTTGCCACAAACTCACCACAGGCACAGAAGTGTATGGGGAAACCGAATCTGAGGTCACCATGAGACCAGAGCAACAGGAGCCACGGATCAGAGGCAATTTTTATTATTGCAAGATGATCAATGGTGATGATGTAAGGATGCTGCTGTGGAAGTGCATCTGCTTTGAGACTAATTGACAGGGTTGTACTCTACGCTTACTGTCATAATATATCCCGCGTCAACCGGGCCCGAGAGATACAGATACTTGCAGTGTTGGTCAGGTAATTAGAGCAACACCCTCAAATTCGCATCCTAAAGTGGATAAAGCTCGACTGTGTGGTCCCAGTCTCCCTACTGAGCCCACAGCACACTCACTTTGGGTAGGAGTCGGCCGGAGTCCGAAAAATCCCTAGTTACAGTTGGTTTTTAGTTGAGTGGGTTTTGTTCTGCTGGTGTTGTCTATTTGGTGTTACTGTTGATTGTTTTTGTTGGAGTTTTCGTTTTTTTGTTGTTGTTGTTTTTGTTGGTGGTGGGTTTTTTTGGGGGGCAGGGGTTGTTTAAGGTTTTGTTTTTCTAGGGGTTAGGCCTAGATTTTGTTTTGTTGTTTGTTGGGATAAGGGTCCGGAGGGTTCCTTGGGTAGAGCTCTGTGGTGACATTTTTGTGTATGCGATTTTTCCCCCACCATTAAAGTAGCCGCATTCCAGCTTCGGGGTTGATGACTAAACACAACACCAGTAGGCATGCAGTTTTGTTGTTGTTGCTGTTGTTGTTTTGCTTTGTCATGGGTTTGTATCCAAATATTTTGAGGACATG
>CM060322.1:49500171-49512671 GCA_030674155.1 Stramonita haemastoma | reverse complement strand
CTCCTCCTCCTCCTCCCCTCCTCCTCCTCCTCCTCCTCCTCCTCCTCCTCTCATCATCATCATCATCATCATCATCATCATCATCATCATCACCACCACACCACCACCACCACCACCACCACCACCACCACCACCACAATCATCCTTATCCTAATCCTCATCCTCATCCTCTTCATCATCATCACCATCGTCGTCGTCATCGTCGTCGTCGTCATCACTATCATCATCATCATCATCATCATCATCCCTCATCATCATCACATCACCACCACCACCACACCACCACCACCACCACACACCATCATCATCATCATCATCATCATCATCATCATCACCATCATCATGATATCCTCTTTATCACCAGTATCACCTTAATAACAATGACTTGGACACAACGCACAAGATGACACCATAAACACGGTCAACGATACAGAGAGAAGAGTGATGACGGAGACGCTTGAAGAACACTTCAAGACGTGGCAGAAAAGGTCAAGGGGTGAGATGGAGGAAACAGCCACGAAGATGAAGGGAGAGAAGAAGCAGGGGAAGGGAGAGAAGCAGGGAAGGGAGAGAAGCAGGGAGGGGAGAGAAGCAGGGAAGGGAGATGGAGATGGAGGGGTCCAGGTGTTCCTATTCTCATCCATCACTGTCAGTATGGCATTGATGAGTGAGAATGATCTGCCTCCTTATAATCCTCAGGATTTCTTCTTCTTCTTCTTCTTCTTCTTCTTCTTCTTCTTCTTCTTCTTCTTCTTCTTCTTCTTCTTCGCAATTCTTCTTCTTCGCATTCTTCTTCTTCGCAATTCTTCTTCTTCGCAATTCTTCTTCTTCACAATTCTTCTTCTTCTTCTTCTTCTTCTTCTTCTTCTTCTTCTTCTTCTTCTTCTTCTTCTTCTTCTTCTTCTTCTTCTTCCTCTTCTTCTTCTTCCTCCTCCTCCTCCTCCTCTTCTATGCATTCTTCCTCGCATTCTTCTTTGCACATTCTTCCTCGCAGTTTTCTTTGCATTCTTTTTTGTCATGTTTAGAATTATCCCCAAATTGGGAATGCGGCCACCTTAATATTGGGCAAAAATGTTGCATACACAACTCTAGCCGAGGAAATTAGAGAGACAGAGACAGACAGACAGACAGAGAGAGAAGACAGCAGACAGACAGGCACGCAGGCAGGTAGACAGACAGAAAGACAGACAGAAAGATCAAACTACTTGCATGGTTGTGCTTTAGATCACAATATTACAACACACATTAAGCAATTTCCATACTGTGCATGACCTTTTCCCATGACAACCAAAAAATAAATAATAATAAAGGAGACAGAGACAGGCACCTCTAAAACCTTTCCTGTGTAGTTTCCTAATGAGAGAAAATGCTATTTTCCAATGCAACTCTTCCACACGAAGGGCATATGTAACTAAGACACTTCGTCAAAACAACCCAATGACCCTTAGACATATGCCCTTAGTGTGGAAGAGTTGTATAAGACATTGCATTGTCTGTAAAGTGGATGAAACTCAACGGTATGGTACTTGGTCCCAGTTTTCTCAATAAGCCCACAGCACACCCACTCTGAGTAGGAGCTGGCCTTAGTCTGAAAAATCTCTATGACTCTAATGGGATTCGAACCTGCGACCTTTCAGTCCGTAACCCAAGGTGCTAACCACTGCACCATGGCAGCTGGAGAGCTGGTTGATTTTGATTGCAGTCATGTTTCCAGAGTTTGTGGGAGTGAGTCTTTGGAAGCTGGTGACAATGATGGATTCGACTGCCTGCACATGAACGATTGGTTATTGAACTCTGGATATCTGTCAGAATAAGGTGTGTACTCTGGAATGGTAATGGAATGATTAAGCAACATATGGCATTGATACAAGAAGCAGTTTTTGGTGCTTTTCCCCTTGTTTTTTGGTTTCGATTTGTTGATTTATCTTTTCGTGATATCTACTGATGTTGCTGTGATACGTATGTTGTTGATGGCAATACTGATGATAACCATAAAACACTGGCCACTGAGAAATGCTACAAGTGTAATGTTCTTCGTTCTAATATTTTCAGAGCCAGACTTTGTGTTTGTCTATTGCACTAGATCCTCATTGATTTGATTTTTTCAAAGAAATGAATATACCAAGAACAGGGAGTGCAAAACTGGTGTTTACAAGTCCACAACAGCAAAGCAATTATCCTTTACCAAACTATTGTTTAGAAAAAAATATACTGTAGCAGGAAATAAAGGATACTAGTGGGTGGGAAAAAAGAAAGAGCAGGACCATACTTTTAGAATGCACTGTTTTCTCGAGAGAGCATCTCACTTCTTGTGCAGTCCAATCGAAGAACAACAACAACAACAAGATGAAGAAGAATTGCGAAGAAGAACTGCGAAGAAGAATTGCGAAGAAGAAGAAGAAGAATTGCGAAGTAGAAGAAGAAGAATTGCGAAGTAGAAGAAGAATTGCGAAGTAGAAGAAGAAGAATTGCGAAGAAGAAGAATTGCGAAGAAGAAGAATTGCGAAGAAGAAGAAGAATTGCGAAGAAGAAGAATTGCGAAGAAGAAGAAGAATTGCGAAGTAGAAGAAAAATTGCGAAGTAGAAGAAGAAGAAGAAGAAGAAGAATTGCGAAGAAGAAGAAGAAGAAGAATTGCGAAGAAGAAGAAGAAGAAGAATTGCGAAGAAGAAGAAGAAGAAGAATGACGAAGAAGAAGAAGAAGAATTGCGAAGAAGAAGAAGAAGAATTGCGAAGAAGAAGAAGAATTGCGAAGAAGAAGAAGAATTGCGAAGTAGAAGAAGAATTGCGAAGTAGAAGAGAATTGCGAAGTAAGAAGAAGAAGAAGAAGAAGAAGAAGAAGAAGAGAAGAAGAATTGCGAAGAAGAAGAAGAAGAATGCAAAAAAGAACAAGAACAAGAAGAAGGCAAAAGATCAATTGTGTTCTCTCTGGGAGACTGGTCCTTTGCTTTGGTGCTGCTATCGACAGACTTGGCTTCTGAGGAATTCTCATGTATGAGAATGGGATTGATCCATGGAACTTACAGTCTGTGTTTGTAAGTGATCCAGTAGTAAGCAGTGTGTGTGTGTGTGTGTGTGTGTGTGTGTGTGTGTGCGTGCGTGCGTGCGTGCACACTTGGATGCCGTGTGTGTGTGTGGTGTGTGTGTGTGTGTTGTGGTGTGTGTGTGTGTGTGTGTGTGTGTGTGTGCGTGCATGCGTGCGTGCGTGTGCGTGCGTGCGTGCGTGCACACTTGGATGCCGTGTGTGTGTGTGTGTTGTGTGTGTTGTGGTGTGTGTGTGTATGTTGTGTGTGTGTGTGTGTGTGTGTGTGTGTGTGTGTGTGTGTGTGTGTGTGTGGTGCGTGCGTGTGTTATTGCGTGCACAGAAACAACCATTTCTTACCTATTCATTCTGCCCCAACTTTATAGAGAAAGAGAGACGTGTATGGAAAAGGAGACAGACAGACACAGGAAGACAGACAGAGAGACAGACACAAAGATACAGGAAAAGAGAGACTTGATTAAATCATCAAGCTGGTTCTTTAAATCATAATACTACAACACAGATCAAGCAATGACCATTCTCTGCATGAACATTCTTTACAACAGCCACCCCAAAAAACAAAAATCGCACCAAACACTCTACCACTTCTGAAGTACTTTGCCAGCACATTTCCCTATTAGCAAAAAAATCACTAATATGCAATTCTGTATGCAGCTCCCATCCACACCAAGGAGATATGTAACTAAGACACCTCGTCACAACAATCCCAATGCCCCATACAGTCTCATTGTGTGCCATGTGTATGCTCAGCTGATTCCCAGCTCTGTGGCCCCAGGTTTCTGGCCTCTTGTCTTCCCCCTCTCCACTCCATCAAGAGCTCTGAAGAAGATCGATAGTTGAAGGAAGGAGGGCGGTTTTCTTTTGAGGGGGATAGCCACGCAATTTGCATAACAAGTTTTATGAGCTCCTCGATTCTTGGGTATAGTAGTGTTTTAGAGCAGTGGGATGAATTCTTGAAAACAGGTGACAAAAATGGATTGGATTTTTGCTGGACACAATTTGCATGGTCATTCTTAAGAGTTTGTCAGTTCTGGAGTACAATGTTTTCAGCGTTTAGGGTTATTTCATTTTTTAGGGTGAGTATGGATGTGTGTGTTGCTTATGACACTGATGGATTTGATTCAGTAGATGTAAAGAATTGTTTATTGCACAGTGGACAATTATCAATCAAATGTGTGTTTTAAATATTCCTAGTCTGATTTGGCATAATAAGGCTTTGATGTCAAAAGAAGTTTTTGTGTTGTTGTTTTTTCTTTCCCAATTACTTTGTTGCTTATTTTTTCTTCTTCTTTTGTTTATTCAATTATTCTTGCTGCTGTTGCTGCAGTACATTTGCTATTGCTGACAATAATGATGGCAACAGTGGAGTAGAGGCTTGGAGTCTTTGCAGTTTTCTAGAAGTTAGAAGACCATGGTTTGAATCCTGTTTTGAGTTTGGTTTCTTTTCTTTCTATTTCACAAGGACAGGAATCATAGTCTCAATGCCAGCCTTCCAGAGAATACTGAAGTTCCATACATAGCGTGCATTTCACAGAGACTGGAGAATCTATGACAGATCTGAGCTATCCCTGGCAACATTCTCTAGAGAGAAAAAAATCTCCACTAAAGGCAAACAAGTGTGCTGGAAGATAACAAAGTATTCCTTCATTGTGGTAACCCTCTCCAAGACTTTCATGCAGAATATTTTCATATTACTTTCATCACCACTTAGCATTATTTTTATAAGATAACCCTGTTAATGATTTCATGTTGGTGTAGATAGTTCAAACCAAATCCTTTGAAGTCTGTTAATTAACTTGAGACAGTTGTTAGTGTGAGGTAACAGATGTCATTCTAAGTCAGTATCCCACTCAGTCTGGCTCAGTGACTGTAAGGCTGTTTTGTTTTGTTTTTCTTTTCTCTGTTAGAGCTTCAAGGTTCACCTATGGTAAGAATTCTTCTTCTTTTTCTTCTTTTTTGCAATTCTTCTTCTTCTTCTTCTTCTTCTTCTTCTTCTTCTTCTTCTTCTTCTTCTTTCTTCTTCTTCTTCTTCTTCTTCTTCTTCTTCTTCTTCTTCTTTTCTCTTCTCCTCTCCTCCTCTTCCTCCTCTCTCCTCCTCTTCTTCTTCTTCTTCTTCTTCTTCTTCTTCTTCTTCTTCTACTACTACTACTACTACTACTACTACTACTACTACTACTACTACTACTACTACTACTACTTTGATTATTTCTTTGTTATTGTCATCTATGTCTTTGTGTTCCTCCATATCCTCTTTTTTTTTCCCTGCTCCTCTTTCTCTTTGTCTTAGCTTTTCTTCTGCTTGTCTTTTTCCAAACTTCCTGACAAACTTTGGAGATATAGTTGTAGAGACAGTAAACTCTGGTGTCAATCAGTACAGTAGTAATAAGCTGAATTTATTTGAATAAGTTCTCCCACTGTTCCTGATGTCAGTGCTACACAGATTGAAGTGGACTTGCAGCAAATGTTATCTTAATCCAATTTATCATTTCAGAATCCAGTGAGGAGTGAGATAGACAGACAGACAGACAGACAGACAGACAGACAGACATAGACAGAAACAGAGACAGAGAGACAGGGTTTTCTTGATTGAAGGCAAAATCTTTGATTTGGTTTTTTTACTTTGCAATAAGGCAACCTAATACCAATCAAACCATTGCCACTCTCTGCACGAACATCTCTCAAGACACCCATCAAAAGGAAATCACACCAAAGACCACACCTCTGAAGTCTTTGCCAGTACAATTTCCCCACAGACAGCAAACACTACTAATGCTGCAGCCCTCTGCCACACCAAGGGCATAGTCACTAAGACACCTCGTCACAACATTCCCAATGACCTTTACAGTCTCATTGTGTGCCATGTGTATGCTCAGCTGATTCCCAGGTCTGTGGCCCCAGGTTTCTGGCCTCTTGCCTCCCCCCTCTCCACTCCATCAAGGGATCAGAAGAAGATCAATAGTTGAGGGAAAGAGGAGGGTTTCTTCTTAAAGGACTACAGCCATGGAATTTGCATGACGATTTTTTTTCCGCAAGCTTCTCGAATTAGGGGCATAGCAATGTTCTACAATTGGGAGGTTGATTTTCTTGGAAGCTGATGATAATGATGGATTTGAGTTGCTGGACATGAATGATTGATTATTGAATTGTGAGGTAACAATCATTAAGGTGTGTCTGCCCCTGAATTTTAACTGTAGGTGTTGTTTGTTTTGGTGTAAGAAGGTGTTTCTGAATTTGTCTTCAGTTCTTTGGGGGGGGGGGGGATTTTTTGTCTTTTGGTTTGTATTGTTTTATGTTACTCATACTGTCAGACCCCCTGGGATCCCATAAGGATATTTTTATACACTGTCAATGAATCAGGGTTGAATGGCCATTAGTGTCAAAAGCTACAGAGAGGTCAAGCAAGGACATAGGGGAGTTATTGTTGCCATCCAAGTCTGTGAGAAGATCGTTGCCAACTTTTAGTGATGCTGTTTCAGTGCTGTGACCACCATGGTAGGAAGATTAGGAAAAATGGTAAAGGTTGTTCTTCAGGAGATGTTGCATGATCTTCTTCTTCTTCTTCTTCTTCTTCTTCTTCTTCTTTCTTCTTCTTCTTCTTCTTCTTCTTCTTCTTCTTCTTCTGCCTCCTTGTAATCCTCAGGAATTCTTCTTCTTCTTCTTCTTCTTCTTTTTCTTCTTCTTCTTCTTCTTCGTCTTCGTCTTCGTCTTCGTCTTCTTCTTCTTCTTCAGATTTCGTCATTATCATTATCATCATGCATCATCATCATGCATCATCATCATCATCATAACCACCACCACCACCACCATCACCATCATCATCATCACCACCATCACCCACCATCATCATCATCATCATCATCATCATCATCTCATCATCATCATCATCATCATCATCATAACCACCACCACCACCACCATTACCACCACAACCACCATTTTCTTCATCAACATCAACATTTAAGATACCTTGGAACAGTTCTATGCCAAGACGCCAGCAATGATCGTGGCACACTATAGCCAAGCATCCTAACTGATTTCCCATGTGTCAATACAATGAAGGATTCTATTGTTTCTGTGGCTGACTCGTGAATCGCTCCCATTGTAGGCACACACAGTACAGGGGTTCCCTGATCGTATTTTCCAGGCGGTTGCCTGTGTGTGTGGGTGGTTTTGACATGTGTTATCCTGTTGCCATAGTGTTCTGGCCTCCTGAGGAGGAGCAGTTGGAGGGAGGAAGAGGGGCGTGGAGTGGAGTGAAGGGGGAGGAACCACAAGGCACTATGTGTTTATCCTGTGTTCACTTCTCTTGTTATGTCTTCTCTTCTCTAGTCCTGTTCTGTCTTCTCTTGTCTTCTCTTCCCTTGTCCTGTTATCTCTTTCCTATCTTTACCTTCCTCTTTGCTCTTTTTCCTGTCCTGACCTTCCTGCTCTCTATTTCCTGTCTGACCTTCTTCTCTCTTTCCTGCCCTGTTCTTCCTGTTCTCTCCTTCCGACCTTGACCTTCCTGTTATTCTCTCCTTTCGACCTCGACCTTCCTGCTTTCTTCTTTCGACCTTGACCTTCCTGTTCTCTTCTTTCGACCTTCACTTTTCTGTTCTCTTTTTCCTGCCTCTCTTGTTTGTTCTGTCTTCCGTCTTCTCTTGTCCTGTTCTTTCTGTCATGTCTTGACCTTCCTGCTCTCTCTTTCCTGTCTGACCTTCCCGTTCTCTCTTTTTTGTCTTGACCTTCCTGTTTTCTCTTTCCTGTCCTGACCTTCCTCTTCTCTCTCTCTCTCCCTGTCTTGACCTTCCTACTTCCCACTCTTCTTGTCCTGTCTTAAACTCTCCTGTCTTCTTGAACAGTTTTACCCTGTTTTCCCCTGTAGTGAGGAGGGTGGAAGAGGACGAAGATGGAAAAAATAGCCAATTGTATTCTTTTTTATTGGTTGGCTTTGTGTGTGTGTGTGTGTGTGTGTGTGTGTGTGTGTGTGTGTGTGTGTGTGTGTGTGTGTGTGTGTGTGTGTGTGTGTTTGTGAGTGTAAGTGTAAGTGTATGGGTGTGTGTGTGTGTGTGTGTGTGTGTGTGTGTGTGTGTGTGTGTGTGTGTGTGTGTGTGTGTGTGTGTGTGTGTTTGTGAGTGTAAGTGTAAGTGTATGGGTGTGTGAAGTGAGTGTGTGTGTGTGTGTGTAAGTGTACGTGTGTGTGTGTGTGTGTGTGTGTGTGTGTGTGTGTGTGTGTGTGTGTGTGTGTGTGTAAGTGTAAGTGTATGGGTGTAAGTGTAAGTGTATGGGTGTGTGAAGTGAGTGTGTGTGTGTGTAAGTGTACGTGTGTGTTGTGTGTGTGTGTGTGTGTGTACATGTGTCTGTGTGTACGCGCGTGTGTGTGTGTGTGTGTGTCTGTGTGTGTGTGTGCGTCTCTTTGTGTGTGTGTGTGTGTGTGTGTGTGTGTGTGTGTGTGTGTGTGTGTGTGTGTGTGTGTGTGTGTTTTGTGGCCGGACCATCCTGTGTGTAATTCACTTATGCCGCCCCTAGACAGAACGCCAATCGTTTGCAATAATAAGAGTAACTGCCTCGTCTGTTTGTCCATTTCTGTCTCTCTGTCTCTGTCTGTATGTCTCTGCATTTCTGTCCCTATCTCTGTCTGTCTCTGTCTCTGTTTGTCCGTCTCTGTATGTCTCTGTCTGTCCCTGTCTGTCTGTCTCTGTCTGTCTGTCTCTGTCCTGTCTGTATCTCTCTCTCTCTGTATCTCTTCTGTCTCTCTTCTCTTCTCTTCTTCTATCTCTTCTTCTTCTTCTCTTTTCTTCTTCTTCTTCTTCTTCTTCTTCTTCTTCTTTTCTCTCTTCTTCTCTTCTTCTTCTTCATTAGAATTCTTCTTCTTCAGAATTCTTCTTAACTTCTCTCCATATACACATACACACAGAGAAACACACAGACTCACACAGAGACACACACAGAGACAGATACAGAGACAGACAGACAGACAGACACAGAGACAGACAGACAGAGACAAAGACAGAGAAACAAAGATAGAAAGAGACAGAGAGACAAAACTACATAGCTAAAACACAGACACACACTAAAACTCACTCTCCACTTATTACTAATAAAAACGCACCCCACCCACCCCCCCACCCCACCCCCAAATTCTTCCAAACTTCACACACACATAAGTTTGTAAAATAAAAAATAAAGACGGGGACATACACACCACAACAAGTAAAGGAGCCAGCTAAGAAAGCAAGTAAGCAGGCAGTCAGGCAGTGAGTCTGGGATTCGATGGCTGCAAGCCAGCATTCTAGGAGGGATGGGGACGGAAGTTGACTAGGCCTACCCTCCCACTGCCCACTAGGCCTACTCCTTCTGCTGCCGCAGTAGCAGCTAGCAGCCACAGAATGGCGAGTTGGGCAAATGAAGAGAGGCGGGAGGCTGGCTGAACTTATTTACAGACGAGCACTGGTCAATATCGCCCTGATGGAAACACATCTTCTTCTTTCTTAAGAAAAATTCTTCAGCTGTGCTTGTGTGTGGCTTTCTTGTGTTGTAGTAGACAGGGGTTCTAAGGTCTTTCTTCACTTGGCACGAGTTAGGTCGGTGATGTTGACATCTTTTAGTGGAGAGGGGGTTATGATCTAATCTGTTCATTTTCCGGCGATCGAAGTAAAGTGTAGTGGGATATGACCCAAGATGTTGATTTGTTTGGTTGATAGGAAGGATGCTACAGATTTGTTCGCTGTCTGCATGGACAGGATTCTGTGATTTCGCGTTCTGAACGCTTGGGTGCGCTGTTTTAGTGGTTGATGGAGATGTTCGTTTGAATTTGTTTTCGGAATTGTAATTGTCTAATTTTCTGTTTCTTTGATGTCATGTAATTTCAATAGAAATTTGTATGTGGCTTATACTTGAAGAAACCTTCCACAATAAGGTTCTCATCGATGAACACAATGAAGTAACGATAGTATGACAAGAATTTTTTTTAAATGATAGCTACGGAAATAGACACAGCTATGGCTCATAAAGTCTTAAATTATCCAAGAATATCATAGGGTATAATATCTCCCTTCAGACTTTGCCTAAACAAGTCGTGATTACAGATTTTTTTCCTTTTTTTGTCTGTCCCTAATTTGGAGAAAAATAATCACCACGACAGATTATTTTCATACTTTTGTGTATAGTGTGGAGAAATTATGCAGAAGCTTAATGGTTTACGTTCCTTTTAGTTGAGAATATTGTCAACAGCTGTTCTATCTTGGTGTATTATTCTGGTGTCTAAAAAAATAGATAAACGAATGTGTACAAGCATATATAAAGCTTTGAAAACATAGCAAAACTCGATCAATCAGAAAATAAATAAACACCAGCAGCTGCGGTGCATGCATTGGCGAGCCTATTAAAATTCTGGCTGGGAGGTCGTGGATTAGAATTCTATTATTGGCAAAGAGGGAAGGGGGGGTGGTGGGGAGGCTCTCATACTCAGCTCAGACTGGCTTCTGCCAGAAGAGATTTTAGGAGGGCTCATTCTGTGCATGCCAATTTAACAGTATTGTTTAATTGTATTCATTAACCAAACCATACAGTCTCAACGAAAGTCGCACGTCCTTTGCATCGTCATAGTACCCTGGTGCCCTGGATAGCACAACAGAAAATCCTCCAATTCTTCTGGTGCTCAGGTCCCATGATGACCTCAGCTTCAATTTTTCCTCACGAGTCCTTGTCTATATGAGTTTGTGTCTTACCCTTTGAGATCTAAAGATTGGTGGACAACAGCCAACAGAGGAAAGCTGTGATAGTCGCTATCCCAGATAGAAATCTGAATATGCCTCTGCAGGTTAGTTAACATTGTTGTCATAAGGCAGATTAGTAGTTTGTATCCAGCGCATGTTGGATCAGAATAGACGCCATTGAAAGTCATCAAAGTGACTTACCAGCAGTGCAGGGCTATGTTGGTTGGTGGGTGACCTTATGGCAGCCTAACATTAACAAACTCTTCTGTTAACTCCTGGCTTTGAGATTAGAGTTATGACAAGAATAAGTATGGCTGTGGCTGATTTGAGGGAGGGAGGGGTGGGGGGTAGGGGTGAGATCGATTATTGTAATGTCGGAACAGCAGGCAAGAAAGTCACAGATGGTAAGGGAGCAAAACGAAATAAGTTTTTTAAAAAAGAATGGAATAAATAGATATTTTTAAATAATATATTCCATACAGAACGCTGAAGAACTCGGTATAGTCATCAACAACCTGGACCAGGTTTTTTTCTATACAAAACTATCACCACCACCACCTCTGCCAAGAACAATGATATAGACTGTTGAAGAAGAACCACGTCCAGAACAAATCAAGTTCCAGTTTGACTGACATCTGGAAACAAAGACAGATTGTGTTCTGAGTGTTGTGTTTGCTGTGTTGACAATTCTGGAATCAGTATCAGGGATACAGGAATACTCACAAAGAACGCAAAGCAGATACCTGTGTGACAAAAAAAAAATACTGGACATCTGGAACATTTCAAGATTTTGGTCTTTTTCAGCAACTGGCTGAAGTTTCTGAGCAGTTCTTCCCTTCCAAAACATATAAAGGTAAGTTGTGTGTGTGTGTGTGTGTTGTGTGCGTGCGTGCGTGCGTGCGTGCGTGCGTGCGTGCGTGCGTGCGGTGTGTGTGTGTGTGTGTGAATCTTTTTGTTTTAATTTCTAAATTGTACATTGAATTAGCAATCCATCTGCTTTTTTCATCAAACCATCAGCCTAAAAGTAATGTGTGTTTGTGGGTGTGTGAACCTATTGACAAGGAGGATTACAGGCCACTTTCTGTTGTGATTACAAATAAATTCAAGCGAAATCATATGATGTATTTGATGTAACAAAAAGAAAACAGCTCTTTATGAATGGATAGGACCATAAGCTCTGCCGTAAACTCAGACACAAACTAAACACAAACTAATATCAAAGATAAACAACAGGAAACAATAAACAACAACTAATATGATAACAAGAACATTATAGAATGCTATATTTCGCCATCCAATTACATTCTCTCTCTCTCTCTCTCTCTCTCTCTCATCTCTCTCTCTCCTCTCTCTCTCTCTCCTCTCTCTCTCTCTCTCTCTCTCTCCTCTCTCTCTCTCTCTCCTCTCTCTCTCTCCTCTCTCTCTCTCTCTCTTTTACCTCTTAATAATAATGTGTATAGATACAGTGATAATATTCAAGACAGATTGTGTCCATTTTGTAAAACGAAAATTGAAAATGAAGCCCACTTTCTACTAGAATGTTGCATGTACACAAGCTTGAGGGAAAAGTTTTTAAGCAATTGTATAAATGTACCATTACCAGATCTGCTCAGAGTAGCAAATGATGAGTACATGCATGGTTTGTCCAGATATATCTTTCATTCTATTAACAAAAGGAAAGCAATGTTGTCTCAGGCAGTTTATTGAATTACTGTTATTTTTTATATGTATTCAATATACAGGAATTTTACCAAACACAATA
>CM060322.1:49493410-49500071 GCA_030674155.1 Stramonita haemastoma | reverse complement strand
AGATAGATAGATAGATAGATAGATAGATAGATAGATAGATAGATAGATAGATAGATAGATAGATAGATAGATAGTGGGTGGTGGGTGGACGGACGGACGGACGGACGGACGGACGGACAGACAGACAGACAGACAGACAGTCAGACAGACAGACAGACAGACAGACAGATAGATAGATATATAGATACTAGAATTTCATACCCTTTTGAACAAAACTAAGAAATGTCTTTGTTCATCTCCTGATCTACTCTCTTGGCTGTTACATCTGCCATAGCACGAGTAGACATCAACATCAAGCATCGTTGCTGTTTCAGAAGTGATATGTTCAAAAGAAGGAGGAGGAGAAGGAGGAAAAGGAGGGGGAGAAGGAGGAGGAGGAAAAGGAGGAGAAGGAGGATGAAGAAGGGTTACGATAGGACAGGACCTTTTAATGGCCATTCTCCTTTCTGCTCTCTTCTCAGAGGGGAATGGGGTGTAGATGGGGGGAGTACAATGACAGGCCTTTCTTATTTCCATGGTCTCTTCCCCATCCTTCCCCCCCTCCTTCCACCCCCCTCCTCCCTCCTCCTCCCTTCCTCTTGCTATATCCTCCTTCAGAATCCCAAAACACAATGTGCTGGCACTTGGCCTGGTCGATATATATAGATAGCATGATGGATGCTGGGCGGCTACTCTCGTATACACAAAACCCTTTTATACTGCTTTCTCTCCCCTTTTCTTAAGACTGTACCGTTCACTTCCTGCCCCCCCCCCCCCCCCCCCCCCCCCCCCCCCCCTCCCCTCCTCTCCTCCACCTCGACCAAAAAGTCTCATCAATTATATTTTTCGGCGAAAGAGGGATTTTGTGAGTACTCTCTGCAGTGGAGTTTGTTGGCTGAATGAAATACGGAGACTTTTAAAAGTCTAATCTCTTCAGAGTTTGACAGAGAACATAATTATAAGTTTATTACTGGCTCATTAAAAGCTTTTTTGTAGTATTTTGTTCGTTTATTTTTCTTTTCAGTGAAAAGCTGCCCCAACAATAGTAATTCTCGATAAAAATGTTTTTAAAGTGTTGATATTACATAACATCTTTAAGAAAACTGATTCATCACACGCAAGCGGTCTTTAACCAAACGCTTCATAATCACTCGCCCGAATGACCAACAGCTATGACGTCAGTATTTCATGACTTAAAATTCTCGAAAATGACGTATCAGAGCCAAACAGAATGACGCTGACAATGAGTCTTCCAGATGGCTCTGGAATGAGAATGTGCACTCACACAAAAAGGAATTTTACACAAAAAATTAAGGACTATGACATTAGACAAACATTCACAGCGACTGAAATTTTGAGTCTATAAGGAGCGTAAGAAAACGGCAAAAGACAAAGTGATCGCTTATGGAACTGTATACAGACTATTTGTTTTACTGCATCATATCTTATATAAATAAAACCATTCTGTCAGTTAAAAAAGAAAAAAACAGCAAAGAAACAACAACAAAAAACACCTCACAAACAAAAATATGAAACGTGTAAAGCAAAAGAAATTCTGTGGCGACATTTACTAGCGGAGGCCTCGTTATGTTTGTAAAATGTTTTGTTTTGTTTTGTTTGTTTGCTTGTTTTACTGCATATTTTTGTTTAACTTTCATTTGTTTTGCTCAGTTGGGGTTGTTTTCTTCTTGGTTTTTGTTGTTGTTGTTGTTGTTGTAGTTTTGGGGGGTTGCTTTTGTTTTCTTTAGCCGCCGCTGTAGTCTAGTGGTTAGGGCGTTGGACTCGTAATCTAAAGACTGCGGGTTCGATCCCAGCTTTCGGCTATGGCGTTGTGCCCTTGGAAAAGGCACTTTACGGCTATTTTCTCTCCCCACCCAGGTGTAAAAGGGGTACCAACCTTGTGTTGGGGGTTAACCCTGCGATAGACTGGCGTCCTATCCAGGGGAGAGTCTATGACTCTCAGTCGCTTAACGCCACAGAAACCGGGATAAGCATCGGCCTGATGAGCCTTAGGCTCGGGACAGACTTTAACTTTTGTTTTCTTTACCAGTTATTTATAAACTCATGTTGTGGTTGACGTTACGCCAAAGAGAACCTGATAAGCCAACCAGGCAATCTTCCTAACTTAGAAGAATGGCTGCCCTTCATGGCTTTATTTTCGTAAAAGTCGCCATCACTTTCCTTGCTTCCTAACTGTCTATGACAGATAAAATGTAAACACGAAATCCTTAGCTGTCTTCATCTTGCTTCTTTTCCACGAAAACAAAAAGAAGAAAGATGAGGTAATCAAGTTTTCAGTCCCCAGACAGCGCAAAATGGATTGCTATACTGGGACGGGACATTGCAGTTGTTTTTGTTTTGCTTTTGTTTTTGTTTGCTTGCTATAGTCGTTTTTTGTTTTGTTTTTGTTTTCTTGCTTTATTCGTTTTTGTTTTGTTTTGCTTTTGTTATTTTACTTGATTTCGTTTGCTTTTTATTTGATTTATGTTTGCTTATTCTGTTTGTTTTTGTTTGCTTGCTTTACTCGTTTTGTTTTGTTTTTTTCTTTTGTTTGTTTATTAATGTTTGTTTTATACTTTTGGTTGGATTTTTTCTCTTGGTTGTTCTTTTTAAACTTTTTCGGGGAGGGAGTGGGAGGCGTTTGTAAAATGATAAAGGCAACTGTAGGCTGCAGGTCCTCCCAGTCTCCATAGAGCTTCTTGGCCACTGGGGTGATAGGGGTCAGTCAGGCCAGATCCTCTTTCAGAGTGCCTCATGTAGCGGGCAGGACTGCAGCACCTAATGTACACTTTATGACAAACTAGTTGATTGGCTGATGTTTGTTTGTTATAAACCTGACAGTTTATGACCGACTGGTTGATTAACTGATTTTGTTTATTTAAAAAAATACCTGACAGTTTATGACTGACTGGTTAATTGGGTGATGTTTGTTTATTAAAACTCTGACAGTTTATAACTGACTGGTTAATTGGCTGATGTTTGTTTATTAAAACTCTGACAGTTTATAACTGACTGGTTGATTGGCTGGTGCTTGTTTGTTAAAGCCCTGACAGCTTATGACTGATGTGTTAATTAACCGATGTTTGTTTACCATTAAAAAAGAACCCTGACAGTTTATGACTGATTTGTTGATTAACTGATGTTTGTTTATTTTAAAAAATACATGACAGTTTGACTGACTGATTGATAGGCTGATGTTTGTTTGTTAACAACCTTAACAGTTTATAACTGACTGGTTGATTGGCTGATGTTTGTTTGTTAAAAATCTAACAGTTTATAACTGACTGGTTGATTAACTGATGTTTGATTTTTTTATAACCTGACAGTTTATAACTGACTTGTTGATTGGCTGATGTTTGTTTTCAGTTGACGATTTGCTAACTAACCAGTGGAGTGAGAGAGAAAAGAGAGAGAAAGGGAGGGAGGATGGAGATGAAGCTGTGTGTGTTGGTGCTACTGATGGAGACTGTGAGAGGTGAGTTCATTGTTATGTGTTTATCTGATTATCTGATGATGTGTGTGTGTGTGTGTGTGTGTGTGTGTGTGTGTGTGTGTGTGTTGTGTGTGTGTTGTGTGTGGTGTGGTGTGTGTGGTGTGGTGTGGTGTGTGTGGTGTGGTGTGGTGTGTGTGTGTGTGTGTGTGTGTGTGTGTGTGTGTGTGTGTGTGTGTGTGTGTGTGTGTGTGTGTGTGTGTGTGGTGCGTGTGATGTGTGTGTGTTGAGTTGTATTGCGTTGTGTTGGTTGTGTTGTGTTGTGTTGTGTGTGTGTGTGTGTGTGTGTGTGTGTGTGTGTGTGTGTGTGTGTGTGTGTGTGTGTGTGTGTGTGTGTGTGTGTGTGTGTGTGTGTGTGTGTGTGTGTGTGTGTGTGTGTGTGTGGTGTGGTGTGTGTGTGTATGTGTGTGTGTGTTTACCTATGATTGTGTGCGCACGCGCGTGCGTGCGTGTGCGTGCGTGCGTGCGTGCGAGCGAGCGAGCGTGTGTATGTCTGTGTGTGTGTGCGTATGGTATGTGGTGTGTGTGTGTATGTGTGTGTGAGTGTGTGTGTGTGTGTGTGTGTGTGTATGTGTGTGTGTGTGTGTGTGTGTGTGTGTGTGTGTGTGTGTGTGTGTGTGTGTGTACATTGGCTCAACTAAGAGTATACTAGGAAGGTGGGGGCGGACATAAAACAAGCCCAGGCAGCTGGCTGCAGAAGAGTAGAACATGAACACGAAAAATCAGCAGTAAAAGCAGCCATGCCTATCGCTATTGTATATTGATCTCTGCTGCTATCCTTGTTATCAATACCATCCCTTGTACCGACAGTTAGAAACGGTACAGTGATCACTACATTATGTACATGTCTATCGTATCGATCACCCAAGCTATGCAGGAGTGCACAGACAATAACAGCACTGTCAAAACTGAGCACCATCTGGAAAGATAAAAATTTCGCACTCAACTCCAAGATCAGACTAATGCGCTCCCTTGTCATATCCACATTCCTGTGTGCCTGTGAATCGTGGACCCTGACTTCAGATTTGGAGAGAAGAGTACAGGCGGTAGAGATGAGATGCTTCCGGAGACTCCTTGGTATTTCCTACAGAGACCACATAAGTAACGAAGACGTGCGTAACAGAATCCAGCAAACCATTGGTCCCTACGAAAATTTTCTATCAATCGTAAAGAAATGTAAAATTTAATGGTTTGGGCATGTAACAAGATCAAAAGGACTTGCAAAAACAATACTGCAAGGCACTGTCCAAGGAGGAAGAAAAAGAGGCAGACCAAGGAAGAGACGGGAGGACAACATCGGCGAATGGACAGGCCTAGAACTCAACAAAATTTTGAGAAAGGCAGAACAGAGAGGAATGGGGGGAACTGGTTGTCAAGTCTTCAGGAGTGCCCTCACTGTCGCCAGACTAAGGGATAGATAGATAGATATATAGATATATAGATAGATAGACAGACAGACAGACAGATAGATAGATAGATAGATAGATAGATAGATAGATAGATAGATAGATAGATAGATAGATAGATAGACAGACAGACAGACAGACAGACAGACAGACAGACAGACAGACAGACAGACAGACAGACAGACAGACAGACAGACAGATAGTGGTTGTCTATATGTGAATAGATCATCTAATTTTAACTTTGATTATGACTTGTGATGGCCTGTATATGAAAGAATAATGCGCCTCTCACTTTGTTTTTGTGCTGTGGATATTTATTTCATCATGAATAATCCGATTCTGACTCCAGTTGTCTGTTCTGGATGACGGTCTACACATAAGTAAACCATCTTTTTTGTTTTTCGTTCCTGGGTTAGAATTCCGAGGCTCACCAATGGTGAGATTTAGCGCATGTAACCGTCTGACCCACCATTAAGGTAGCCGCATTCCGACTTCGAGAATGGTGTCTAAACATGATCTACGGAGTTTGGTGTATTTTTTAAAATTTTGTCGTCCGTTCCTACGGGCAAGCAAAGACCTACTCTTCCGACATGCGACAAGAGGTTTTAACGTGTGTGGAAGATGTTCTGCGTGCGTTTTGCACCGGGGCCTCAGTTATAGGACTTTTGGGGAAGTAGAGTCAGTACTGATGTTAACTCCAGGGGAAAATCCCCTAAAACAGGCGTCTCCGTGGTGGCTTGATCCTAGCATAGGCAGTCAGATTCAATTCAATTCAATTCAAAATATTTTATTATCTCTAAAACAGAGAAAGTCCAGTGGGTTACAAGCCATATAATTATAATAACAAAAACCACGTAAAAATAATATCAGTATAACACAACACAGGTTCTGAACATCAGCATGCACCCACCCAGTATAAAGATCACAAGCGCTCCAACCATTAGGCTATCCTACCCCCCCCCCCCCCCCCCCCCCTCCTTCCACAATAATCTGAATCTGACTCCATGTCTCTGTTGTGGATGATGGTCTAGGTAAAAGGTAAAGGTATCCCATATCCTATACGGTCGTTACGGAACGAGGTGTCAGAGACCTCAGCTTCTCTAGGACCCAGCAATTTAAGGGCAGCACCCATCTCTTCTCCCTTACCTTCCCTGAGTCTAAAGAGGGCAGGTACCGATTTACAGCTGGGTGAACTTGGGGACTGTACTGAAGCCAAGGCGCACAAACTGTCAACCACCTATCCAAGAGGTAACCACGCTTAATGCTTCTTTAACCTTGGCTTGGGGAAAGCGAGTTAGTGCCCTGACCACTGAGTTCTCTCGTCCCCAGTAGTCTATCTACACAGTCATGACTAAACGATCTTCTTCTCTCGTTTGCTTTCCACCGTCAGATATGTCTGGGAAAATAAAGACATGTCCTTTCCAGCTCCTCTGGTGGGCCGTACAGCTTGGTCTGTAGGGTTATTTCCGTCAGCCACACTTTCTTCCTCAGGTCGCTGAATAGCGTACACCTCTGAAGGATGTGCTCGCCTGTCTGGTTTTCTTTACCACAGGTACACAGGGAAAAAGGAGCAAGTTTCAGCTTTGTGGACATGTGGGGATTTAGGTCTGTTGTGGTCAGTGCGAAGTCTTAGAATTATTGATCGGTGGTCTATAGGTAACGCGCCTGTCTAGAAAGTGAAAATTCCGGGTCGAAGTGCGCGGTCGTTCGAATCCCGTTTGGGCCCAAAACTTGTCCCCTATCCATTAGACCATAGGCGGTGGTCTGGGTGCTAGTCTTCTGATGA
>CM060322.1:49478410-49485910 GCA_030674155.1 Stramonita haemastoma | reverse complement strand
GTTCGTTTGTTTGATAGTTCAGTTGTTTGTTGGTAGGCTAGTCAGTTACCTAGTTATTTATCTCATAAATCAGTCGTTTGTTAAGTGGTTTAGCCATTTGACTAGCTGTCTAGTTAGTTCTATTGATGATTTATTCGTTTGTTCGTAAGTCCGTTCATTTGTTAGGAAAGTAGAACACTCAGTTATTTAATGATCTGTTTACCCCTACGTCACACAGTCAGTCAGTCAGTCAGTTGGTTGGTTGGTTGGCTGGTGAGTTAGTTAGTTAGTAAGTTAGTTATTTAGTTAGTTAGTTAGTTAGCTATAGTTAGTTGGTTAGTTGGTTAGTTAGTTAGTTAGTTAGTTGGGTTTTGTTTGTATGCTATGAGTTTAAAGTTTTCAAGTTTTTGTTTATTTCGGTTTTATTAATTCATCAATCTTTATTGTATTCCTTACAATCTAAATTTTTTAAAAAGACAAGTAAGGTAATTCAATAGCAACAACAACAACAGATGCAGTATACATGTACAATATTTCAGCTTTAGAAAGTGATTTTTTTCCATATGTATATATATAGTTATATATATATATATATATATATATATATATATATATATATATATATATATATATATATATATATATATATATATATATATATATATATATATATATGTATGTATATATCACTTCTTATTATACTGTGAAATACATAAAATATATCTATATATTATCTATATCCTCAGGAGACGTTAAAATTGGAACCATAAAGCTGAATTTGACTGGTAAACAAATTTCTAACTATTAAAAAATTCACATTCTGAAGAGATTAACATCTGATAAATTGAATTTTTGTTAAAAAACAAACAAACAAAACAAAACAAAAAAAATAGATTTGTACATCGACAAGTTAGCTAGATGTAGCAGTGACAGGAAATTCTCAAGAAAATGTCTTTCATGTGTTGGACTTTTACATAGATAACAAAAAAATAAAATCTTGTTGCGCAGTATACTAGTGTGCTCATTGAGGAAGATGCATCTACATCTGCGTGCGTCAGTATGTATGGGGGTGCATGTGTCTGGAGGGGAGAGGGGAGGGGGATTGGGGAAGAAGGCAGGAGAGGAGAGGAGAGTGCATTTTTAGGGTGGGTTTTTTTCGTTTCAATGGTAAAAGTCACATATCAATTATTTCACATTAATATTGTCTCTGTCTGTCTGTCGGTCGGTCGGTCGGTCGGCCCAATCCTCTTTCGGAGTGCTTTGTGTATTCATTTATACCACTTTTTAAGTCACGGCAAATTTCTCTGTGTGAAATTAGGGCTGCTCTCCCCGGGGAGAGTGTGTCGCCACAAGAGCAGCGCCTCCCATTATTTTTTTCCTTTTCCTGTCTGCGACTGTAATTGTTTCCCTATCATAGTGGCTTTTTTCTACAAAATTTTGCCAGGGACAACTCTCTTGTTGCCGTGGGTTCTTTAACGTGCGTTAGATAATCATCTGTGACACACAGGACCTCTGTTTATTGTCTCATCCGGAAGACTAGCACCCAAACCACCACTCATGGTCAAATGGATCGGGGGAGGGAGGAAGTTACGGGCCCAAACGGAGATCGATCCACCGCACACTTCCGACGCGGATTTTTCGCTTTCTAGGCAGGTGTGTTACCTGTAGACCACTGACCAACTGTAGCGGGTAGGACTGTTGCACATGTTCTGCTGTTGTCTGGCTGCCAGTCTAGCAGCCTAAAGGGCACTGACTGCTCTGTGTGGCCTGTATGTGTGGAGTTTCACAACTCTACTCCGTTCATTGTGTTGGTCTCCCTCCAAACCGATCTGGATAACCAGCTTAGGTTATTATTATAATTAAGCGTAGTGCTGAGTTGTGCACTCCTGTATTAGCTTTCATTAATGAACCGCTGTGTTGCACTGTACTGCACTGCACTGTACTGTACCGTACCGTAATGCGTCTCCTTCTTCTTCTTCTTCTCCTCTCTCTGTCTCCGTCTCCGTCTCTGTCTCTGTCTGTCTGTTTGTCTGTCTGTCTTTCTCTCTCTGTGTCTCTGTCTCTGTCTCTCTCTGTGTCTGTCTCTGACTGTCTCTGTTTGTCTCTGTCTGTCTTTGACTGTCTCTGTTTGTCTCTGTCTGTCTGTCTGTCTGTCTGTCTGTCTCTCTCTCTCTCTCTCTCTCTCTGTCTCTCTGTCTCTGTCTCTGTCTCTGTCTCTCTCTCTCTCTCTCTCTCTCTCTCTCTCTCTCTCTCTCTCTCTCTCTCTCTCTCTCGGGGGGACGAAAAAACATGGCGTCCTGGCGGCAGTGCCTATGAAGTGTGGCGTTAAATTGTGTGTGCCACAAGGTCTCTAAGGATTGTTTCAAACTGCTACTTGTGCTGCGAATTTATAAGAAACATTAGTGCACAAAAATACATCAAAATGGTGGACTTGGGGATGTGGAGGGCTGCAATTGGTGTATTTGCTGCAAGATGTCAACGATTGTCACGCTGCAAAAAAAATATGTCTCCTGACTCGGCACGGTTGGGTGGCAACAGGGTCACGGTGGCACACCTGACATCGGCAGACGTCGTGGTAGGTTTTGTGTGCTGTGTTATGCTGACTTTGTTGGTCAACTGTCTGGCAAGGAACTTTGATGAATTTGTGCTAACTGACTGTGCCTGGTTAGATTCAGATATCTCAAAAAGGTCAGCGTGGCATGAGATGTCAGATGTGTGTGACAGTGACAGTGGGCCAGCCTGTCAGTCCGGATTGCACGTGCCCGTGCTTCTCGTGGCTTTTTGCGTGCAGCACGCTGCCTTCTCTCTACGTAGGCTGCTGCTAAGCGGCGACGTAGAAACAAACCCAGGGCCCAATACTGATGGGCAGAATGATGCTAAAGACAGAACAGATCCAGTTACGAACACACCAACTGATGTAAGCGAGATAATGAACATCGTAATGCAAAACATACAGCAGCAGTTTTCGGATCAAACTAACATCATCAGAAATGATTTAGGCGAAATTAAGAACGAGCTGCGACAAGTAAAGCAACAATGTGAGGAAATCAACTTAAGATGTGACAGGCTTGAAAAAGATCAAAGAGAGTTGACAGGGACAGTCACAGAAATAACAGAAGACATATATCAGCTGTTTGAGGAAAGAAAGGAAGACAGAGAAGAAATGCAGGATCTGAATGATACCATCAAAGATCTGAAGTCAGATATTGAACAATTAAAAACAGACACGGACAGACTGGAAAGTTTCTCAAGAAGAGACAACTTGCGGTTGTTTGGCGTTCCTCAACAGACGGTCAGAGAGTCTCACGAATCATGTGCTCAGTCTGTCATCGAGGTGTTGAATAGTGTGGATGACCACAAGACCTGGACTGTGGACGACATAGCCCGAGCACACCGAACAGGGCAGGCGCGAGATGGACAACCCAGGCCTTTGATCGCCAAATTCAGTCGATGGAAGGACAAAATGAACATTTTGACCGACAAAGACCTGCGGCAGAAACTGCAAGATGAAGGTGTCAGGGTGGCCAACGACCTGACCAGAGCCCAGGCGCAGATGGTGGCTGCAGCACGCAGGGAGGGGAAGAGAGCCTACTTCCACAGGGGCCAGATGGTGATCGGGCCCAGCCTTCCAGACCCCCGATCCTACGCAGAGGTGGTGGAGAGTGGGGGTGCACAGCAGTCCTCCACCCCTGTCCCCTCCTCTCAGCCCAGTCAACATGGGGATTCCCCTTTCCTCACCGGCAGAGGGGGTGTGGCGTCAGAGGAGCGCATCCCGCCTGGCAGCCGACAGACGACCACGTGCGGCAGGCCCCCTTCTCCTTCCTCTGGGGCACGTGCAACTCGGGAACAGCGCAGGAGTGACGTCACCGGAGGCAGCGCAGGCGGGCGTCACCATGGCAACCACGGGGCGACTCCGCGGGGCGGTCGTCACAGCTCGGCGGTTGGCGGGGGTTCCCCTCGCTGTGACGTGGCGCATCCTACAGCTAATGACGGGCGTGCTGCACGTGACGGGCCGCTGTCCTACCAGCAGACGGGTATGCGGGATTTCCTGCGTAACCCACCGCGCAAGTCGTCTGCTCGTGGCAAAGTGGCGAGTGACAACAAAAACAGTCGCAGAAGTCAGCGACCGAGCAGCTTAAGAAAGAGCTAGGACAGGCCCGACCATCCAAGTCAACTGTCTTTTTTAAACTATAATGTGGAAAATCTGTACAGCAAATTAAAAGATGTATCCTTTATGAACTATGTTAATAAGTTTGATTTTGTTTGTCTTACAGAAACTTTTCTTGATTCTAGTTTTGACTACAGTTGTGTTTTTCTTGATTATATTAAGTTTCATGTGCCTGCACAAAAACTTTCACATCATGGAAGGAATTCTGGGGGAGTGCTTTTATTAGTAAGAAAGTCTTTAGAAAATTATGTAACAGAAATTAAAATAGAGTGTGACAATACTATTGCTATTAGAGTAAACAAATGTATTTTCAATTTAGATAAAGATGTTATTTTGATATCATGCTATATTGTGCCAGAAGGTGGCCCTATTTACAATGAAAAACTGATTAAAGATGGTGTTATATTATTAGAGGAAACTTTATTACAGTATTTTCAAAAAGACGATTTTCATTTCATGATTATTGGAGACTTAAATGCCAGGACAGGTCAAGAACAAGCCGACCTTGAGGTGATGTCAAATTATTTGATTGATGTTGAGTATGATGGTATTAATGATGAGCCTTGTGTGCGTGCCTCTAAGGATGACACAATTAACAATTTTGGTAGATCCTTGTTAGATTTATGTTTTATGTTTGACATGGGGATTCTGAATGGTTGTTGTGTAGGGGATAGGGAGGGGGAGTATACCTTTGTGTCTCCTAATGGATGCAGTGTTATTGATTATTTTATTGTTCCTAGTCAAATGTTAACATGTTTTGATTTGTGTATTGGGGAGTGTGTTTATTCATGGCACCTCCCTGTTGAAATGACATGGAAAGTAGATAATGAATGTACTGATAGTGAAAGTAGAGAACAAGAGAGTGTGGAAAAAATCATATGGTCAGAAGATTTTGTTGATTTATATAAACATGAGCTTGATAGTTTAGAATTTCAAGAAAGTATTGAAGCAGCTTCCCAGCTATTAAACACAAATATAAATGACAGCTTAGATCAGTTTGTTAAAGCGTTATGTGGGGCTGCTGCATGCATGGTTAGAACAGTTAGAAAAGGTAGAAAAAAATGTAACGACTGGTTTGATGCTGAATGTGAACAAAAGAAACAAGAAGTTAAAAGATTATTAAAAAGATTCCAACGTTGTAAAACAAATGAGGATAAAACAGAAAAAAGACAAATGTATACGACTGCGCGAAAAGAATACATTAATTTAAGAAAAACAAAAGAAAGAGACTTTGACGAAAAGAGATTAGAGAAACTTAAAGAATCCTCAAAGGACTCCAAAACATTCTGGTCTGTCATCAGATCTGTTAACCGTAAGTCATTAGTATATAACGATATAACTATTCAGCAATGGTATGATCATTTTTTGAAGGTTTTTAATGACTTTAATTATGCAGAAACTCAAGAGAATGTAGATGTGCCAGAAGAAGATGAAATGTTTGAACCATTGTTTAGCAATCCTATAACTCAAAATGAAATTATTGATGCCATTAAACATTTAAAAACAGGAAAAAGTGCCGGTCCCGATAAAATAATTGGAGAAATGCTCAAATACGCAAACTCCACTGTAATTACTTTTCTTGTTCAGTTATTTAATCATCTGTTTGAATGTGGTGCTTTCCCTTTAGAATGGGCCAAGTCAGTAATAATTCCGATTTTTAAAAAAGGAGATATTAATAATGCCGATAACTATCGCGGAGTAGCTCTCACTAGTATCTTAAGTAAACTGTATACTTACGTTTTGAATAAGAGATTAACCCAATGGGCAGATAATGAAGAAAAATTAATTGAAGAGCAAGCTGGCTTTAGAGCAAAGTACAGTACTGTAGATCATATATTTACTCTTTATTCTCTTGTTCAAAAACATTTGCTTTCCAATAAAAAATTATACGTAGCCTTTGTGGACTTTAGAAAGGCCTTTGATTCGGTAAATAGAAATATATTGTGGCAAGTACTGAGAAAAAATGGCGTGAATGGTAAACTTTATACGGCCCTTAGAGCTATTTATAGGTCAGTTTTAGCGTGCGTGCGTGCAAGGAATGAATATTCTGATTTCTTTGAATGCCCCAAGGGAGTTAAGCAGGGTTGTATTCTAAGCCCACAAATGTTTTCGTTTTTTATAAATGAACTAGCGATTGAGTTATCGGAGAAAGGAAAACACGGCATTCAAATAATTCCGGGAGCAATTGAAGTGTTTTTATTACTTTTTGCCGATGACATTATCCTTTTGTCTGAGACTGTTATTGGTCTACAACATCAGTTAAATATCTTAAAAGAAGAGGCAGATCGTTTTGATTTAACAGTGAATATGGACAAAACAAATATTATTGTTTTTAGAATGGGTGGACATTTAGCAGTAAGTGAAAAATGGTTTTATGGTAATGTTGAAGTGAAAATACTAAATACATATAAATATTTAGGGATGATGTTTTCAACAAGGCTTAGTCTAAATTATGCATGGCAAGAATCTTGTAGGAAGGGGAAAAAAGGTGTTATAGAAATCCTAAAAACATTACGAAAGTTAAATTCGATAGACTGTTCCCTATTTTGGAAACTATTTGACACACAGATAGAACCGTTGCTTACATATGCCTCAGAAATATGGGGACTATGTGTAAATACCCAAATGGAAAAAGTACACACATTTGCCATGAAACGTTTTCTAAATGTGCCAATACATGCATCTAACACTGTACTTTATGGAGAGACAGGAAGATATCCTTTGTTTATAAGAACTTTTGTGAAATGTATTAAATATTGGTTAAAACTGTTGAAACTTCCACAAACACGTTTAAGCAGACAGTCATATGAAATGTTGATTATACAGATGGAACTGGGTAAAGAGAACTGGGCTTATCAAGTTAAAAGAGTTTTGTCGGAACATGGCTTTGGGATTGTGTGGATGTCTCAGGAAGTAGGAAATGAGCGTCAGTTTCTGTCGGAATTTAAAGACAGGCTTATTTGTTCTTTTAAACAAAACTGGCACTCAGACATGGAAAGTAAAATTAAATATAGCTGGTTCTTTTCCTTTAAATCTGTGTTTCAGACAGAAAAATATATAAAAGTAATAACTGATAAATGGCATAGGCTTAATTATGCTCGTTTCAGGTTAAGAACATTGGGTTTCAATGCTAATAAAAGATGGTTCCAGACTGAGACATCCATACAGTTACCATGTCCATTATGTGGCCATAACATTGATGATGAAATTCATTTTTTGTTTCAATGTAAGGCATACGAAACGCTACGTAATAAACATAATTTTCTAAGTTTACAATCAACAGAAGTCCAAGATATTGTTTCTATTTTGTCGTCTGAAAATGAACATGTAATTAAAGCTGTAGCTAAGTTTAT
>CM060322.1:49443410-49455910 GCA_030674155.1 Stramonita haemastoma | reverse complement strand
AAAGACACGCATTGGAGTTGTTCTTTTTCAATGCTATAATCCCATTTTCCAATATATATTTTTTATTAATAACAAATTTTTTAATCATACGCACAAAAGAATTTTTTCTGATTATTTTCATATTGTCTTTTTTTTTTCTTTTTTGTGACTTATGTTTCTGTTTATGAGTTTCTACCACTTTTATCTGTCTGTCTGTCTGTCTGTCTGTCTGTCTGTCTGTCTGTCTGTCTGTCTCTGTCTGTCTGTCTGTCTGTCTGTCTCTCTCTCTCTCTCTCTCTCTCTCTCTCTCTCTCTCTCTCTCTCTCTCTCTCTCTCTCTCTCTCTCTCTCTCTCTCTCTCTCTCTCAGTTCATGTCATCAGTCTGCTTCCAAATAAACTTATATTTTGTATATTACAATACTCGTGTGTGTGTGTGTGTGTGTGTGTGTGTGTGTGTGTGTGTGTGTGTGTGTGTGTGTGTGTGTGTGTGTGTGCGTGCGTGCGTGCGTGCGGTGTGTGTGTGTGTGTGTGTGTGTGTGTGTGTGTGTGTGAGTGAGTGTTTGTGCGCGCGTGTGTGTGTGCGTGCGTGTGTATGTATAAGCTTGTCTGTCTAGGTATGTGTCTGTATGTGTGTCTATCCCCTGTCTGTTTTTCAACCTCTGTGATTATCTGTCTGTCTGACTGTCTGTCTCTAGATGCATGTCTGTTTTCATACCTGTCCTAGTAGGCCTTTTCATACACGCGCAATCGCACGCTCGCAAGCTTCCATTGTTAACATTAAAGAATGAGGAGAACCCTCAAGAGGAATCTATAAACTTCCTCACAAGATATATTTTTTCTACACCATACGTGTTTCTTCATTTTGTTTGGTTTTAATCTATCAAAAACATACGACACTGCATTTTTTTTTGTCACGTCTTCTTTTATGAAGGGAAACAATTTATTCCTTATCAAGCACACAATACGCTACCTGATCGTCTCCCTGCCTTTGGGAATTATAAAAACTGACGCAAAGAAACGCTTTCTAAGCAGTGAAATCAGTCTGGCGACCACACGAGCAAAATAGAGCTGCAGACAAATGTTAGAAAATCGGGAACCGAATATTGAGAAATGAAACAGTTAACTCTACATTAATTTTAAAAAAAAAAAAACTGTTTAAGCACTTGGAACTTGTCTGGTGTCTCTAAATGGTTTTCTCGTTGCTAAGTGAATCAAGACGTTCAACGTTCGTATCTGGTCAGAGAAAACGATAGGAAGAGAACATCAGAGAGTGGACAGGCCTTGTGTGGAACGATTTGCTACGGAAAGCAGAGCACAGAGAGGCACCCAGGATGTGCAGACTCCACTCCACTGGGACCAATCTTTGCCATTGGCAATGACCGTGGAGGTGAGTACATGTGTGTGTGTGTGAGTGTGAGTGCACTAGTATGTATGTGTGTATATGGGAGTGTGCATGCGCATATTTGACGCTCCACCACGAAATGAGTCACTGGCTCTTTTAAGGGGGACCACTGGGTCACTTTTTGCAAATTTGTGTTTCTCAGGAACTACTGAAGATAACTGCATGAGATTTGGTACACATTCTAAGTGCATTAATTTGGCTATCTGTGCCATGTTTGAAGTTTGTCAAACAGATATAATAATGTTTTGTTTTTTTTTAAAGGGTCACTTTTTTTTTCCTCTGCTGCTTTCAAAATATGTATTACATAATGAAGTTCATCATTTTTCCTGTTTGATTTGACATCACTTTGTGGAATTGTCACAAGAAAATAAGTTTCAGTTCATAGAGTATATTTTTCTGTCTCGAAAAATGCCTCCCAAATTTTCATTCCCATTTTTTTCCTTTATCACGTGGTATTGAAAAACTATGAACAGCTACAGAGTTCAAACACTTACATTGCAATCAGCGCATGTTTCTACACCAGCATACCAAATTTCTTCTTCTTTTTTTTTTATTAGGTCAGAAGTAACATAAGTGCCATACAGCAGATGTGGCCGAAAAGCCACATTTTGAGAAGATAATGGGATAAGCACTCATGTGCTTTTTTCATCCAGTCCCCGTGTGAATGCAGTTGTGTAAATATTGTCATCTGTTGCCACCGGCACATGGTGGCCTACTCTTATGAAAAGCGAAACAGGATTTAACATGTGCGCAGTTCGCACTCAGGGTTTGGGTTTACAGTCTCATCTGAAAGACTTTTGGGGAGAGTAGAGTCAGCACTGATGTTAACTCCAGGGGAAAAATCCCCTCCAACGGAATCGAACTCGGTCAAATTGCTAGCGCAATGTACTGACCACTAGGCAATGTACTGACTACTAGGCTATCCCGTCTCGTTGTGTGTGTGTGTGTGTGTGTGTGTGTGTGTGTGTGTGTGTGTGTGTGTGTGTGTGTGTGTGTGTGTGTGGGTAGTTCAAATTTTTCACATTGAGTGAACAGCAATACCTACTTCTCTCCCACAAAAGTTCTTCAAATGAGACTATAAACTAAGGTCCCATGTGCAAATGCAATACTGCAGTTGCAATAAATCAAATAAAAAGAATTCTGTCTTTAGTGGAAGTGTCACATCTAGTCAGATATTTGACTAGCATTTTATATAAAGAAAGGCTGTTAAAAGCAATTACTTGTGTTTTTGTCACTGCCGCAAGTGCAGGTCGATTTTTCCTCTTTTTTTTCATTTTTGTTGAAAACTTCCTTTTTTTGGTGAGCGAAATTCTATGCCTGATTGAGGGCGGCACCCATCTCTTCTCCCTCATTGCTTTACCTTCCCTGACCCTAAAGAGAGCAGGTACCCATTTACAGCTGGGTGAACTGGGGGGAATGTACGCGTAAATGGTCACCCATCCAACTGGTAATCATGCTCAACCTTTGCGAAAGCGAGGGCTCTGACCACTTACCTACCCCACCCCGTACCATAGTGTTATACATTACATTGCATACACACGGGGACTGGACGTAAAAAAGCACAAGAGTGCTTATTCCATTATCCTCGATATAAAAGAATAAATCCCAAAAAATCAAACACACACACACACACACACACACACACACACACACACACACACACACACACACACACACACACACACACACACACACACACGCCACAACACACACAACACACACAAACACACACACACACACACACACACACACACAGATCATCGAAGTTTTCACCGAGGGTTGTATGATTATAAACTGTCTGCTGAAAGTGAAGGCAGTGAATCATGACTAACCTAGTCGGCCCGCGTCCATTATAAACGGCTCAAACCTCTACACAAGATCTGCTGATTTACTGAATTACTACCCACCAGCTGTCACTAGGCTAGGCTAACTCTCTGGTGGCCACTTGCCACACCCCGCCAAACACACACACACACACACACACACACACACACACACACACACACACACACGCACGCACGCACGCACACGCACACGTACGCACACACACACGCACGCACACACGCACACACACACGCACGCACGCACGCACGCACACACACATACACGCATACACACACACACTCTCTCTCTCTCTCTCTCTCTCTCTCTCTCTCTCTCTCTCTCTCTCTCTCTCTCTCTCTCACACACACACACACACACACACACACACACACACACACACACGCACACACGCACGCACGCACGCACGCACGCACGCACGCACGCACGCACGCACGCACGCACGCACACACACACACACACACACACACACACACACACACACACACACACACACACACACCCCTCAGGGTTTCGTTCTGTCAACATTACCGTTCATATAATGGGTTTGCCTCCCTGTTGCTAAGTAAACGTTTTCAACACAATATTGGTGTTAGCTGAACGGTAATAAAGAGAAGTTGAGTTTTAAATTAACGAGTTGGTCTTTGTATTTGGATTGGATTTATTGTGTTGTGTTGTGTTTGTGTTTGTTGTGTTATGTTGTACTGTGTTGTGATATAATTATTGTATTGTATTGTATTGTATTGTATTGTATTGTACACCACTTTAAATCACAGCACATCTCTATGCGTGAAATTCGGGCAGCTCCCCCGGGAAGAGCACGTCGCCACAAGAGCAGTGCCACCTTTTTTTTTTCCCTGTCTGCAACTGTATTTGGTTTCCTATCAGACTGGCTCTTTTCCACACAGAATTTTGCCAGGGACAACTCTTTTGTTGCCGTGGGGTCTTTTACGTGCACAAAATATTACACACACAAGACGTTGATTTATTGTCCCATCCGAAAGACTAGCATCCAGACCACTGTAGAATGTACACTGGTGTCACTGACACCACTGCAGAATGGACAGGGGGGGGGGGAGACCACTGGTGGTGTCACTAGCAACTGACAAGAATTGCAGAAGGGACAGGAAAACCATTCGCAGAGACCCATGTTTTGGCACACAACCAACATAAACGAAGAAACTGCGTCAACACTTTAACTGTGCCTCCCGCCATGACTGTCCACATAGGAGAAGAGAAGAGAAGAGGAGTCAGTCTATAGCCTAGCGGGGCAAACGGTAAGCAAGTTGAAGTTAAAAGTCTGTCCCGAGCCTAAGGCTCATCAGGCCGGTGCTTATCCCGGTTTCTGTGGCGTTAAGCGACTGAGAGTCATAGACTCCCCCCTGGATAGGACGCCAGTCTATCGCAGGTTTAACCCCAACACAAGGTTGGTACCCCTTTTACACCTGGGTGGGGTGAGAAAACAGCCGTAAAGTGCCTTTTCCAAGGGCACAACGCCATAGCCGAAAGCTGGGATCGAACCCGCAACCTTTAGATTACGCGTCCAACGCCCTAACCACTAGACTACAGCGGCGGCAAGCAAGTTGAAGGCACCCCTATTTTGATGAGGAGAATGATTTTGACAACAGCGCTGATTCCCTGGCGATTGTAGGCGGTTGAATGTAAAAAGCGACAGCTTGCAATGCACGGTGAAGTGTGGAGGCTTCAAAAAAAAAAGTTCTCGAATCAGAACACCACCAGCCACAAACCATGTTAAATATAGTGTATACTGGAAAAAAGCAGGATAGTGTTCAAGTTTACATCGCTAAAAGAAATCGGTAAACGTTCGCAAAGTTGGGAATATATGTTGTTACAAGTGTGTAAAACAAAACAAAAAAGTCGGAAGTCATGTTTGGAAAAGATCAAGCTGGTAAAAAAAAAAAAAGAAGAAGAAGAAGAAGAAAAGGTACATGTAAAGGTTAAGATGTCCCATAACCTATGTGGTCGAAGAGGAGCCAGAGACCTCAGCTTCTCTAGGGGCCAGCATATTGAGGGCGGCGCCCATCTCCTCTCCCTCGCTGCTTTACTTTTCCTGACCCTAAAGAGGGCAGGTACCCATTTACAGCTGGGTGAACTGGGGAACTGTATGGATGCCAAGGCACACAAACGGTCGCCTGTCCAATTGGTAACCACGCTCGACACTGCTTAACCTTGGCAGGGTAAAAGCCAGTACTCTGACCACTGAGCTATCCCGTCGGTCATACTGAGAAATCATAAAACACGGTGGGAAGATGTGTGTGTAGCATTACTGAGTTCTGGTGTAGGCTAGTGTGGAAACCCTTTTCAGCGCCACATTCGTTTTATGTTTTATTGAAAGCATTTTTTTTTTTTGTAACAAGCTCTTGTCTTCTTGGGGACGGGATAGCTCAGTGGTCAGAGCACTCACTCGCTTTCCCCAAGCTAAGGTTAAGCAGCACTGAGAGTCGTTACCTCTTGGATGGGTGACCATTTGCGCACCTTGGCTTCAGTACAGTCCCCCCCCCCCAAACCCCCAGTTCACCCAGCTGTGAATGGGTACCTGCCTTCTATAGGGTCAGAGTAGGTAAAGCAGAAAGGGAGAGGAGATGGGCGCCGCCTTCAAGATGCTGCCCCTAGAGAAGCTGAGGTCTCTGATACCTTGCTCCCCAACGACCGCCTAGGTTATGAGAACACTACCTTTCCTCTTGTTCTTCTTCTTCTTCTTCTTCTTCTTCTTCTTCTTCTTCTTCTTCTTCTTCTTCTCTTCCTGATTCAATAGTTGGTTATGAAAACAGCTGTGCATTTGACATACCAAAGGAACAAAGAATGATGCTGACAGCAGTTTGCAAAAGTGGGCTTTGGTGTGAGGGCGAGAGGTGGGTTAATACATCTATAATAGACTTCTGACTTTAGTGAGGACTGAATCTTGCCTGTCATGCAAACACCATACCCATATATCGCCCTATGTTTTGAAAATATGATTTGATGTAAAAAATAAAAAAAAAATGAATAGATAGATAAATTAAGGATTGTACAATTATCATAACAATTTCTTTATTTCAAACACACACACGCACACGCACGCACACGCACACACACAGATATATAGATAGATATAAATATATATATATATATATATACATACATATATAGATATATGCATATGTATAGATATATCCATTCCTGTTATCTGAGATTAAAAGTAACCGAAAATCATCCTGTCATAATGATGACCTTTTTACCTGTCACGGGGCACTTTTGGCACTCAGAGACAGAACAGCAAAAGCTGTCACGGGGCACTTTGGGCACTGAGAGACAGAATATCAGAACAGCAAAAGCTGTGACGTGGCCCTTTTGGGCATCAAAGACACAACAGCAAAAACTTTCAGATGCATTGAAGGCTTTTTCTGACATATCAAACTTCAACATCAGCTGTTCTTTCATTGTTCCAGCTTGATATTGACTATGATATCATTACAAATAACTTGATAGTAGACTGTTCCATCTTTGTCTAGTTTTCCATCAACGTAGCCTCATTCGTTAGCTTTTTTGATAGAATTCCTATTTTCAAAAGCACTTCGTCAAACCATTGTGAAATTTCTGGTTCAAAGAGTTTTGCCTTATGACGTTGTCTAGTGATAGCAATCGTGTCGCTTATGTATTGTATTGTATTGTATTGTATTGTATTGTATTGTATTGTATTGTATTGTATTGTATTGTATTGTATTGTATTGTATTGTATACCACTTTAAGTCACGGCAGATTTCTCTGCGTCAAATTCGGGCTGTTCTCCAAGGGCAGAGTGCGTCGCCACAAGAGCAGCGCCACACCATTTTTCCCCTGTCTGCATGTCATGTATTTGATTTCCTGCCAGAGATTTTCTCTACAGAATTTTGCCAGGGACTACTCTCGTGTTGCTGTTTGTTCTGATAATGCGCTAAATGCGTATTACACACGAGACATCGGTTTTTCGTCTCACCCGAAATACTAGCACCCAGACCACCATTTACGATCTAGTGGATGGGGGAGTGGTTTGAGCACAAACGGGAATCGAACCTCCACATCTTTCACACCCGAATTTTGGCATAAACAGGAGAGGAGTAATACCAGAGGCAATGGCAATTCCCTGGTATGAGGTATAGAGTTTCGGACTCCGAACCACCACATTCTTTAAACCCAATTTTTGCTTTCTAAGGCAGGTGTGTTACTTTCTGAACCACCCATACTCTAGACACCTCTCTCTGTCTCTGTCTCTGTCTCTGTCTCTGTCTCTCTCTCTCTCTCTCTCTCTCTCTCTTCTCTCTCTCTCTCTCCTCTCTCTCTCTCTGCCTGCCTGCTGCCTGCCTACCTGCCTGCCCCTCCCCTCCCTCTCTCTCTCTCTCGCTCGCTCGCTCGTGTGACCGACAGATGTCATCTGTGTTCTGTTGTTCCTAACACATGGCATTGAAATGCGTGGCACTCTATTTCATTAAAACTGCATCCATTATCCCAGGAGCACACGATACATGATCGATGCGGCATATTTTTTTCTGTGGCTGGAAACTTTTCGTTTTCTGTGGTGTCAGGTATATACCCCTCTTGCCTTACTTTATTATGTGCTGGTTACACATGCATATGATTTGTTATCCTGACGATATGGATCTATTAAAATTATACAATGCTGTGGTCGTTATGGTTGAATGTGCAGTTTGATTGGGTTTTTTCTGTTTTTTTCATGTGTTTTTATTTTTAAATGATTTTCAGTTGTTTTGTGTGGTTTTTTTCATGAGTTTTATATTTGTTGTTTTTTTTTCTTTTGTCCCTCGGCTTAAACCTCTGATGGTTTTTACCAATGGTGAGATTTTTTTTTTTTGCGTATGTCACTAAGTTTTCTTTCCTCCCACCGTTGAGGTAGCCGCATTCCGACTTTAGAGATGGTTTCTAAACATATTGCTGTGTGCATGCGGGTTTGTTTGGTTTGGGGTTTGTTTGTTTTTTTGTTGTCCATTTCTACAATGTTGTTGAGGCACGAAATGGCCTACTTTTTTGAAAGATTTTGTCAGATTCGAAATCGCTGGTTTTGTGATTTGCAGTCTGTGCATTGGCAGTTAGCCCACCTTGGTGAAGGAAAGGAGAAGGTAGACCAGGGGGAAGAAGAAGTTATCTCTGTTGAGTCTGTCCACTTTACCATAACAACCACTTAACCCTAACAACCATTTTACGACAAAAACAACCTATCCCTCTCTCGGGAGATCCATATCTCCATTTCTTTCTTTCCTTCCTCTTCCCTGAAGCTCCTTCCCTGCTGTTCACACGCCGCTTTCTTCAATCCCTCCTCTCCATCCCTACATGGGCTCAGCTCACCTTGCTGCATCCTCAAGGCCAGAAGTCCACAGGGATCCTATCTACGTCAGGCCACCATGAGGTCACTATCCAGGGAGGTCCTGCACTGCTGCTGTTATACACTTTCATACTGAGACAACTCACTCAGCACGTAAGCTTGGGTTGCGGCCATCTCGGCAAAGCAAGCGATATACTCTCGGTTTGTCTTGTTACGGAAATCATAACAAATCAGAACGGAATCGAGGTCGAGCGATTTACAACATCCTCCGTTTTTTTTACAGAGTCGAATTATAACATCAAAACACGAAATGAAAAGTTCATTGAGACCGAAATGTTCTTCAGCATGTGTTATTCGAAACGGAAATGTTCAACCAATAAACAAAGTCTTCCTTTTGGTTATGGCGAACCTCTCGGGATAGGGATCATTGAGGGGGATACTGGGGAAGTTGACCTGGCCCGTGTCTTCCGGGAAGGTGAGGTCTTCGGTCTATCCGGGAAGATTGGTCAGGAGGTGAGGCAGCACGCGGTGCCACTGCTGGTGCCAGTGTACGGTGAGGACTGTCACTGGCAGGGCATACAGGGCGGTTACCAGTAGGACGTACAGGACTGTCACTGGCAGGGCGTACAGGGCAGTTACCAGTAGGACGTACAGGACTGTCACTGGCAGGGCGTACAGGGCGGTTACCAGTAGGACGTACAGGACTGTCACTGGCAGGGCGTAATTGTGAGTTATTGTGAGGCCAGGCCTGTGTGAGTGAAATACTGGATGGACACACACACACACACACACACACACACACACACACACACACACACACACACACACCACACACACACACACACACACACACACAGGTCACACTCTCGTATACTGTGTGCCCCTGCAGTGACTCTTGTGTGTGTCAAAGTTAAAGTCAAAGTTAGATTTTTATTTTTAGATGGTGCATTGAATAAGCATTGTATTGCTTTTTTTCATCAAGCCATCTATCTAGGAAAAAATCATTTCAGCAATATCAATTAATATTATCTAATTATCGCGCTCTGTGTGTGTGTGTGTGTGTGTGTGTGTGTGTGTGTGTGTGTGTGTGTGTGTGTGTGTGTGTGTGTGTGTGTGTGTGGGGTGTGTGTGTGTGTGTGTGTGTGTGTGTTGTGTGTGTTGTAGAGAGGGGTAAGCGTGCGTCCATACATGCCAGTGCATCCGCACAACCGTGTATGTGTGTGCATGCATGCATGCATGTATACATACATGCGTGTGCACGTGCATACATACATGTACATAAATGCATACATGTGTACATGCATGCACGTGTGCAAATGTGTGTCTGCGCACGCGCGACCGTGCAACCATGCGTGCGTACTTGTACACACGTGTTCCCTACCTACCTACCTACACACACACACACCAGATGTATGTCACATCTAGTTTTGTCCGAATTATTCAGTGCGCCCACGGCGCTGTCAATGAGGACAGTGGCGGCAGCAGCAGACACCACCTGCCTCCTCTACAGAGCTGATCCAGCACGTTTCCAAGAGGAAGGCTGAATGATGACTGTCTCTGTCCTCAGAGTCACTCTGATGACCTCCCTCATGTTGGCCATCCTGGGCATGATCCTCGTGGCCACAACTTCTTCGCTTGGGGCCAGTTACAGTGGTGCCAGGATTCTGGACGCTTCTGTCAACTCATCTCTGGTCTCAACTGTACCCAGCCACGTTCCGAGTGAGTGATCGTAACCTAACAGTAGTAGTAGTAGTAGTCGTAGTAGCAGTGGTCGTAGGAGTGGTAGTAGTAGTAGTAGTAGTAGTAGTAGTAGTAGTAGTAGTCGTAGTCGTAGTCGTAGTCGTAGTAGTAGTTCTTCTTCTTCTTCTTCTTCTTCTTCTTCTTCTTCTTCTTCTTCTTCTTCTTCTTCTCCTCCTCCTCCTCCTCCTCCTCCTCCTCCTCCTCCTTCTTCTTCTTCTTCTTCTTCTTCTTCTTCTTCTTCTTCTTCTTCTTCTTCTCTTCTTCGCAATTCTTCTTCGCAATTCTTCTTCGCAATTCTTCTCCATCTTCTACATCTTTGCAATTCTTCGCAATTCTTCTTTGCAATTTTTCTACTTCTTCTTCTTCTGTCACGGCAGATTACTCTGCGTGAAATTCGGGCTGCTCTCCCCGGAATGGCTTTTTTCTACAGAATGTTGCCAGGGATAACTCCCCTGTTGTCATGGGTTCTTTTGCGTGCACTAGGTAATCATGTGTAACTCACGAGACCTCGGTTTATGTCTTATCCAAACGAATTGCACACAGACCACCACTCGTGGTCTAATGGATGGGGGAAAAGTTTTAGGCCCAAACAGGATTCGAACCATCGCACATTTCTGACCCGGACTTTTCGCTTTCTAGAGGGGCGCGTTATCTCTAGGCCACACATGCAAGCATGCGCGCACGCACACACACACACACACACACACACACACACACACACACACACACACACACACACACACACACTCGCGCGCAGCGCGCGCGCGCGACACACACACACACACACACACACACACACACACACACACACACACACACACACACACACACACACACTGTTAACTAAGCATGTCTAATGATCAGATCTGTGGCAGAATTCTTCCACAAAACAGACAAGAAGTTGATAAATTGGCATATCTGAAAATAAGAAAGGGAGAGTTGAAACACACCAGAAACTGCAAGCATTCAAAAAAAGAAGAAAACATCCATACACCGCGTGACTGCCAATATGCGTGGGTGTGTAGGCCCTACGTGTGTGTGTGTGTGGGAGGGGGGGGGTAGGGGGGTTACATTAATAAAGTATTGCTTACCATGATATTTCATGTATTGAAAATTGAAAACCTTTCAACCTGTAGAGTCATTAAAACTTCAACATTGTTGAAAACAGCTCAGAATACGCCATCACAGTTAAATAGAATCCCAGTTGTTGATAACACCACACCAGCGAAAAAAAATGATAGCTGCAATAATTAAGACAATCCTTTAGAAAATAATTTCGAATATTTGTAAAACAAGATAGACCAAGGCCATAAAAATCAGATGTATTTATGTTGATTGGTATAATGTGTTGTACAAAGGGATAGATCAAAGAAGCTGATTGGCACAATCAGTTGTACAATGAGATAGATCAAAGACATTAAATACTGAAATAATATCTGCCCAAAACATTTCAAAACTATATACAAAAATACAGAAAGTCAGTAAATATGAATGTGCACTGAGAGGGAGTTAAGTATGTAACAGCAGCTTGTCAGTGCATATTCGTGTCAGCTTCTGAGGAAAATTGTATAGTTTGATAGCATTGTGGGCTCTTGACATAGGATTCTAATATAGCAAATTATACAGGTGGGTCAGAGCGAACACTTTTAGTATGTGTGAGTGAGTAAATGTGTGTGTGTGTGTGTGTGTGTGTGTGTGTGTGTGTGTGTGTGTGTGTGTGTGTGTGTGTGTGTGTGTGTGTGTGTGTCTGTGTGTCAGAGCGCGTGTGTGTGTGTGAATAGGGAATCGTGTCACATTCACTTTTCAAGTATTTTGCATGTGTGTGCTTGTGCATATTTTGTCAATGAGTGCATGCATGTGCAAGTAAGCAATCATGTTGTGTGCACACATAGCAACTATTTTGCACACATGATAACAAGAGCTGTAACATTACTAATGCTTTGTATTAAAAAAAAAAAAAAGAAGTAAACTTTAGTCATTGATATGAATATTGTGTAAAAAGGAAGAAAGAAGCAACTAGTAAAAAAAAATATGCATACATATTGCAGAAGATCAGTTGCTGTATTGCATTATTCATATTCTTACTGGTGGGGCGTGGTGTGTGTGTGTGTGTGTGTGTGTGTGTGTGTGTGTGTGTGTGTGTGTGTGTGTGTGTGTGTGTGTGTGTGTGTGTGTGTGTGTGTGAGGGGGGGGGGGGTTCAAATTCATTTAACGTCTTTT
>CM060322.1:49438410-49440910 GCA_030674155.1 Stramonita haemastoma | reverse complement strand
TGTGTGTGTGTGTGTGTGTGTGTGTGTGTGTGCGTGCGTGCGTGCGTGCGTGCGTGCGTAAACAACACACACACACACACACACACACACACACACACACACACACACACAGAGTTTTCAGAGTACTTATTCAATTATTCTCGATATAATAAAATAAATAGATAAAATAAACATGTCGGTGACACGTTGCAGATCAAAGGCATGAGGTCGCCCAGGTTGGTGCTGGGCGGGGATGCCCAGTTCTCCATGCTGAGGAGGAGAGGATTTCTCTACGACTCCTCCATGTACGTGGGCAGCTTGGGAGAGAGCGACGAGGACCCCCTCTGGCCCTTCACCCTGGACTACCCCCCTCCCTACTACCCGACCACAAAGCCGTGTGCGATCAAGCCTACTGCCCGAATAGCAGCTACCCAAAGTTATGGGAAGTGCCGTTAATTCGGCAGTATACCTTAAGCGGGCAGTCTTGTTCCATGACCGATTGCGTTCGGAGCAGAGACATCAGCAAGGACGAAATCCTCGCTTATTTCCGACACAACTTTCACCGTCATTACTCACGCAACCGCGCTCCTTTCATGATCTCCTTTCATCTCCGGTGGTTTTCGGATGTACCCGCCAGCTACCTGGCGTTGAAGGAGTTCCTTCACGAGATCAGCCTCAACCCCGATGTCTGGCAAGTGACCTTGACCCAGATGCTGGACTGGGTACGTCACCCGAAGCCGCTAAACCGTCTTAGTGAGCTGCCTTCCTGGCAATGTGAGGAGAAGCTGGGCGTGGATTCTGGTACTGTGTTTCTGTTTGTGTCCCTGGCGGCTCTTCTGCTGTGTATGGTTGTCATGTTTGTAGTGCTGGAATTCAGACACGCTGGGATTTTCTTCTTCGCAGGTTTTCGTGTCAGACGTTTTCTGGGAGAAAAGTATCAGCATGTACCATTGCAGGAGCCGAATGCTTCTTCTTCTTCGATGGAAGAAAGGTTGCTGAATGATTGAAATGTTGGTTTTGTTATTGTTTGAAAACTGTTGTTTTATTTCCATGGAAGGAACACTGCTGAATTCATTTGAATGTGGGTATATTTTTGTTGTTGTTGTTTGTTTGTTTGTTTTAATGTGGGCATGTTTGTTTGTTTTTTGTTGTTGTTTTTTTAAGTGGGCATATGTTTTTCTATATGAAAGAAACTTCGCCTGTGTTCCTAAGATATGGAAATATTTCACCATTTCTATGAAAGAAGCCTTGCTGATTGAATGTGGGCATATTTTACTTCTTTTTTTTAAAATATTTTTTACGAAAGTAGCACTCTAAACGTTGTGTGTTGTGTGTTTTGTGTGTGTGTGTGTGTGTGTGTGTGTGTGTGTGTGTGTGTGGATGGTAGGCTTACTGGTGCCCTAAGTTGTGAGTGTTTATGATTCTGCTTGGGTGAGTTTATGATGGCTGAGGTATTACGATTTGTGGGCTTTTTTCATATTGTGATGGGTGCCTTCTGATGTCTGGCTGTGTATTGTGGGTATTTTTCCCCCGTGATTTAAATGATTCCATGTTTACTGTTTTAATGTATGGCATGTGCCTGCTTGAATTCTCTGTCTATGAAATATTACATTGTTTGAATTGAAATGAAAAAGTCAGACCCAACGCATTCGCCTTCAGCATAGGAGAGAATTGTTCTTTTCAGTCTTCCTGAGGAAAAGGTAGGAGAAATGGACCAAGAAGCAGAAAATAGGCAAGAAGGAGGTGACAGGAAGAAAATGAGCAAAGCAGAAACAAAAAAGAGGGATAGAAAAGAGAAAATCTCTAGCACATAATTTCTAAAGATGCTATATTCTCACTGACAGGTCGCCAGCATCCTCTCAGGGGAATCTTTGTTGTGTCATTTTGCTGGTTGGTTGTAGGCCTATTTCGGGTGAAAGGATGAGAAAGAAATTACCTCTCTGTGTGTCTGTCTCTGTCTCTCCATTCGCACTCTCAGCTGCTATCTTTTCAATGCTTTCAAAGTACGGTAGGATTATGTTGCAAATTTGGAGAATGGACAGTGAGAAACTGTCTAACGTACGCGACTGTTTAGATTATAATATTGTCTCATTTTAGTTCACAAAGCTGAAACTTGCTCCTTCTCCCCTGTGTGCCTGTGGTAAAGAAAAACCCGACAGGGAACACATCCTTTAGATACACGCTATTCAGCGACCTGAGGAAGAAAGTGGGCCGATGGAGATATCCCTACAGACCAAACTGTACGGCCCACGGAGGAGCTGGAAAGGGCATGCCATTATTTTTCCCAGACACATCTGACAATGTAAAGCCCAACGAGAGAGGAAAAAGAGGGCTCACTTTTGGGTGGGGTTTTAAAAGTTTTACATTGGGCATGTTTTGGGGATTGCTATGTATGTCATGTTTTGTTTTGGGTTTGTTTTGAATGTTTTGTTTGACCCCATTTTTGGGGCTGAGAAAAAGTCCTAAAATTTTTCTCTCTGTAAAATGCATTTTTTACTGGCCTTTACAAGGTCCATTATAA
>CM060322.1:49418003-49438310 GCA_030674155.1 Stramonita haemastoma | reverse complement strand
GAAGGAAGGAAGAAAGGAATGAAGGAAAGAAAGAAGGAAGGAAGGAAAGTCATTGGTATTCATTTCACCTCCTAGCGGCCACAGACCTGAGGGAGCAGTGTTCACGCTCTATTCAAATCAGGAAGCACGACTGCAAATTCCCAGGCACTTTCAGTACTGATACAGGCAGGGGGGGACCAACTTTCCAAAACATCAACATAGGTCTGTTTCTCATTACCTCCCAGTAAAACTTGGAAAACACCAAGCATCCCTACTTCTTCTATCAGCTAGCTCCTGTAACTCTTGGCACCTTGACAGTTTGTCCTGTTAACCTTTGCCCTACCAATTGGGACAAGTCTACCCAGATGATTTTGTTTTAAATTAGTAAGTCAAAAACTGAGTTAGAGCCTCTCAAAACAGGAAGACGTGTTTGTTTTTTTCCACACATATTAACCAAAAATAGTGCGCCTCACTTTTGTATAAGAGAAAAAAGTTCTAATTGAGTAAATGCCAGGTCTATGCATAGCATACTAACTGGGGCCAAACTTCACCTTTATTTGTAAGAAGAACATTCGCAAGGTGCAGAGTGTGTGTGTGGCACTGTAATAGGAGGGGTCTGGAAGAAGAGAGTATAGGCAGGGGGTTAGGGGGAGATGGTAAGGAGGAAGAAGCCAGACGATTTTGATGCTTACCGCCTTTGTTTGTTTTGGATAATCCTGTTTCAAGTTTTTTTTACAGATTGCGTATTATATTTCATCGACTTCAAGAAAGCGTTTGATAAAGTATGGCTAATGGACTGTGGCAAACCCTCATAACTTTCAACATAGATGAAGGATTAGCGCACATCATTTAGGTACTCTGTAATAATGCCAGCAGTGCAGTCCTTATGAAAACAGCCAGATTGCAGATGTCTGTGGAACAGCAACAGGGATCAGACAAGGCTGCATAGCTTCGCCTACTTTGTTTAGCCTCTTTTTTTCAGAAGATCATGCAAGGCATTCCCCCAATCTGCAGTTTACTGATGACATCGATCTCCTATGGCATGCAGTAACAACCGTCTCCAAGACCTTACAAACAAGTAAGAAAACTATCAAACACTTCTGGTATGAAAACTAGTGCAGAGACGAGGAAGATCATGGTAAGCATACATACACACACGCGCGTGCGCGCATGCATGCATGCATGCATGCACGCACGCACGCATGCACACACACACATACATACATACATACATACATACATACATACATACATACATACATACATACATACATACATACATACATACATACATACATACATACATACATACATACATACACGTGCGCGCGCGCGTCTATTTTTCTCTCTCTTTTTTTCTAGATAGATGGCTTGATGAAAAAAGCAAATCAATGCTCATTCAATGTACCATCTGGAAATTTAAAAAATTGACTTGACTTGACTTCGCAAACACGTATGCATACACACATCAGGCACAGCCAAGATTCAAACATGCGACCACCAAACTTTAGAACCAGAGGATTTAAAAGCCCATAGCCTTATCCGCTGGGTCACAATGCAAGCCACTTTGCAGCCTCGTGGCATGCACATGTCGCGTGACGGACTGCTAAGAATGGACGTGGGTTTTATCCAATCTGTGATGAAATATTCTGCCTTGATTTTATGAATTGCATTGAAATGCCTGTCGTTTCATCTCATCTTTTAACCCCATTGTCAGAGTGCTGGGATTTTTACCTTGGACTGCACTGCTGTTCAGGACTTGTCTTCATCATTGCTTCCTCCGCTTTCTGCTATTTGCCTTTGAACAATATGTAATTTTTTTTACCATCCTATCATCTTAAACTGGCAATCAATCAGCACATAATAAAATATCGCGTTCTCCTTTTCCTCCCTCTCTTTCTCATTAACAAAGGGAATCTGACATGAAAGAGATTTTCAACATTGTCTGCACTTAAAAATAATAAAACAACAACAACAAAAAACAGCAAAAGACCCTGAATGAATGAAGAAGGGTATCAAAGCCTGTTTGCTTCTTAATCTTGTCATTTTCATTCCCAGATTTGTTTCAAATGGATGTCTCCCACGTCTACTTCTTAACATTGTCATTCCATTTCCAGATTTGTTTTAAAATAAATGTCTCCCATTTGTGTGGGGGGTTTTCTTATTGTTTGTTCGTTTTGTCACTGGTCCTATTTCTGTCTCTATTTCCTGAAAGGTCGAATGGTGGTTGCGTGTATGCTGTGTGCCTAAATTACCTTACTCGGCAAAGTCTTCGGCAGAGTGGAGATTAGTGTTCGGGGTTTGCCAATGAGCCCAAGTAAGTCAGTCAGAAGGAGCTGCAGTTCCATAGAAGCCTGCCAGAATCAAAAAATCCCTATGACCCCCCCCCCCCCCCCCCCCCCTTATTCTCTTCTATTGCCATGCACAGCACAAAAAATCCCTATGACCCCCCCCCCCCCCCCCCTTATTCTCTTCTATTGCCATGCACAGCACAAAAAATCCCTGTGACCCCCTCCCCCCCCCCCCCCTTTATTCTCTTCTATTGCCATGCACAGCACAAAAAATCCCTGTGACCCCCTCCCCCCCCCCCCCTTTATTCTCTTCTATTGCCATGCACAGCACAAAAAATCCCTATGACCCCCCCCCCCCCCCTTATTCTCTTCTATTGCCATGCACAGCTTAAACTATCAACTTTGTGTTTGTTCATGATTAAATCCTTTTTTTCCTTTTTTTTTTTGTACTTCATGTACAGGTCTGAGGTTCACCACTGCACACGCAAACAGGAAAAGAAAAACAAAATAATGGGTGGCACTGCTCTTGTGGCGACGCGCTCTTCTTGGAGAAAGTAGTAGCCCGAATTTTACGTAGAAAAGTTTCATCACTCACTCACTCAGTCCCATGTCCCAAAGGACGTAGGGGGGACATGAGAGAAGACGCAACGGAGATCTTTTTCCATGCTTCACGATCCTGTGTGGCTAGTAGGAGGTGTTGCAGGGGTTGGGCAGTCCAGTTTTTGATGTTGTCAACCCATGATTTCTTTTGGCGGCCTCTTCTTCTCTTGCCCTCGACTGTTCCTTGCAAGATGGTTTTTGCTAGGGTGTTGTGTCTTGTGGTGTGACCAAACCACATCAGCTTTCTCCTCTTTATGGTGGAGAGCAAAGGCTCTTGGGGGCCCACACGCTTTTTGATTTCTTCTTTCACATAGTTATTGGTCTTGTTTGAAAAGTTTGCCGTGACCTAAAAAGAGACTTTAGGGTTTACAATGGTGAGATTTTTTATGCGACAGTCTTTTTTTTTAAATCCTTTTTAAAGTAAGGTAGCCGTACTCCGACTTAAGGGATTAAATCATTTAACTTGTCTTGTTTTTCATTTATTTTTGAAGTCTATGGAGGATGTGAAATCTTATAACCACATAAGGGAGGGGTTCTTTTGTAAAATGTGTTTTGTCAGCCGTAACAGATTCACCAAAAGTGTGCCCTCTGCAGTGTATAGGGGAGATAATTGTCTATATATATTTTCATTCTTTATACGTTTTTGTATCCCTTTAAGGATTTCACAGAACTTAACCTTTCTCCAAGTCGGTGCTGTTCATCTAGTATGTCGTGCATAATCAAAAGAACTGTGATGTTTATTCATCTATTCTTTTATATTCTTTTATATCGAAGATAAAGATAATGGATTAAGCACTCGTGTGCTTTTTTACACCCAGTCCCTGTGTGTATGCAGTTTTGTAAATCTTGTCATCAGTTCCCACCGGCACACAATAGCCTACTCTTACGAAAAGCGGAATGGGGTGGTGAGCTCATAGAACATACACAGTATATTATCTGAGAGATACTGCAGAGCAGATAATAATATTTCTTTGTCATATCCTGACAGAATGCCTGTTAAATCCATTCTGCCTTTCGGAAGGTGTATGCTGGATCCTTAGAAGTCACCTTGTGTGTGGAATGTCCACCTTGAAAAGTTTGGAATATTTAGGGGTGTCATGTAGGCAGGTCTGGGTGGCACACACACACAGGGTGTAGTCTATCGCAGTATATACATATAGAGAGAGAGTAGAGTAGAAGGCACCCGTCAGTCTCGGAAGACTATGGAGTTGCGCTCTACTCTTTAGAGCGCAAAGCCTGGGTAAGTAAGTATGGAGGGCAAACTGTTACCCATGCAGCAGACCCCCCACCCCCCTCTCCACGCCACTGGAATGATCCATTGGAAAGGCAATGACCCATACGAATGTTTCCAGTACCGTCGCAGGAGCCACCAGAGCGCTGCCCGAGCCGCCCTGGGACTCCCAACTCCCCGATTTTTCCTCAGGGATGGTGTCTAAACACGACACCTGTGTGCATGCTGGGGTTGTTTTGTTTTTTTTAAGTTTGTCATCCGCTCATCCCGGCACACGATGGCCTGCTCTTCCGAAAGGCGGAACGGGGTTTTAACGTGTGCGCAAGACGTTCTGCGTGCGTTCGCACACGGGACCTCGGTTTACAGTCTCATCCGAATATATATATAAAGGTGGTGGGGTAGCTCAGTGGTCAGAGTGCTTGCTTTCCCCAAGTCAAGTTAAGCAGCGTTGAGCGTGGTTGCCAGTTGGATGGGTGACCGTTAGCGCGCCTTGGCTTTAGTACAGTCCCCCAGTTCAACCAGCTGTAAATGGGCACGTGCCCTCTTTAGGGTCAGGGAAGGTAAAGCAGCGAGGGAGAGGAGATGGGCGCCGCCCTCAATATGCTGTCCACTAGAGAAGCTGAGGTCTCTGATGCCTCGCTCCCCTACAACCACACAGGTTATGGGACACCTTTACCTTATATATATATATATATAGTGTGTGTGTCTGTGTGTGATTTGACTTGCCAGTCACATTTTCAGAGCAGTGCCCAACGGACTCATCAATCACAGAGTTAAAGTTATGTGAACCACACACACACACACACACACACACACACACACACACACACACACACACACACACACACATTGCAACACCACAGCCCCAAACCATAACACCAACAATTGTTGAGGTTTTTAATTGGGCATTATAATATGGTCAGTTCTGTCTCCAATCAGGAGAACCAAAAAAAAAAAAACCCAGACAAACCAAGATCAACCCTCATCGAACCTTTCAGGAAAACCCTCCCTCACTGAACTCTCACTGTACGTCAGTCTACACAAAGAAACACATATTGCAGAATACTTCAAAACTCCATGCCACACCATACACACAAAAGTATTGTATCCTTGCAAGGGCTAAGTTAAACTGGAGATGAGAAGTTTTACATGCACAAAACCTCTCTAGTGGGTTTTGTTTTAAAACTTTCAACCCTTTAAGCTAAATACACATCATCACCATCGACAGCTTCAGCTATTCAACGTCAGATTCATGACTATGTCCTGACAAATAACAAAGAAAAAAAATCCTGCATCAAAAGGGCCTATGACTATTACCTTTCACTCACTCCTATAACGGAATTAATCTTTTCGCTGAAATGAAATTACTTGCGAGTTAATTAAGTAATATGCACGCCAGAGACTGCTGAACACTGGGGCACTAAGATACCCCCATCCAAGAAGAAAATGACCAGCCACAAATTCTGTTTGTCAATGTTCTGCCTATTCTACCAACGACAATCCAACAGGGAAATCTTTGTACTGTTCACTATCATGCAGTTTCCTTTGTTCAGTGTGCAAGTGTCGTAATGGACCCTGTTTCACAAACACACACACACACACACACACACACACACACACACACACACACACACACACACAAAGAAAGCTTCAGTTCTGGGAACATCTGGATCTGTTCAAACAACTCTTGACACATCACACACTTAAAACTTCTCTTCCCTTCTATTTCTTGAAAAATATGTTTGATATCAAGTGTTCAGTAACAGAACCTTCGTTCTAAATAGTGATCAGTAGCACGTGTCAGCTTTTGTGACAAAACAAACCTGTGACTCTTTTGTTTCTTCTGCATGATCATGACTGTCATCTGAACAAAACGTATTGGAAATCTATTTCCAATTATCAACACATTAAACAAAAAAAATTAATATGCTTTAGATGTCAACTCTTCTTTTCTCTTCTGAAACTTCAAACTTTTGTTTGTGACCAGTGGTCTACAAAAGCTGGATAGACATACAAGAAAGAGAGAGAAGAAAAAAAAACAACAACCAAAGACATACACTTGTTTTTCTGTTAATTCATCTTTAAGTATGGATGTTACAGTAATAAACTATCAAAAATCAGATTTTTTTTTAGTAAAGATGGTGAAGTGCTAAATGGAATGTTACCCTGCTTGATGCTCAGAATCTTTCAATTGGTATTCTATATCTTACAATGCAGAAATCAGCATGGGAAAATATGCTTATGTTCATTTCGCTACAACAGGCAAACACACACTCCACACACAGAAATTGTTCAAGGTTCACGGATTTATAAACTGGAATTGTACAGGAAAATCTGGTCAATGTTCAAACAAGCTCTTTTTCCAGCATGCAGTCCTTTGAAGGAATACACATACTCAAAGAACAAGTTGGATCCCACAATATTAATTTTGTCCTCTTCTCTAAGATCACAGATCAAATGGAGAAGAAGCATTGATACCACACTGTTAGTCCACTAACCACTGCACACACATAGACTAATTATATCTCCAATCCTTCTCACCATTTTCAGCACTCCAACCACTTTCACAACACCAATTTCATACACCATCTTCTTACTACTCTGTGTACTTTACAACATCCATTTCACTCAAAATTCCAAACTTTAGCAACAAGCAGCATCTTGGGTGTTAAGAAAATCTTAAACTTGTACAAATATGAACTGCACAAATTTTCCCTCTATCCCACTTAAGCGCTTTGATTTCTTTTGCAAGATATAGCGCTGTATAAATTCCATTTATCATTATTATCATTAAGTCAGCTTTGCTGCTGTCAAAACCAATGTCCATGCTATAGTACTAACTTCATTGCCATGAGCAGCCATGATCTCGGCATGTGTACAATACACACAAAAACATAATTCCTAAGCTGGCCTTGATACACCTTCACCCACGCAATTGATTTCTGTTATTTTGGAATTGGCATTTGCCTGTTACAAGCCATCACTGTAGCCTGCTCTGCCTTTTGAAAGAGTATACCCTTTGTGCTAGGCGGAGCGGATGACAAAATTTACAAAACTGCATGCACAAGAGGACTGAATGTAAACAAAGCACATAAGTACTTATTCAATTATCCCCAAGAAAAAAGAATAAATTAATAAATAAATAGATAAATAAATAAGAATAAATAAATAAATAAAATAAACAGGTAGATAATACATTCATTTGTTCTGCCCAAATTACTGCAAATACCAAATTATCCCACACTATTTTACAAAAATTAAAAATTGGAAAACCAAATGAATAAATAAATAAATAAATGAATGAATGAATGAATAAATAAATAGACAGATAATACATTCATCTGTTCTGTCAAAATTACTGCAAATACCAAATTATCCCATACTATTTTGTGCACATTTAAAAAGGGAATACCAACACAATCACAATATATCAAATCATTCTTTTTTTTTTATTAAGAAAATGTTCAGATGGAATAACACAATCATCCATTTTACCAAGAACAATGAACATTTCTATCTGGAAAATTTCATTTGTTACAGACCGAAAAAACATTTAAACTGGCTAAAAGGGTAAAGGTGTCCAATAACCTATGTGGTCAAAGGGGAGCAAGGCATCAGAGACCTCAGCTTCTCTAGGGGCCAGCATGTTGAGGGCGGCACCAATCTCTCCCTCGCTGCTTTACCTTCCCTGACCCTAAAGAGGGCAGGTCCCCATTTACAGCTGGATGTATTGGGGGATTGTACTGAAGCCAAGGCACGCAAACAGTCACCCATCCACTTGGTAACGATGCTCAATGCTGCTTAACCCTAGCTTGGGGAGAGCGAGTGCTCTGAACTATCCTGTCCCCATACTACAAACAGGAAAAAAAGCCCAGTTTATATTGGCCAATCTGTAAGAGGAATTCGGCTAGCTAGGTCAAAGACAGCTAGCTCTCAAAAAGATTCTTCATCCATTCTGATTGTCGTCAACAGTGGAGTGATGTAATCTGTCTCTAACTCAAATCTATGAGTCTATAAAGGAAAAAAAAAAATTAAAAAAGAGTCTATAAAGGAGCCACTCCAAGACTTTACAGGAGCCTTAATTCTTCATCCGGTATGTTTGAAAGAAACTGCTGTGTGCCTATCATACGTTTCAGGTTAGGAATATTTGAGGGGGAGGGGGGGGGGGAGAGAGAGAGAGAGAGAGAGAGAGAGAGAGAGAGAGAGAGAGAGAGAGAGAGAGAGAGAGAGAGAGAGAGAGAGAGAGAGAGAGAGAAGAGAGAGAGAGAGAGATTGTGTGTGTGTGTGTGTGTGTGTGTGTGTGTGTGTGTGTGTGTGGTGTGTGTGTGTGTGTGTGTTAAATATACATGGAAAATCTGGCAAAGCCAACAGAGCATTTTTATACATACATTTTCCTTTTTTTAGCAAACAAGCCAAGAACGATGCTTGGGGTAAGGTCTTACCAGTGTGAGACATTCATGACATAAACCAACAAACAAAAGCTATTGTACATAATACTGACAAAATAAACATGGATAAAAGAAGCAAATCCTTAAAAAAAATCACAAACCAGAAACTTGTTTTTATTTTCTGGCAACAGAAACAGCAAAAAAATTTGTATCATCAGATCTGTAAAAGAAAGTTTAACGAAAATACTGGTAGAGGGGCAAAGATTTAGACCAAAAAAATTGAAATGAGAAGAAAGAAATCAAACACAAAGAAAACAACCATGTGTAATTATAATCTTTAAAAACTGTGGACAAGGCATGTCTAGCACACCATTTTCAGCAGAGGAGGACATTACTTATTTGTAGAGTCCTCTGGTACCCTGTCAGGCAGCCTCACAGTCATTCATTTCTCATTAACTCCTATCAACATCTTTCTGTTATCCATCAATCCATATACTTTATCTTGGAACAGATATACGTATATATATGAAAAGGGGAAAAAAGAAAACGGTAGTCCCCTTATTTCTACATTATTTTTTCTCGCTGCAGTTGATGAGATTTTTACACTCCAGGAGTTTCATATAATGTTGAAAATTATTTTTCAATATTGTTTTCACGAATGACTGACTCATACATGCCTTTCTTCTTGCATTAGAAACTCTTAATAAAATTGTGAATGATTTAACATTATGATTTAATTCCCCATTACACAAATTCTCCCAACATACCAATTCTCTTTTCAGCAACATTATTTATTTAATTAACACCTCTTGGTACACAAGTCACACTCTTTTTCACTGATATTCACAATGTCCTGCTTCACTTTCAGTCTTAAACTCAATAATTGGAACAATAATATCCTTTGTGCTTAGCAGCATTCAGGAATGGAAGGAAAGTAAATTGTCACGCATGTGTCAAAAAAAAAACCAACAAATTTTTTTTTTAAACCCCCCAAAAAGACCAATCAAATACAAAAAAAAAAAAAGAAGAAAAAAAAAACACTGAAGGAGTACCCCTTTGTTCTGCTCAGGTGGTTCTTCCTCATCAATTTTGTTTCCTCCTCCAAATACCATTCATACTGCATGTACTGTCTCTCTCTACTCATACAAAGAAGCATTTTACATCCCAGCCTCAACAAACTTTGTCAACGTTTTATCCATTCAATCCACATCATATAGTCATCCTTCAGTGTTCCCATACATCACACAGTACTAGTACCCCCCCCCCCACACACACACACACACAGAGTCAAACTTATTCCCTTTCTTTTCCTTCTTTCTTCATGATCAAAATATGTGGTTCAAGTCACTGATACTAATTCATGGGGGGGAAAAAAGAAGAAAAAGCAGCATTAAAGTTCGCTTCTGTCTTTCTTTCTGCCTTTTACCCACCCAAACATAAATGCCAACTTGCGAGATGATAAAACAACAGCGACAAGACAGATGGTAGTTGTCATAGTACCTATCAGCCGATACACAGACCACCAACACACCAAATGGTTTGGTCATATGACAAGAATGCCCATCAGTCAGCCGGTTGTGAGCCTCTACACCACCAAGCAATCAGGTTTTGCCGTCAGTGGCTAACTCTATCTACTTCCAGCTTCCATCTTGCCTGAGATCACCAAAGCCATCTCCCACAACATAGTCCTGCAGAAGCAGTATAGACACAGAGAAAAAGTGACTACAAAACCATACCAACACTACCCACACAAGGTAGCCAGAATCACGCAGCCCAAAACACTTGCCAACATCAGCAACAGACTCTTCACCCATAGCAGAAAAATGCTTAGAACAGAAAAATCCTTATTTAGAATATGACCTGCACACGGCTGCTCAAAACAGGGAAAATCCAACTCTTTAGTTGGCGGCTGGCACTGCACTCTGTAACCCGAAATTCCATCCCACCGCTAGGCTAGGCCTATCTAGGGCACCGCGCGGTCAGGGGTCAGAGTCCAGCATCTGGCGATGCTGCTATACTTTCCTTCTTTGCTGTCTATTAGCCACCGAGCAAATTTCTGTATGAAAGGCTTTTTTTACCATACGATGCCGGATTCCCACCATTTTTTACAATGATCATACTTCAGTGAACAAAACTTTAATACTTGCTTTACCTGTTTGTTGTAACTTTGTTGGTGTAAATTTGTGTTAACTATTTTTAAAAAATATTTTAAGACCATTGGGTCTCTCAAGAGACAAAGCCCGGAGTGTCAGCTTGTTGCTGTCTGTGTGTGTGTGTGTGTGTGTGTGTGTGTGTGCGTTGGTGTGTGTGCATGCGCACATGCGTGAATGCATGCGTGAGTGCTTGCATGCCTTGCGTGCATACGCATATCAGTGTGTGTGTGCATGCATGTGCGCGCATGTTTGTGCGCGGACATGTGTGTGTGTGAGTGAGTGAGTGTGTGTGTGTGTGTGTGTGTGTGTGTGTGTGTGTGTGTGTGTGTGTGTGTGTGTGTGTGTGTGTGTGTGTGTGTGTGTCGCGCGCGTACGTGCGTGTATATTTCTGCGGCGAGAGAGAGAGAGAGAGAGAGAGAGAGAGAGAGAGAGAGAGAGAGAGAGAGAGAGAGAGAGAGAGAGAGAGAGAGAGAGAGAGAAGAGAGAGTGTGTGTTCCTGTGTGTGTGTGTGTGTGTGTGTGTGTGTGTGTGTGTGTGTGTGTGTGTGTGTGTGTGTGTGTGTGTGTGTGAAAGTCAAGTCAAAGTCAAAGTCAAACTTTTATTTCCAGATGGTACATTGAGTAAGCAGTGCAATTGCTTTTTTTCATCAAGCCATCCATCTAAAAAATAAATAAATAGAAATAATAAAAATTTTAAAAAAAAAATTAAAAGGAGAAAAAAAAAGAGAAAATCATATTTGAACAAGGAAAAACTTAAAGAAGATATGTGGTACAAATGAAAAGATTAAAAATGAACTTGAAAAATATTCACACCAAAAGAAGAAACTACATACTCACACACACACACACACACACACACACACACACACACACACACACACACACACACACACACACACATATATATATATATATATATATATATATATATATATATATATATATATATATATATATATATATATACCACACGCACACAAGGAAAATAATGCATGGTTCCTTAAAAATCGTTTTACACACACAGTGTGTGTGTGTGTGTGTGTGTGTGTGTGTGTGTGTGTGTGTGTGTGTGTGTGTGTGTGTGTGTGTGTGTGGAGAGAGAGAGAGTCTGTTCCTCTGTGTATGTTTGTGTGTGTGTATTTTTGCGTGTGTGTGTGTGTGTGTGTGTGTGTGTGTGTGTGTGTGTGTGTGTGTGTGTGTGTGTGTGTTACTCTCTTCTCGTTTTTACTTTGATGTCAAAGTGTAGGATTCTGTGTGGTTTGTTCTTTTTTCACAACACTGAAATAGTCACGCTTTTGATCACAACATTTTTTCAACATGATCAGAAGATTTTTTTGTATAGTATCAGAAACATCAATGAAATATATATATATTTTTTAAAACCCAGTCATTTGTGAGCTATTTCTGCCTGATGACACTGACAAGACATTTGTTTTCTACTGTGTGCTCGTGGTTATAAGCTGTACTGGAATTAGTAACTAAACCTTCCGCTGTAGCGAAACCACTAAAATCTGATGAAACAGTGGACTGTGTATGTGCTGAATCGCCATGACTATGCAGTAGGCCTAGTGTTTAGAGTGAAGTGAGATACCTAGCCGACACTAATGACTGCCAGACTCTCACCCCACGCTGTGTATCGCACTGCTTCTCGCCCGCTGCAGGTGGTAGACTACTACGGTGTGTTCATCTATAGCTTCGCTGTGCCCACAGAAAAAAACTCTCAGCAAAGAAAAACAGTTACTCTGCATGCAGACATGTTCAATTTTCTCTCTATATTTGTTATTTGTATATTAGAAATGTCTGTTCTTTTAGAGAGAGAGTTAAAAATGACTGATTTTTGTGACTGTGTTTTTCCTGTCCCTCCCCTGCTCATCTTCACCCATTTTTTGACTGCTCTCACGTCAACCAGTGTGAAAGAAAGTATATGGAGTTTGGTGTCAAAAGAAAGCTTGTTTAAAGCTGATTGTAAAGAGAGCTTTGTTTGTCTTTTTTTGGACGAATCACTGTGCAAAACGATGCGTGAAAGAAACCATGGTAATTTACAGCTGAACACGGCTATAGCACTAGCTGCTACTGCCGTCTTTCCTTTTGCCCCGTTTATTTATATCAACGCCCTGCCAGCTGCGGGTCATGAACTTTGAGCGGGAACTAAAGAGACCGCTATGAGAAGCCGTGTGCACTGAACCAAGCATCAAAATAATTCTTATACGCCTCAGTGACATGGGTAAGTACTTGTCTTTGGTACTGAAGCAACACAAACAATCAAGGAAACAAAGGTCCTGATCATATCTCCTCTGAACAAAAAGAACAAGAAAAAAAAAACAGAAAAAAGACCAAAAAAAAAAACACTGAATTCTACCGAACTGAAGATGTGCCTCTTCCAACAATGGAACATTCTTCAGTCAAACAGCCTTCAGTCTCGGACAACTATGGAGTTGCGATCTAGCTGTTAATTCTGGTACAGTGTCGGTTGTGGCTGGACAGTCCGACACAAGAATGACAGTCCCTCTTACAACATTCTCCCATAAACTTACAAAATCGCTTACAAACTATGTGACAATGTAACAGAAGTATGAGGGCCAAAGGTAACACAGTGTTGTGCATTATTCACTTTCTGATTGGAGATTCAACAAATAAGAAATGTTGAAGGTATATTACAGGCTCCAGGAAAAATCAGGGCTAAATGCGTAGTCTGACAAAACAATGTAGCTAAATAAGTGTGGACAGTCAAGTTGTAGGGTTTTTTTTTATCTTTCTGTCTGCTGACTATTGCCATCTTTACTATCAGCTAAGTGTTATTTATTTTCAGGCAGTGTTTTGTTTCAAGGCTGATAGGTCTGACCGTACAGCATAACCAAAGTTTCCTTGCTGATGTGGATGAAAGCGTTCAGCAGTGTATCTCAGTTTCAGTGATCTGTGAATGCAAGGTCTTTCATTACATAAGTGGAGTTCTTTCATACTAACAGCATTTACAACCAACCCTGTGCTTTCTTTCATCTATCTACCTTTTGGGTTATAAACAGAGGGTTTCATCACAGCAACAGAAATTTTGTCATAGTATCTATTCAACTCAGCAATCCACTGACAAGTCCACAATCGCTCTATCGAACGTAAATGTAAAAAAGGTAGCAAACTAACAAAATACCCAATCACGAATAGACAAAACCCACATGCAAACAACAAAAACACAAAAACTGCAAACAAACAAACAGAATTTTACACCTTTTTTTTCAGAGTTCCCAGAAGCATATTTCACCATAGACATGTTGTAATACTTTTCACATAAAATAGCATTAAATTAGGTGGTTTCACAAAAGCAAATGCTTTAAATCAGAACTTTTTTTCATATGTCCGACAAGAGAAGCAACCCTTTTTTTGGTAGCAAAGAAACCCTGAAATAAACGTTTACAGAAATATTACCACAAAAAAGACCATAGCAACCCACTAGCAAATAACACACCAGCTAACTTACATCAAACCCGATTTGTACAAACACAGTGTTCAAGCAATCAGGAAAAAAACTCACTCACAGGAACTATTTCACACTAACATACCACACACTCTCTTCACTGGTTTCTTTCTCCTACATCCGTCCTTCAGCGCGTCACGTTGCACACGTTTTTCACTGTCCAATGACTAACAAAGATGAAGACTTAGAGTACAGGGGGAGTGGGGGGGGCTCAAGAGATGGTGGCCAATGTCTTCACGAGCTGACTGCACACTTCCCGCAGCTCATACGGTCCTTCTGAGGTGAGGGGCGTCAATGCCTGGGTCAGTTCTGTCCGCACACTGGGAGAGATTGTGCTGAGCTGGTTCACTTCTGCAAACAAACACAGACATAATCTTTTTATTTATTTATTTATTTTGTTTATTCTTTTATATCAAGGGTAATGGAGTAAGCTCTCGTATGCTTTTTTACATCCAGTCCCCGTGTGTTTGCAGTTTTGTCAGTCTTGTCATCTGTTCCCACTGGCACACAAGGGCCTAATCTTACGAAAAGTGGAACAGCGTTTAACATGTGCGCAAGATGTTCTGCGTGCATTCGCACATGGGGCCTCAGTTTATAGTATCATCTGAAGGACTTTTGGGGAGAGTGGAGTCAGCACTGATGTTAACTCCAGGGGAAAAATCCCCTCGAGCGGGAATCGAACAACTTTTTTTAAGTATGGTTTTAAATCATCCTTTATATGAAAGAAAAAAGGAAAAAAAAAAAAAACCCTCTAGTTACACTTTGATGGTCCCTACAAATCTTCATCGTCAAGCGCTCAGCAACTATTGTCTGTTGTATGAGTGAAAATGTGCTGCCGTTAAGGGCCTGACAAGTCAGGCCCAGCTCTTCCAACTTCAGCAAGGTTCCTACAAGTAAGCCAAAAGATTTACAGTATCTCCTGATCATAGATAGTTAATGTTGATGTGATTTGATTCATTTTCTCTCTCAATACATCCATCAATCACTATCTTAACAACAGCCCACCTGACTATAGCACCATATCATAATCATTGAAGGTCAAATTGCAAATCAAAATATCAGAGCCTTTTACGTATCAAAGTAAAGTAAAACCATTCATGATGTTATCTGTAGTTCAACCAACCACGTGAATCATACTAGGACTGATGCCATGTTATCAAAAAAACCAATAAACATTTTTCATCTATTCACAAGGAAACAGACAAGTACAATACCACACTGAAAGAAGAAAAAAAAACCTGACAAACAACAACAAAAAATACAACCTAACAAACTGAAAAAACCTGTAGCCTAATGAAAAACTGAAGAAGGGGTCTCATAAACAGATATGCAAATGTGTAAAGAACATCTCTCTTGAATGTAAAATTCAACTCTTACCAATGATGTTGTTAGCAGAATCTATTTTCAAGGAGTCTGCTGAAAATGAACAATGTCTCTAATGGGAACCAAAATCCTGTCCTCCCTCCCTCCCTCCCTGTCAACACTCCACTGTGATGACCACAAAACTACAATGACTGCTGTGTCTCAAACAGTTATTACTTCATATGTACTACTAGCAATCATCACTTGAACACACTCTCTCATTTTAATTAGTTTCTATGATAAATGTGTTACAGAGTGCACTTAATGCACTATAACATTTGAACTACAACCCCCTTTCCCCAATTTGTTCTAGACGACGTCATGTTTGAAGGAAGAAAAGAACATAAATCAAGACTTGGGGTCATCTCACGACCTACCTGCCAGTCTTGAGACCATGAGCTGAATGACTGAAGCACTTTCCGTTCTGATCACAGCGTATTTCAGGTTTCCTGCCCAACACACCAACAATACAATTCAGTCAACTGCTTGGTAACACTTGACAGGTATTTCACTTATTGACACGGTGTCATAGCTATGAATACAATATTTTAAAAAAATTTTAACACTACATTGATTGAGTTCAATCCCTGGGAAATTACTCAAGCTGCTGGCTGAATTAGTCTTCTTTTAAATGAGCTACTTCCCTTTAACTCTTTCTACCCCATTTACGAATAAACTTGTAAACTTTGTCCAAGCTTATCACCCCATTCATGAGTATACTCATAATAGAGCACTAAGCCAGAATAGAGTGTTCTTATTTGGTCATTTCCAAGAATAACTCAGTCTCATAGCTTAAACATTCTCAAATGGTTTATTTATATGCCAAGCTGGCACTTTCTGTTCTGTGTGGAGTTTTCATTGATCTATCACCTATCAATCAGTCCACTGCTAAAATTAATGCGCGCTTTCCTTGTACCCCCACACCCCTCCCTTTTTTAACCACCAAGTCACAGCAGATTTCTCTGCATGAAATTTGGGCTGCTCTCCACAAGAGCAGCGCCACCCTTTTTTTTTTTTCTTTTTCCTATCTGCGGTTGTATATGTTTTCCTACCAGAGTGGGTTTTTTTCTGCAAAATTTTGCCAGGGACAACTCCCTTGTTGCTGTGGGTTCTTTCACTTGCCCTAAATAATCATATGTAACACACAAGACCTCAGTTTATGATCTTATCCGAAAGACTAGTACCTAGACCACCACTCACGGTCTAGTGGATGGGGGAAAAGTTTCTGGCCCAAACGGGGATCGAGCCCGGACTTTTCACTTTCTAGGCTGGTGCATTACCTCCAGACCACCGATCCACCCTATCAACTTGCCCACGACACACAGTCTGACAAAACTCAGTGCAGTGTTCCTAACGACATCTCATGGAGATATGGAAGACATCAAGTTAAGTCAGCAAACAGGTGAAAGATGGCAATCCTGACAAAACTCTCACAGCTCTCAATCCTGGCAAAGCTCTAAACCACGATATGGAATCCCTTTCCAAAACTATCCTTTATTCTGTCTGGTTCTTGGTTTTTTTCTGAGGTTTTGCTTTGGCATGGATCTGAAGAAACGGATGGCGCACACTGACCTAAACAGGGCAGAACAGCAGAGAAGACTTTGTGCATTGTGGGTGAAAACTTCTCTGGGCTGGAAGACAGGTGATCCTTGTCAAATTCTGTCAGTCTGCAAAAAAACAAAAGAAAAAGAGTTTAACAGTCAATGCTCACACACTCCATTTTTTTCCTGATAGGTATATATACAAGTATGTAGGCACACACAAAAAGCTAATGAGATGGTTTCTTGGTCTGGGGCTTGGTGCATTCATCTAGAAAAAGTGAGAGATGTCTGATTTACATCTTTGAAAGTAAAGACTTCTTTTTCCCATCCATAACACCACCATCTTTGCTCTTGTCTTTCAGAGAAGACCTAACACCTTATGTGCAACACAAAATTTAGCGCATGTAAGAGCACCCAAAGCAAAACATACATTTTCTCTACCAAAACTCTGCAAGAAAATTCATCCCCACACATGAGCCATGCCACACACAGGCAGAAATGTTTTGTTGTTAAAATCCACAGTGCAATGATGCCCCTTATCTGCTGAGGAGAGAGAGAGTAGCTGTATTTCACATGAGGACTCTGCTGTAGCTTTTTTTTGATAGCTTCAAGGTGTTAGACCCAACATCTCAAAGACCTCACTTGTTGATACCCACACTTGGATGCTTGACAGTCTACTTGGTGTCTTAGCCACATGTTTCTACCATATCATGGTCTGTTGCCAAAACATAACAGGTACTAGTTTCATGCTCCCTCTCCCTCATGCAGAATACAATTTTTTTTTAAAATTTAACTGAAATGTATTTTTCAAATGCAAATTTCCCAATCAGCAGGTGCCATTCATATCTTCCCCTCTCCCAAACACATGCACCCACACACACATTACAGAGCGCAAATCCAAAATAACTCAATCAAGGGTCTAGGGCCCAGTGCAAAAATTAACCCCTTCCTTTTACCAAGTCCAAGTAGGGTCAGTTTCTGCTATAATTAGCACCTACTGGGATGGGATGGATAGCAGCTGAGAGGAGCGGAAAGTGGGGGAAACTGAGATCTGTCACACACACACGCACACACACACACACGCACACACACATACACGCACGCACACACACCACACACACACACACACACACACACACACACACACCACACACACACACACACACACACACACACACCAAACTGTGAAAAAAAAAATTGAAACACACAAAATCCCCCTAATCAGGCACCAATATTTCAAATAAACAACAAGCTATTTCCACAAAAATACACAAAAATGCCCGCACATCTACATGACCTGAAGAAGGTGAACACCCCAAGCTTGACCTTGACTTTCTAAATCATCATTTTCCTCACCTGTCTACATATTTGTGCAAGGCCTGTAACACCACCACCTGTACTTTCCAGGTGCTCAGAGGAAGAGCAGACACCAGTTTGTCCAAAAACGCCTCTTGGAATTGCTCTGCAGGATGCACACACACACACACACACACACACACACACACACACACACACACACACACACACACACACACACACATAAGTAACAGTCAACAATTCCACTGCAAGACAAGGAATATTGTATTTACTGCAGTGTTAAGTAATGTGCTGTGTTGTGCTGGCTTGAACTGTACTGTATTGTATTGTATTTTACAGTATCGCATTATCTTGTCTTACCTTCTCTCACCAAGCATATCATAATATCGCAGAGCATATCATATACTATCATATCACAATCATAATCTTAACATTTCTTCCCACACAATATTGTATATTGTATCTTTTGTACTGTATTATATACATGTTACAGTCTTGGCACATTTCTCTTTGTGTAACTTGCACTGCTCTCTCTATAGAGAGAGTGTGTCACAATACAAGCAGGCCATCCACCTTTTCTTTCTGTCTGCAGATCCTGTTGCAGTTCTGAGGTCACACACAAAAGACTGAACTCACAAGTAATTTTCATGTCATAGTTTTGATGCTACAAATTAATGCACTTGCAACTAAACCATTTGAGCTCCTTTGGCAAAAAAACTAACAAACTGTGTGCTTTCTTTAAAAATATTGAATCATGACATACCATATACAAAGCACCCATGCTAACAAAAGGGGATACCCATCTCCCTTTCTCTACCACACATACACATGCATGCATGCATGCATACACACACACACATACACACACACACACAAACACACACACACACACACACACACACACACACACACACACACACACACACACACACACACAGAGGAAGAAGCAGCAGTAATAAAATGTACCCTGTGTGCTGTGGTTACGTGGCCAGGCCTGACCCAGAGTGAGGTAACACACTTTGGTCAGCTCTTCCTCCTGCACTGGACTTCTGTCCTCCTCCTTCTCTTTGGTTGACTGCAACATCAATATCATCATCATTATCATCATCATTATTATTACTATTATCATTATTATTATTATTATCATCATTTTCATTATTTTATCATCCTATATAAATTCATAGTTCAATTATCTTCTCTGTACACTACACTGCTGTCCTCCTCTTTCTCTTCTGTTGACTGCAACATCAGTATCAGTATCATTATCACTATCATCATAATTATCATCAACATTATCATCACTATCATTCATGTCCTCCTCCTCTTTCGCTGACTGCAACATCAGTATCATCATCAATATCATTACTATCATTCTTCTTCTCCTCCTCTTTGGTCGACTGCATCATCAACATCATTATTATCAATACTATCATCATTATCCTTTCTAGGCCAGCCACTATGACAGGGAACATATACAGTTGCTGACAAAAAAAAAAAAAAAAAGGTAGGCGCTGCACTTGTGGCGACACGCTCTCCCCAGGGAGAGAGAGCAGCCCGAATTTCATGCAGAGAAATCTGCAGTGAAATAAAGTGGCATAAAATAAGAAAAATAAATAAATGAAATAGTTTCAGACTGCGTGTGGTGACTGACAGACCTACCTGTGAGAGGTGGGGGGTGACGATGTTCCACACCTGGCTGAAGAGGTCGTGGTGGAAGGTGTCCAGGATGCTGCCCATGCAGGCCAGGGCCGACAGTCTGTACACGGGCTGGTCCTTCCCACTCTCCCTCACCGCCGTGTCCAGGATCTGTCACCACAGTGTTAGAAACATCAACATCAACGTCATACCAGGTCACCAGTACACACAAACAGCTTTGAATTTTAGCAAATTTTTACAAATTTGTACTTGTCAGCCTGGGTCCAATGACAAAGTGCGTTTCAGCAGAGCTGTATGGTCTGAAATCTGAGTTTTCGCTTG
>CM060322.1:49395245-49407745 GCA_030674155.1 Stramonita haemastoma | reverse complement strand
GGCACTGCTGTCTTTCTCCTTGTCTTTCATTTACATTTATTGTCTGCTGGCCTCTTCTCTTCTTGGATTCTCATAATATTCTTTTAAAAAAAAATTCCTTTGTCTTTTTCTTTCTCTCATTTGGAGTCATTTTGGTTCCGATATCCAAAATGTGAATGCGTGGGCACGCCATGTATAGTTATTTCTATATCTATTTCGATTCATAACTGTAATCAAAACCACGATCAATTCATATCCATGCATTTTCTAAGTCGTACATTCATTCGGATGAGACTATAAACCGAGACCCGCGTGCGAACGCACGCAGAACATCTGTCGCACAGGTTAAAACCCCGTTCCGCCTTTTCGAAGAGCAGGCCATTGTGTGCCGGTAGGAGCGGATAACAAAATTATTAAAAAAAACCCAGCATGCACACAGGTGTGGTGTTTAGACACCATCCCTAAGGAAAAATCGGGGAGTTGGAGTCCCCAGGGCGGTTCAGGGCAGTATATGGCAACGTTCTGGCGGCTCATGCGATGGCACTGGAACCATCCATATCGGCGACTGCCTTTCCAATGAATCATTCCAGTGGCGTGAAGAGGGGGGATCTGCTGCATGGGTAACAGCTTGCCCTCCATACTTACTTACCCAGGCTTTGCGCTCTAAAGAGTAGAGCGCAACTCCATAGTCTTCCGAGACTGACGGGTGCCTACAACTACATCCATTCATCCATAAAAAGGCATTTCCGTAAGAGCTTCTTGCAATGGAAGCCTTAACTGTCGAGTTTCGAAATATCTGGGAAGATGTATAGTTATAGTGGATGTGAAAAACTACGTCATGGGGTTATACACGCTCAACTAGTTCGTAAAACTCATTGTTCTATCCTCTAAGTTGTCACATTGATGTAGCAATAGAATCCCTAACTTAGAGATACGGGTACGAAAACAACCATTTAATGTGAATATCAAGAACCCACCCTCTCTCTCTCTCTCTCTCTTGGATGAGATTTTAAACCGAGGCCCCGTGTGCCAACGCACGCAGAACATCTTGCGCACACGTTAAATCCTGTTCCGCTTTTCGTAAGACTAGGCCATCGTGTGCTGGTGGGAATAGGTGACATTTACAAAACTGCATACCCACGGGGACTGGATGTAAAAAAGCACAAGAGTGCTTATCCCATTATCCTCGATATAAAAGAATCAATCAATCAATCAATCAATCAATCAATCAATCAATCAATCAATCAATCAATCAATCAATCAATCTGTGTGTGTTGTGTGTGTGTGTGTGTGTGTGTGTGTGTGTGTGTGTGTGTGTGTGTGTGTGTGTGTGTGTGTGTGTGTGATTCCTCCAATAACCCTCTCCCGTGAACTCCATCCCAAAAGGCTTTGGCACAAACTCACCACAGGCACAGAGGTCTATGGGGAAAACAAAACCGAGGTCACCATGAGACCAGAGCAACTGGGGCTACCCAGTAAAAGACAGTTTTTCTTTTATGGTATGATTATTAATGATAATGAGGATGATGTGATGCTGCTGCTATGGAAGTGCACGTGCTTTGAGACCACTGGACAGGGCCGTGCTTTACGCTTCCTATCATAATATATCCATGTGTTAGCTGGGCCTGATAGATACAGACACCTGCAGTGTTGGTCAGGTAATTTGAGCAACACTCTTAAATCCGCATACGTAAAGTGGATGAAGCTGGACTGTGTGGTCCCAGTCTCCCTACTGAGCCCACAGCACACTCACTCTGGGTAGGAACTGGTAGGAGCTCAACATGAGCATGCAGGAAAAAGAAAAAAAAAATGGGTAGGCGCTGCACATGTGGCGACGCGCTCTCCCCGGGGAGACCAGCCTTAATTTCACGCAGAGAAATCTGCCGTGACATAAAGTGTACAAAATACAAAATACAAAAATACAAACAAATCCCCAATGACTCTAATGGGATTCGAACTCACAACCTCCTAGTCTGTAACCCAAGGTACTAACCGCTGCGCCATGACAGCTGGTGCCTCCCTGACGAATTTAGCACCAGGATTCCAACAGTGTATTTGCTCAGGGGACATAATCGCTAACCTCATAAAAGTCAAGGGAGGATACTTATTGTAAGACTTACAGGGTTTTTCCCCCTTCTCTCACAGCATGTCCTTGGCATAATATTATACACAAACCCTTTTTTTTTCTTTCCTCGTAGCATGTATTTCCACCCGCGGAGCTTTCACAAACGTTTGGTTAATTTTTCCATAGAGGAAACTGATAGTAGCCAGTAATCATCATTACAGCGATGCGGGCTGTAATAAACGGAGAGGTTACTCCCCCTTTTCCCCCGCCATTCCACGTGACTCAAACACCCCCTATGTACTTAACTGTAGATTTGGCCGCAGGCTTAAGCAGAAACATGTAAGGGTATTGCTTCTTCTACTATCTTTCAGATTAATATTCCGATCACACCACCCCTATGTGTCATATCTTTTTTCCCGTGAATTGTCATAAAAGCGAACATAATGTAGTTCCCATGGATTGTCAGCTTTTTATCTCCAGTTACATACAGTACATTGACCAGATTAGGTGCATTGAACCAGTTGAAAGCAGTATTAAGCAGCTAATAGTACTTTTGTGTATTCGTTTATTCATTTTTCTTTTATTTCCAGGATTAGGATTATGGAATAGGCACTCATGTGGGTTTTTTTGTGTTTTTTTTTTTTTTACAACCAGTCCCCTTATGTAGGCGGTTTTAGTAAATCTTGTCATCTGCTCCAACTCTCACCCAAACCAGGGCCTATTCTTCCAAAAGGTGAAACAGGTTTTTTGACATGCGCATAAGATGTTCTGTGTGGGTTCTTACACGTGACCTTTGTTTATAGTTTCCTCCGAAGGACTTTCGGCGGAGTGGAGTCGGCACCGATGTTAACTCCAGAGAAAAAACATCTTCTTGGATGGGCGTCTTGGTGTATGCTTGAAACTGGACTTTTACCCGGACCGTCAGATTGCAGCACTTGAGATTTAAACCACGGCATTAATTTTTGAAATTAAAAAAAAAAAGTATTCTGTCTTCTGCACGCATGTGAACACAAAGGAAAGCAAGGTTCTAGCAAGTCTGCAATATCCTGACTTGGAAGATTTTAAAATATGCCTCTACTCTTAATGCACGAAGAGACGTCAAGATTCCAACCTTCAGCTATCGATTTCAAGGACCACATGGTTCCAGGAAGAGTAGTGGTTGCTTTAACCGCTCAACTATAAACTCTATGCGACTTTTTTTTTTTCGCTTTTCGCTTTTCGTTCTTCGGATAGAACTCCGAGGTTCACCAATGGTGAGATTTTACGTATGCGACCGTTTTTGCCCACCATGAAGGTAACTACATTCCGACTTCGGGGATGTATGCTAGATATGTTCATGTTTCCGTAACCCATGAACGCTGACATGAATTACAAGGTCTTTAACGTGTATGTTTGATCTTCTGCATATGTGTATACACGAAATAGCTAGGGCACTGGCAGGTCTACACTTGAATTTGACCTGGGAGATGGTAAAAATCCTCACTTTTTATTCACCTGACGTCACCGAAATCGGAACGCACAACTTCATGAATCCACAGGAGTGAAGTCAAACGATCTCAACCACTCGGCTTTAGCGTCCATCGAATCTGTGCGACAATTTTGGTAGCACTACACTGAGGTTTGTTTCGTTTGGGTTTGTTTATTTTTCAATAATCTTTATGTGTAGTGCTGTTTGTAGTTGTTTTTGTTTACGCTGTTTTGTTTTATTTCTTCAAAATTGTTTCTGTCAGCTGAGAGCGACCACTTCGCATGACGAGTTGAGAACATCCTACGCACATGTTAAAACCTCTTCCGTTGTTCGGAAGAGTAGGCCATTGTGTGCCAGTGGGAACAGATGACAACATTTACAAAACTGCATGCACATATGAATTATGTACCGGTAGGAACATATAACAACATTTACAAAACCGCATGCACACAGGAACTGGATGTCAAATATAAAACGCCAACCCACACGAGGGCTTATTCCGTTATCCTCGAAATAAAAAAATAAACTAGCAGAAAAGGCTTGTTGTGATGGGGTCTAAATCGTTCTATACTACTGTGCTTAATGCTGTTCCAGTTCTTCACTCCAAGCTATCAGGTGTTCAGTATGTGTGCGTGAAGAATGGCAGAGAGAATAGAAGGTGGATGGGTGGGAGGGGAGGGGAGGGGCCAGGGGGTGGGGGTGGTGGGTTAGGTGAAGTGATGAGGTTAAAAGTTTGGAAATTAATGCCGTTTACAGGTTTGTTTGTTTGTTTGTTGGTTGTGTGTGTGTGTGTGTGTGTGTGTGTGTGTGTGTGTGTGTGTGTGTGTGTGTGTGTGTGTGTGTGTGTGTGTGTTGTGTGTGTGTGTCTGTGTCTGTGTCTGTGTCTGTGTGTCTGTATGTCTGTGTGTCGTGCTGTATGTCTGTGTGTGCGTGTGCGTGCGCGATCTCTCTCTCTCTCTCTCTCCTCTCTTCTCTCTTCTCTCTCTCTCTCTCTCTCTCTCTCTCTCTCTCTCTCTCTCTCTCTCTCTCTCTCTCTCTCTCTCTCGGGGACGGATAGCCTAGTGGTCAGAACATTGCGCTGGCAATTTGAAGACCGCGTTCGAGTCAGGTCGAGGAGATTTTTCTCCTGGAGTTAACATCAGTGCTGACTCCACTCTCCCCAAAAGTCCTTCGGACGAGAATTTAAACCGAGGCCCCGTGTGCGAACCGCACGGAGAACATCTTGCGCACACGTTAAATCCTGTTCCGCTTTTCGTAAGAGTAGGCCATCGTGTGCCGGTGGGAACAGATGACATTTACAAAAGTGCATACACACGGGGACTGGATGTAAAAAAGAACAAGGGTGCTTATTCCATTATCCTCTATATAAAAGAATAAAAGAATAAATCAAATCTCTCTCTCTCTCTCTCTCTCTCTCTCTCTCTCTCTCTCTCTCTCTCTCTCTCTCTCTCTCTCTCTCCTCTCTCTCTCTCTCTCTCTCTCTCTCTTTTGTGCCTGCACCCGCGCCCCCATGCGCGCTCAGAATCAGCTGTTACTAGTGACGTTATTAGTACCAGTCGTCATTATTTCGTATGCCTTCAATTTCCTGTAAAATAAACCACGCTCCTAACCACTCAACCACAGTCACACAGAACCTCACCCACCATTATGCCTGACAATCATCTGAAAGCATTGGGATTTGATTTGATTGATTGATTTGGTTTATTCTTTTATATCGAGGATAATGGAATAAAAGCACTCTTGTGCTTTTTTACATCCAGTCCCTGTGTGTATGCAGTTTTGTAAATGTCATCTGTTCCACCGGCACACGATGGCTTACTCTTTCGAAAAGTGGAACAGGATTTAACATGTGCGTAAGATGTTCTGCGTGCCTTTCGCACACGGGGCGTCGGTTTAAAGTCTCATCCGAAGGACTTGTGGGGAGAGTGGAGTCAGCACTGATGTTAACTCCAGGAGAAAAATCTCCTCGACCGGGCCGGATAGCTTAGTGGTCAGAGCACTCGCTCTCCCCAAGCTAAGGTTAAGCAACTTCAAGAGCGTGGTTACCAAGTGCATGGGTGACCGTTTGCGCGCCTTGGCTTCAGTACAGTCCCCCCAGTTCACCCAGCTGTAAATGGATACCTGCCCTCTTTCGGGTCAGGGAAGGTAAGGCAGCGAGGGAGAGGAGATGGGCGCCGCCCTCAATATGCTGGCCCCTAGAGAAGCTGAGGTCTCTGATGCCTCGCTCCCCTACGACCACATAGGTTATAGGACACCTTTACTGAACATTTTGTTTTACATTTTTGCAATTTCCCTAACGTAGGAATAAATACAGGATCTTTAGCGCTGGCATATTTGTTAATCGTCTACATGCGTAGACACACGTAAAATGAAGACAATATCTGAGCGGATATATACTGTGTGAGTTTAGTCCTATGTGTCCATGAACTAGTGGGTTCGAATCTCGGCAGCGGCCTCAGGTGAACCAAGGATGGAGATTTTTATGATCTTACACTACAGACCCGCCAGTGCCTTAGTTCCCTTCAATACCTACGCATCCAGAAGATCAGATATACACATAAAAGATCCCGTAGTTCATGTCAGTGTTGAGCGGATAACGAGAACAAACATACCCAGCATGCCTGGAGAAGGAAGGACTCCACCAGAGTCAATGCTCAATATCCCCGAAGTCGGACTATGGATACCTTCATGGTGGGCAAAAAATGGTTTCATACACAAAATCTCACCATTGGTGAACCTCGGAGCTCTGGCCAAAGAGGCCTCCTCCCCTGAAATAAACCCAACAAAAATCCCAAACTAAACAACAGCAAACAAACACCCCCACCCCCCAAAAAAAACAAACAAACAAACCAAAACCAAATTCACCCTAAACCCCCAACCCTCACTCAAGAGATACGGCAAGAAAAAGATTCAGACCAGTGCTCCAACTCCTCAAAGAATTAAAGGAAGAAGAGACAGATTTACATACAGGACACCAAATCTCTGGCAGGTCTGCACAGAAGTTGACCTGGAATAATTATCATGAATAGTCTCCCCCTCTTTCTTAATCTTCCTGGTACTGTCATTCATTTAGTCTTTTATTTCGAGGATAATGGAATAAACATGCATGTGCTCTTTTACATCCAGTCCTCGTGTATGCAATTTTGTCAGTTTTGTCATCCGTTCCCACCAGCACACAATGGCCTACTCTTCTGAAAAGCTAAACGGGTTTCAATGGGTTTTAAAGTGTGCGCACACGGGACCTCGGTTCATAGTCTCATCCTATTGACTCTTGGGGGGAGTGGAGTCGGCACTGATGTTAACTCCAGAGGAAAAAATCCTTTTGAACGAGATTCGAACCCAGGTCAGCATATCATGAGTACATCACATCCCATCTAACCACCAGGCTATCCAGTCCCTCCCCCCCCCACCTCCCCTGTCAAAAATCGCGTCAGTTTGTTAAAGGCTCTTAGGATTGGAACTGGAATGCTGTAGAGTAATATCTCATCTAACCACAGCACCCACACCCCTCAATGACAAGTCAAACCGGTTTTGCAAAGCATCTCCCATAATCTCAACTTTGCTGCCGTTATTTGTCATTGTGACTGATGGCAATCATTGCACATTAATTTTTCCTCTTCATTGTGTTTCGTTTGGTTGCATGGGTGTTTTGAGAGCAATAACCATGTCTCAACTCATTTTTCACGTTTCTTGTTTACATAGGGTATGGGTGAATGAGTGTGTGAGTGAGTGAGTGAGTGAGTGAGTGAGTGTGTGTGTGTGTGAGAGAGAGAGAGAGAGAGAGAGAGAGAGAGAGAGAGAGAGAGAGAGAGGAGAGGAGAGAGAGAGAGGAGAGAGAGAGAGAGAGAGAGAGAGAGAGAGAGAGAGGAGAGAGAGAGAGAGAGAGAGAGAGAGAGAGAGAGAGAGAGAATGAATGAATGAATGAATGAATGAATGAATGAGTAGTCTTTTTTCAAGGGGGACATATGCATTCACGTACTTTTTTTCATCCGACCCTTGCCCTTATTAGGGACTATCAAAACCAAAACAAAAAATAAAGCACAGAAGAGAGAGAGAGAGAGAGAGAGAGAGAGAGAGAGAGAGAGAGAGAGAGAGAGAGAGAGAGAGAGAGAGAGAGAGAGAGAGAGAGAGAGAGAGAGAGAGAGATAGATTTTGATTTATTCTTTTATATCGAGGATAATAGAATAAGCACTCTTGTGCTTTTTTACATCCAGTCCCCGTGTGTACGCAGTTTTGTAAATATTGTTATCTGTTCCCACCGTCACACGATGGCCTACTCTTACGAAAAGCGGAACAGGATTTAACGTGTGTGCAAGATGTTCTGCGTGCGTTCGCACACGGGGCCTCGGTTTAAAGTCTCATCCGAAGGAGAGACAGAGACAGAGAGAGAGAGAGAGAGAGAGAGAGAGAGAGAGAGAGAGAGAGAGAGAGAGAGAGAGAGAGAGAGAGAGAGAGAGAGAGAGAGAGAGAGAGAGAGAGAGAGAGGAGAGAGAGAGAGAGAGAGAGAGAGAGAGAGATTGTGCAGCATGGGCACTCGCATGAGCGTGTGTGTGTGTGCGCACGTGCGTGCATGCGTGCGTGCATGCGTGCGTTAGCGCACGTACATACATGCGTGCGCGTGTGTGTCTGAGCAAGCGTGGGTGTTTATGCGTGCGTGTATTCGCGCATGCTCGGGCGCGTGTGCATGCAACCATAGTTACATGAGTGTATTTGCCTGCATGCACATTCACACAAGTGGGTTTTTTTCCTGCGTATTTTGTGCGGGCGTGCGGATGTGTGGGTGTGACAAGACAATATAAACAGCCGCTATTGCTAGAAAACATTTTAAAATCCAACACCCAGCACACACACAAAAAATAAAAAGGTGGTTATCGCATTTGTTAAAAGCATTATGTTTTTAAATAACAATAATAATCGCTGTAGAGAGAAAACTCATTTAGGAAGGGAGACAACACGATCCTGTTTGTTCCTTTTCCCTTTTGGTCTGTTTGGAAAGGGGAGGTTATCAGATGCTTTTAAGTATCAGACACATGACATTATGCTCCTTTGGAGGGCGTTGACAGGGGTCTGTGAGAGAGAGAGAGAGAGAGAGAGAGAGAGAGAGAGAGAGAGAGAGGAGAGAGAGAGAGAGAGAGAGGAGAGAGAGAGAGAGAGAGAGAGAGAAGGCAAGGCAAGGCAAGGCAAGGCAAGGCAAACTTCTTTATTCGAGGATAATAGATAAGCATTCATGTGCTTTTTTACATCCAGTCCCCGCCCTTTTCAGGGATAACATCAAGATAAAAAGATAGCCTCAACTAAACAAGAACAATTATAATGATCTAATTACCAAGAGCATACACTCTCTCCTCCTATCTCTCAACCTATGATTTAGAAAAGGAGAGGAGAGAGAGAGAGAGAGAGAAGAGAGAGAGAGAGAGAGAGAGGAGAGAGAGAGAGAGAGAGAGAGAGAGAGAGAGAGAGAGAGAGAGGGAGAGAATGAATGAATGAATGAATGAATGAATGAATAAATGATCTTTATTTCAAGGTAACAGAGTAAGCATTCACATACTTTTTTTCATCCGTCCCTTGCCCTGATTAGGAAATAGCACCCCCCAAAAATAATCAAAAGACCCCCAAACCAACAACAAAATAAAACAAAAGAAAAACAAAATCACCATCACCAACAAATAACTTCAACCTATGATTTAAGAGAGAGAGAGAGAGAGAGAAAGAGAGGAGAGAGAGAGAGGAGAGAGAGAGAGGAGAGAGAGAGAGAGAGAGAGAGAGAGAGAGAGAGAGAGAGAGAGAGAGAGGAGAGAGGAGAGGAGAGAGAGAGAGAGAGAGAGAGAGAGAGGAGAGAGAGAGAGAGAGAGAGAGAGAGGATACTGAAAAACTGAAAAAAATCTTTAAATTCGAGGACTAGCCTAGTGGTTAGAACATTGCGCTCACAACTTGACAGTACCGGATCAAGCACGGGTACCATCCACCCCAAGACGGCCATTCAAGGGATTTTCCCTCTGTTGGATAGCTCAGTGGTCAGAGCACTCGCTTTCCCCAGGTCAATGTTAAGCAGCATCGAGCGTGGTTACCATTGGATGGGTGACCGTTTTGCGTGCCTTGGCTTCGGTACAGCCCCTCACAGTTCACCCAGCTGTAAATGGGTACCTGCCCTTTTTAGGGTCAGCGAAGGTAAAGCAGCGAGGAAGAGGAGATGGGCGCCGCCCTCAACATGCTGGTCTGTAGAGAAGCTGAGGCCTCTGATGCCTTGCTCACCTACGACCACACAGGTTGAATTAGGGACACCTTTACCCTTTTTTTTTATTGATTTAATTTTTTAAAAAGACTTTTTTTACTGACTCCACTCCCCTGAAAGTCCTTCGGATGAGGCTTTAAGTATAAACCAAGGCGCCGTGTGCAAAACTCACAGAGAACATTTTGCACACGCTTTAAAATCCTTTCTGCCTTTTGGAAGAGTAGGCCATTCATGCCAACAAGAACAGATGAAAAAAAAGTAAATAAGAAACAAACCAAACAAAAACTGCATGTACACTGGTGTCGATTTCAGACATCTTCCCCAAAATGGGAATGCGGCTTCTTTAATGGTGGGCAAAAACGGTCGCATACGCAAAAAAAATATCACAACAGCCGTAGCCTACCTCCTAGTTCTAGGCCAGGGAACAGAAAACAAAACAAACAAAAAGAAAATAAAAGGAAAATGGCTACAGTTCATCAGGTTTTATCGCTAAGCAAAAGGTATTGCTTTCTGTAGGCCTTTTCTCCGTTCCCATAAGATTATGTTTTGTTGGCCTAATTTTCCAGTTTTAGATGTTCAAGGACGTTTGCAATGCCACATGAGTTTTGTACCTTTTCTAACCTTTACATTATCAATTTAAAAAAAACGATAATTATTTTGATTATCTATTTGTGTTGACAGGATCTAGGAACGAAATCAAATTCATGTAGCCATCCTAATTGTCATGAAAAGATGAAAGGAAAAATGAATTTGCTTGGTGCGTAGGTGGAAAAATAAATGAATAAAATTTCATTATAAAAATATTGGTGTTTCTTTATGTCATATGCTTAGGAGTATAAATAAGGTTTACTCACAGCATGAATGATGTCAGATGAAAAGCAACTATTGCAGAGTTACCCCCCTCCCCCAAAACAACACCCGCAACAACAACAACAACAACAACAACAGCATTACCAACAATTGTTTGGGGATGAAATTATTTCTCCGCAAAAGTGACCGATCAATGGCTCCAGAATTTTGCACAGGAAAAACCATCTGTTCACAGTAAGTCCGTTTGTGTGCATTGTATGTATGTTACACATGGGATTTCAGTTTAGCGTCATATGCTTATTTGGTGGTTGATTTTTTTTATTTTCAATTCTCGTCTAGAGCCCTAAGGTGAAACTTTGCCTGTGGGGCTGTTTTTGTCCAGCATTAAGGTAGCCGTATTCCAACTACGGTGATGATCTGTTGATACGATGCCAGTGTGCATGTGTGTTTTTTTTTAAAAAAATGTTGTTATTCAATCGTACTGGTACACAATAGCCTATTCTTTGGAAAAGTAGATTTGATTTTAACGCGTGTGCAAGATGTTCTGCGTGTGTTCGTACAAAGGACTAAAGCCAGCACGCTGTTTTAAAGAGGGCAGGCACACATTTACAGCTGGGTGAACTGGGGGGACTGTACTGAAGCCAAGGCGCCCAAACGGTCACCCATCCAACTGGTAACCACGCTCGATGCTGCTTTTAACCTTTGTAAGGAAAGTGAGAGCCCTGATCACTGAGCTATCTCGTCCCCCCATGCACGTTAAAGGTCCCATGATTGGAGTCAGCGTTCGGTGGGTTATGGAAACACATACATATCCAGCATACATTATTTTTTTTTTATCAAGAAATGAGCTGCTCTAAAGTCAGAATGTGTCAGCCAAGACCAGTGGGCAACTTTCCTACAAAATGACACGTGCAGGAGAATATTTTATTTTATTTATTTTATTTTACACCACTTTATGTCGCAGCAGATTTCTCTGCGTGAAATTCGGGCTACTCTCCCCGGGGAGAGCGTGTCACCACAAGCGCAGCGCCTACTCATTACCCAAGTGATAGAATACAAGATACTACACACCCCGCCTGGTAAAGAAACGCAGGGAAGAGAAGAGAAGAAGATGGGAATCAAACTATCAACCTTTTTGCTTTTTAGGCAAGTGCGTTACCGCTAGACCACCAATCAACGCGTTACAAGGATTAATGTTGTATCTTATTCTTTCTTCCGCCGGCAACCAGTGCAGAGAGCAAAGACTAGGACAAACCTCACCAGATTTTTTTTTTAATGTACAGGGTCAAGAACCGGTTGCGCGATTTTGATTCTTCTGAAGCGATAGAAATAAACGATATAAATGCATGAGAAAATGTTATAGAGAGTTATAGAGAGAATCTTAATGCATGTGCGCACACTTGTTCGCTTCGGCGTAGTTCTTAGTTAGAGAGGACAATAATGAAAGAGAGAATTAGAAACAGAGTGAAGTGTGTGTGTGCATGCGCGTGCGCGCATGCATGCGTGCATGATTGTGTGTGCACGTGTGTGCATACTGCTTCGCTTCTATTCAGCTCGTAGTCGCAAAGAACGGTTGAAAATAGAGTCAACATGTATATGTATATGTATGTGTGTGTGTGTGTGTGTGTGTGCGTGCGTGTGTGTGCGTGCGTTGTGTGTGTGTGTGTGTGTGTGTGTGTGTGTGTGTGTGTGTGTGTGTGTGTGTGTGTGTGTGTGTGTGTGAGTGAAAGTGTGTGTATGCACGCGTGCATGCTCCTCACGCATGCGTCCCCTGCTTTAAACCTTCTTTCTGTTGACTACAAAAACACATGATTTCAAAAAGAGCATGACAAGAAGCAACACAAACAAAAAAAAAAGCCAAACTTTCCCATTCTTTTAATCCTTGCTAGCTAATAATATCCCATCACAAACAGGAATATTTCACAGGGGCTGGTGACACACGTAAT
>CM060322.1:49389117-49395145 GCA_030674155.1 Stramonita haemastoma | reverse complement strand
GAAGCAAACATGCAACAACAACAAAAAAAGAGATCAAAAAAGTATTTTTGTTTTCTCTTATGTTTTGCCATTTTCTTCTTTTTGTAAGGTGTGTGTGTGTGTGTGTGTGTGTGTGTGTGTGTGTGTGTGTGTGTGTGTGTGTGTGTGTGTGTGTGTGTGTGTGTGTGTGTGTGTGCGTGCGTGTGTGTGTGTGTGTGTGCGTGTGTGTGTGTGTGTGCGTGTGTGTGTGTGCGTGTGTGTGTGTGCGTGTTGTGTGTGTGTGCGCGCGCGCGCACGCGCGCATGTGTACGTGTGAGTGTGATATTTTTTATTTGAAACTATTATATAATATTTGAACAAACATGAAATGTAGCTATCTTGTGTATTTGATTATGATTTGGTATCAATATGCCTATCAGTATTGTAATTGCCCTTTCAGGGGATGATTAAAGTGTTTTTAACTTGACTTGACTTTGACTATTGTATTCTTGTATTTTCTTTTCTACATTTTCTCGTACATTTTTGTTTGTAGGTTGGAATCGTAATTTAAAAAAAACATGCTAAAAGATGTTGGTTTTTGTGTGTTATTGGGTAAGTTTTTGTTTGTTGGTTCGCGTGTCTGTTTCTTTTCTTGTTTTATTTTTGCTTTGATCGACTTTTTTGTGGTGTTTATTTTTCCTGCTTTCGGCTGCTTTTATACATTTTATTTGTTTAGTTTGTGTTTTAGGAATCTGCCTCTTTAACTGTAAATTATTCCACGGAAAATGCGTTTGATCGCTATACTTTGATTTTTTTTTTTGGGGGGGGGGGATGGTTTTATCTTTAAAAACCACAGATACACAGACACAGACAGACAGACAGACACACGCACGCACACACGCACGCACGCACGCACACACACACACACACACACACACACACACACACACAGCACAACGGTTCAATGATGCCTGTCTCTCATCCCTAAGGACTGACGAACCAGGAAAGAACTGACCAGCCCTATTGACCCGTTGCATTGGGTGAAAAAACAAACAACAGAAACTCTCTCTCTCTCTCTCTCTCTCTCTCTCTTCTCTCTCTCTCTCTCTCTCTCTCTCTCTCTCCTCTCTCCCCCTCTCTCTCTCTCTCTCTCTCTCTCTCTCTCTCTTTTCTCTCTATCTATCTCTCTCTCTCAACATTTCGAAACTCGAGAGTTCGAGTTGGAGTTCTCTCTCTCTCTCTCTCTCTCTCTCTCTCTCTCTCTCTCTCTCTCCTCTCTCTCATCTCTCTCTCTCTCTCTCTCTCTCTCTCTCTCTCTTCTCTCTCTCTCTCTCTCTCTCTCTCTCTCTCTCAGCAAATGTATTAATGTAGCCTTGCCATATCTGCTCAGAGTAGAAAATGATTAGTATATGTATGGTTTGTCTAGACATATTTTTCATTCTATTAACTAAAGGAAAACAATGTTGTCTCAAGCGGTTTATTGAATAACAGTTGCTATTTGATATGTACTCAATATGCATGATTTTTTTTTTCTCCTAAAATCATAGTCTTCCAGTGATTAGGTTATGGTTGATTTGAAGTTTATAAATCAGGAAAAAGAGTAATTGTGTGTTTTTCTTTTTCAATCAGTGATAAATCATTTCTTATTTGTGCATTTGCTTCACAAATGATATGAAGAACCCATTGGTAACCCCCAAGCCCAACCATTGTATTGTGGTTCCCCCCCCCCTCTCTCTCTCGCTCTCTCTCCCTCCCCCCATCTCTCTCTCTCTCTCTCTCTCTCTCTCTCTCTCTCTCTCTCTCTCTCTCTCTCTCTCTCTCTCTCTCTCCCCCATCTCTCTCTCTCTCTCTCTCCCTCCTCCCGCCCCGCCCCACCCCGCCCACCCCGCCCCAAAAGGCTATACCCACTCCCCACCCTCTAGCCCTGGGTCATAAAGAAGGCTTTCAAAGACAGCGGTATGTTGTGCTTGGCATGGTCTGTGATGGGCAGGAAGTTTTGAAGTGACGTGTAATTATTGGCGCGTGTACCTTGCTGCCCTCTGTCTTTGGACGCATGGATTGTGTGTGGGGAGTCCCTTTTTTTTGTTTGGTTTGTTTGGTTTTCTCTACTTTCTTTTTTATATTCTTTGGGTTTTTTTAAAAGAAAATAGTGTTTTTTTGGTCTTGTTCTGTGTTTTTTTGTTTCTTTTCTTTGTTTTTTTTTAATATCTGTTTTTTTATGTTCTTTGTTCCTTTATTGTTTCTTTTGTTTGTTTGTTTCCTTTCTTTTTATGTATTTTTCTTCTTTTTCTTTTCTATTCTCTTCTCTGTTTTGTTCTTTTAAATATTATTATTATTATTATTATTATTATTATTATTATTTATTATTATTATTATTATTATTATTATTATTATTATTATTATTATCAAACTTTCTTTCTTATTTCCTCTTTTCTTTTTTTTCCTTTGTTATGTTTCCTCCTTTTCTTTTCTTCTTCTTCTTTTTTTTTAGTAACTTTCTCCATTTCATGTCCTGTTTGTTCTTTTTAAACTTTGTTTTTCTTCTTTCTTTTTTTTCTTTCTTTCTCTTTTGCTTTCTTTTCTTTTTGGTTTCTTTTTTTGTTTTTTCTTTTTCGACTCTCTTTTTTTTCTCTTTTTGTTGTCTCTTTTTTCTGTCAGTCTTCTTTTTGTTTTATCTGCTTGTTTTCAAACTTTTTATATTTTTTTCTCTGCATGCTTCTTCCTATTCTTTCGGTTTTATTCTTCGTTTTTCTTTTTCTGCTCTTTCTTTCTTTTTTTTTTTTACTTTCTTTTGTCGTCTCTTTTTCTGTCAATCTTCATCTTGTTTTATCTGCTTGTTTTTCACACTTTCTGTGAAGTTTTTCTCTCAGCTTCTTCGTATTCTTTTTGTCATCATTCAACTTTTTCCGATGCTTCCTGCTCGCAGCTTCTTCCCCCCCCCCCCCACCGCACGCCACCCCTACCTCCCTCTTCTCGTTCTCCCCCCCCCCCTCCCACTTTTTTTTCTCCTTCACATCTACCTGTTTTCTTCCCTTTTTCCTTACAGTCTTTTGTTTTATCGCTAAAGCAAAACTAATCTATTTTCTAAAGTAACAGAGCTAGAACAACAACAGAACACACAACAGGAACGCAGGAAATAAAACAGTTTAGAAATGGTTTTACAAGAACAAACTGCGTTTTACACGAAATGGGCAAGGAAAAAAGAGAGAGAAAGGAAATCGAATTGATGTGTTTTAAAGAGAAAGGAAAAATCAAGAGAGAAAGAAAGAAAGACACATATGCACACATACACGCACGCACACACATGCACGCACGCACGCACGCATGCACGCACGCACACATAGACACAGACACACAGACAGACAGACACACACACACACACAAACACACAGACACTCACGCACGCACGCACGCACACACACACACACACACACACACACACACGCACACACACACACAGAGAAATAAACAAAAACCGCAGAATTAATTAATTGTATTTATTGTCTTGCATTCCATTTTCGGTCACGGCAGACTCCTGTGGTGAAATTTGGTCTGCATCTCCCGGGAAGCGTGCGTCGCCGCAAGATCGACGCCACCCATAATTTTTTTTTGAAAAACAAAAAGATCTTGTCTTGATGTATATTTTTGTTTTTTTGTTGTTGTGAGATTGACTCTTTCTAATTTTTAAAAAATCTTTCTTTTTCTTCACATAACTTTGCCAGGAACACTCTCCCTTTATTTGACTCTTTCTATTTTAGTTATCTTTTTTTCTTGTCATAATTTTACCAAGAAAACTTTCTCTTTATTTGATTCTTTCAATTTTTTTTCTATCTTTCTTTTTTCTTCACATAATTTTGCCAGGAACACTCTCTCTTTATTTGACTCCTTCTAATTTTTTATCTTTCTTTTTCTTCATATAACTTTACCAAGAACACTCTCTTTAGTTGACTCTTTTAATTCTTCTTTATCTTTCTCTTTCTTTACATAAGTTTGCTAGGAACACTATATCTCTATTTGAATCTTTCTTTTTAAAAAATTTTTCTTTTTCTTCACATAACTTAGTTAGATACACTCTCTCTTTATTTTTACTAATTCTGTATTAAAAAAAATCTTTCTTTTTCTTTACGTAACCTTGCCAGGAACACTCTCTCCTTATTTGACTTTATTTTTTCCTTTTCTTTTTTTTCACATAACTTTGGCATAAACAACTCTCTTTATTTGACTCTCTATTAAAACAAAATCTTTCTTTTTCTTCTCGTAACTTTACCAAGAACACACTCTCTTTATTTGAGTCAATCTATCTTTTTATCTTTTCTTTTTCTTCACATTCTTCACATAACTTTGCCAGAAAAACTCTCTTTTATGCCGCAGCTTCGTTAACTTGCACTTGGATATGCATTACATATGTGACCTATGTGTATGGTCTCATGGAAAAGACTCGCACCCCAGGGATCACTCTGATGAAAGGGACCCACAGTTGAGTAACCAGGGTTCTTCCAGCTGACTACCCTTGTCCTGGGGAATCAGGTTCAAGGAAAGCACCCACTCGCATTTAATCAACTCCCACGGTTATGCCTTTACTAGGATGCCCTTCCCCCCAAATATTGCATCCTCGATTGATGACAACGTGACGCAAAAATAACAAGATGTAATGCATGATTCAGCACAAGTGAACTACATTACCGTTGATATAGGCCGATCTTTAACTGCTCATTCACTTCAAACTGAAAAAAAGCACGTTCAAAAATGAGGAAGGAATTCAGCGGAACCTGCGTCTCAAATCATAGACATGTCTCACTCGTCTGGATGAGAGAGAGAGAGAGAGAGAGAGAGAGAGAGAGAGAGAGAGAGAGAGAGAGAGAGAGAGAGAGAGAGAGAGAGAGAGAGAAGATTTGATTTGATTTGATTTGATTTGATTTGATTTATTCTTTTATATCGAGGATAATGGGATAAGCACTCTTGTGTTTTTTTCACACCCAGAGAGAGAGAGAGGAGAGAGAGAGAGAGAGGAGAGAGGAGAGAGATGAGAGAGAGAGAGAGAGAGATAGAGAGAGAGAGAGAGAGAGGAGAGAGAGAGAGAGAGAGAGAGCAGACAGACATACAGAGACAGAGACGGAGAGACAGAGAGATAGACAGAGACAAAAAGGCAGAGAGACAGAGAGAGACAAAGACAGAGAGACAGAGACAGATTTAAAAAATATATATCGAGGATAATGGAATAAGCACTCTTGTGCTGTTTTTCATCCAGTCCCCGTGTGTATGCAGTTTCGTAAATGTCATCTGTTCCCACCGGCACACGATGGCCTACTCTTACGAAAAGCGGAACAGGATTTAACGTGTGCGCAAGACGTTCTGCGTTCGTTCGCTTACGGGGCCTCGGTTAAAAGTCTCATCCGAAGGACTTTTGGGGAGAGTGGAGTCAGCACTGATGTTAACTCCAGGAGAAAAAATCCCCTCGGCCGGACTCGAACCCGGGTCGTCAATTTGCGAGCGCAATGTTCTGACCACTAGGCTATCCGTCCCCAGACAGACTGACAGACAGACAGACACACAGAGACAGACAGACAGACACAGACAAAGACACAAACAGAGATTGAGACATGGATAGGGATGAGGAAAAGCAGACAGACAGACAGGACTAACAAAGACAAACATCACAACTGGTGGTGCTGCTACAGTTCATATTGTTTCCTATATACTGTTCCTTAGCTAGCCAGCTAGTCTAGCTAGCTTGCTAGTCTTGAAGACTCTTTTAGGGACGGTACCTGTCACCGCCTTGACAGCTGGTACGTGCCACTCGGAACATAGAGAAGATTTCAGAAAGAGAGAGAGAGAAAAGTCACATAATGCCTTTCTGTCTGTCTGTTGTCTCCTTCTGGCTTCACTGTCCCAGCTGTCAGCACAATGTCAAGGGATCGTTGGCTAGTAAAACGTGTGGTCCTTGGTTTCAGCAGTACTGTTGTTGACAACCTCTACACTATTCTACAGGGTTATTAGCAGTTACTGGATTTCTTGCTGTGCAGTTTTTTTGTGTGTGGTGGGGATGGGGATAGTTCAGTGGTCAGAGCAC
>CM060322.1:49374117-49379117 GCA_030674155.1 Stramonita haemastoma | reverse complement strand
TAATGCAGCGGCAGGAAAGATCTATCAAGGGGCAGTAGGCAGAATCAGTACATCGATTTAGCTTTGGAAGTTTTCTACACAATGATACCTCCTTGGAATACAAAGGAATATTTTTTTTTCCGTTCGTTTGTTTGAGGTTTGTTTGTTTGTTTGTTTTAGTGACAAGTGGAAATCTTTCTTCTCATTTTTACACTTATGAAAACGATTCTGCGGTGTGCTCCTAGTAATTTCTCCCATGACAGTGGAACGCTTCCTCCAGACCTGTACAACACAGCAAAACCTGAGGGCCGATATCTGGCCTAATGACCTACCGATGAGGGACAAACTTTTTGGACCCTTGGAGAGAGCCTTTGGCTTACCACGGCATCTTGTCAGGGCCTCTGGAGTTGCTGTCCTCTTTTCATACAAAACGCGGGCTTTGCTCCTATGCATTTTCTTGGAAAGACAAAAAAGCTGTGTATACTTACAGACCTGTTCTAACATAGAGATTGCGAGATAACCCTGTGTAAGATCTCCACAAAGCGTTCTCTAAGTTTGTATGTTCAAACTCTACAGGGTCAGAGCCTGATGGCTGCTTCCCTCTTTGGGGGGGGGGGGGATGGGGGGGGGGGGGGGGGGGGTAGGAGTTCCTCAGGGGCCAGTTTGATGAAAGGCAATGACCGTTATCCCACTGCCATTGTCTGAGTTGATTACGTGCCTGACGAAATCCCATTTGAAGACATTATCCAACCACAGTTCATCCATCCCATACTTATGCCATTGCAGTAATGCCCCTTTCCCATTACCGCATTCTCGACTGACGACAACTTTTTGCAAAATAACGAGAGATGGTGAATAATTAAAGCATTTTGTAACAAACAGTGTTATTGTTTATATAGGCGGTCCTTTGCGGCTGATTCATTTCAAAATGAAAGATGTTCAGAATGAGGAAGTATTCAGTGGGACTCGCCTCTTAATTTATAAACGAATAATAGTACATTGAAGTCCATCCACGTTGCTGTATGGTTTAAGATTACCTACCTTGTTGTTCTCGAACACAGCGAAAGAATGTTTATCTCGATAAAAAGAGTTTATCGGAAGTGACCTATAACCTTCGATTGATCTAAAAATGGAATTTACGTAGGCGATAAAGTCTGCCGATTACGATTGACAGTCTTCAAACAAATTACAGTTTTTTGGCTGCTTAAAATTTTCGGTCACCAAAATAAAGTCCGCGGACAGTGTTGTCACCGCGTTTCCATCAAACTCACACGTCTACAGGTTTTTACGCAGCCTACTTACTGCCAACGTTTTCAGCACCAACAAATCACATTTATAAACAACTGGGTCAGTGCATATTTAGAAATTGTCTTCTAACAAAACAGAAATCTGCACCAAATGAAAAAGAGATTTGATATTTTTAAGAAAAAAACTCAAAAAGCATCGTCCTAAATTCACACACAAAAAACGTTTTATATGTCACTGCTAGGAATCAGTGACAGAAATGTAAGAATTTTTGTCAAAATTGAAGCAAGAACGAAATACCAAGATTTCCAAAAAAAGGGGACATGGCACGACAGTTGTAAATGGATTAGCAGATTAGGCAAGAAATGGACACAGCATTATAATGCCAGATGCAAAAGTGCAGTTCCCAGAGGTCTTCGATTCCAGAGAGAAGGCGGACAATGATGTCAAGGCACTGCCATACATAGGGGGCTTAGCATTGGGAATAAATTTGTGCTAACAGGGAGGGGGTGTTAGAGCTTCGGCTTTATTCTTTTCCTTAATTGTTCTATAAGTGTGTTGTAACCTTCAGGGGAGTGGTTTGCGTAATGATCAGTTTATCCTCCTCGTCACCATTATCGTCATCGGTGTCATCATCATCATTATCAGCATCATCATCGGTGTCATCATCATCATCATCATCATCATCATCATCATCATCATCAGCATCATCATCGGTGTCATCATCATCAGCATCAGCATCATCATCGGTGTCATCATCATCAGCAGCAGCATCATCATCGGTGTCATCATCATCAGCAGCAGCATCATCATCGGTGTCATCATCATCATCTTCATCAGCATCATCATCGGTGTCATCATCATCATCATCAGCATCATCATCGGTGTCATCATCATCATCAGCCGCAGCAAAAGCAGTGTCTAAATTCATATAAAAGGGATTTGAGTGCGGAGGCGCCATTGTCGTCATCGTCATCATCATCTTTATTATAGCACCACTGCCAACCCACCATACTCAGAGTCGGCATTACCATCATCACTATCATCATCATCATCATCTTATTGTTGCTCCTATCAAATACAGCCTCAAGACATACGTATTTCCAGCCTAAGATTTCCCCCTCCTGTGGTCATTATTATCTGTCCCTGCCTTCAACAGCCGAAATCCCCGTTACCCTGCCAAATTGTATGTATGTATGTATGTATGTATGTATGTATTGTATGTATGTATGTATGTATGTATGTATTGTATGTATGTATGTATGTATGTATGTATGTATGTTGTATGTATGTATTATGTATGTATGTATGTATGTATGTATGTATGTATGTATGTATGTATGTATGTATGTATGTATGTATGTATGCTATGCATGCATGCTAATGTATGTATGTATGTAATGTATGTATTATGTATGTATGTATGTATGTATGTAATGTATGTATGTATGTATGTATGTATGTATGTATGTATGTATGTATGCATGCATGCTAAATTGTATGTATGTATGTATGTATGTATGTATGTATGTATGTATGTATGTATGTATGTATGTATGTATGTATGTATGTATGTATGTATGTATGTATGTATGTATGTATGTATGTATGCATGCATGCATGCTAAATTGTATGTATGTATGTATGTATGTATGTATGTATGTATGTATGTATGTATGTATGTATGTATGTATGTATGTATGTATGTATGTATGTATGTATGTATGTATGTATGTATGTATGTATGTATGTATGTATGTATGTATGTATGTATGTATGTATATTTGTGAGTGTATGTGTGTGTGATAGTTCAGTGGTCAGAGCACTCGCTTTCCCCCAGTAAAGTTAAGCAGCGTCGAGTGTGGTTGCCAGTTGGATGGGTGACCATTTGCTCACCTTAGCTACAGTACAGTTCCTCCACTTTATCCAGCTGTAAATGGGTACCTGCCCTCTTTAGGGTCAGGGAAGGTAAAGCAGCGAGGGAGAGGAGATGGGCGCCGCCCTCAACATGCTGGCCTCTAGAGAAGCTGAGGTCTCTGACACCTCGCTCCCCCTATATATATATATATATATATAATATATATATATATATATATATATATATATATATATATATATATATATATATTTTTTAAATTATTTTTTTTTATTTTTTCTTTGGAGGGGGTGTCCTTAATTTATCACAGGCTGTTGATTGTTGTTCATTTTATGTGGTGCTTATGGAGAGAATAATGGTAAAGGTAAAGTTGTTCCATAACATGTCTGGTCGTAGGGGAGAGAGGTGTCAGAGACCTCAGCTTCTGTAGGGGCCAGCATGTTGAGGGCGGCGCCCATCTCCTCTCCCTCGCTGCTTTAACTTCCCTGACCCATACTAAGGAGAGAATATGGCTGAATATTCTTGAATAACCTATAAATGCTATTCTTCTTTATTCTGTATCCTTTATCTAAGATCAAACCGACAGCGCAATAAAATCAATAATGAGCACGACAGTGTGTGAGGCATAGTGAAGAAAGATAATGAACTCATTTCCTTTTCAAAGCAGATTGAAAAATAGGCACATGACTACCTTTTTTCTGTGTAATCCCCTTTGAAGTATTCTTTGCTCGTATAAAGCTTATACTGTTCTTTCAGAATCTTAAAAAAACCCTTCTCTGTCATTCACTATACTTCTTGTTACGTATATAGTGAAAATCTTTATGAGGTTTTCAAAAATATTCTTTGAAGTATTACTTTTTCCATTTCAGAGAGTTGTAATTCTTTTGAATATATTCTTGAAAGATTTTTTGAAATATGTAATATGCATTTTATTTGAATCGGGTTTCTTATTGATAATACATGAGTTTTCATACCATAAGTTTTTGCAATATTAATGTTGATTTTCATTGTGTTCTCCTACCTTTTGAGGAATACATTTTCCAGATTAGTACGATGTTTTTGTTGAATCATATTGCAAAAGAATACCATACGAGACGAGACGAGACGAGACGAGACGAGACGAGACGAGACGAGACGAGACCATACCATACCATACCATACCATACCATACCATACCATACCATACCATACCATACCATACCATACCATACCATACCATACCATACCATACCATACCATACCCTACAACACGATACGATACGACACCATAACATACCATACGGTATCATACGATACAATACGACACCATACGAAACGATAGCATAGCATAGCATAGCATAGCATAGCATAGCATAGCATAGCATAGCATAGCGTAGCATAGCATAGCATAGCATAGCATACCATACCATACCATACAATACAATACCGTACCCTACCCGGCTTTCCGCTACCCTACTCTACCCTATCCTACCCTCCCCCACCCTACTTTACCTTACACTACCCGAAGCTACATCACCCTACCCTACCCTACCCTGCCTTATTGTATTACATTGCATCACACTACATCGTAGCAGAGAGAGAGAGAGAGAGGAAGAGAGGAGAGAGAGAGAGAGAGAGAGAGAGAGAGAGAGAGAGAGAGAGAGAGAGAGAGAGAGAGAGAGAGAGAGACAGACAGACAGACAGACAGACAGACAGACAGACAGACAGACACAGACAGACAGACAGACAGACAGACAGACACAGACAGACAGACAGACACAGACACAGACAGACAGACAGACAGACAGACAGACAGACAGAAATAGACAGAGACAGACAGTGAGACAGAGACAGTCAGACAGACAGTGACAGACAGACACAGACAACCAGCCCCTCTCCCCCTCCCCCCCGCCATACACCC
>CM060322.1:49361617-49364117 GCA_030674155.1 Stramonita haemastoma | reverse complement strand
ATTTTTTTTTTGGAGTTAGCCCAGTTTTGTCTACAGGTTGCTTTTTCCGACACACACATACGAGGAAAATTGTTTTTGCCTCTTTCCGTGTTCTTTCTGATGAACACAGAAACTCGATAGAGATTTTCATTTGTCGTGAGGGGATTCCAGACTTGTTGACCTTCATGGTGTTCTCCTGAAAGTTCGCATGCACCCTGTCACGTGTGTGTTCAAGTTAGCATGCACCTATTTACACGTGTGTGTTCAAGTTCGCTTGCACCTAGTCACACGTGTGTTCAAGTTTGTATGCACCTATTTACATGTGTGTTTAAGTTTGCCAGAACTACAGAACCATCAGTCTCATAAGCCATCCTAGCAAGATCATGCTGCAGGTAGTCCTCAACAGACTGAAAAACCAAGCAGAAAAACTCCTGGCAGAAGAACAAGCGGGCTTTAGACCAAAACGCAGCACAATGGAACAAATTTTCAACCTGAGAATTCTGATAGATAAGCATCTCCAACACCAAAAAGACTTGTACCACAATTTTATAGACTTCAAAAAGGCCTTTGACAGGGTATGGCATGACGGCCTCTGGCAACTACTCTGGCACTTCAACATTGACAACTGCCTAATTGAAGTCATCAAGGCTCTGTACGAGAATGCAAGAAGTGCAGTTTTCATGAACAATCACGTGGGCGAGTTCTTCAAGACCACGGTTGGGGTCCGCCAGGGCTGCCTTCTCTCACCTGTACTCTTCAACCTCTTCCTCGAAAACATCATGACAGAGACACTGCAAAACCACCACACTTTCATCTCCATTGGCGGAAGACCCCTTTGCAACCTCAGATTTGCAGATGACATTGACCTCATGGGCAGCAGCAAACAAGAACTGCAAATCCTCACAGACAATTTAACAGATCGAGCAAGCGCATACGGCATGGAGGTCAGTACAGAGAAATCGAAGATCATGGTCAACAGCACGAGTAATGACAGCACGGAAATAAAGATGAATGGAGAAACACTAGAAGAGGTGAGCCAATTCAAATACTTAGGCTCCATCCTAACAAAAGATGGCACATCAAACAAGGAAGTGAAAGCTCACATTGCAACAGCAACATCTGCTCTAGTCAGACTCAACAGGATCATCAGAAGCAACAACATCAGCTTCTGCACCAAATACCACCTTTACAAATCCCTCGTGATATCTATCCTCCTATATGGCTGTGAATCATGGACTCTGACAGCAGAGTTAGAGAGGAGAATCCAAGCATTCGAGAACAAGTGCCACAGAAGACTCCTCAAAATATCATACAAAGAACACAAGACCAATAACTATGTGAAAGAAGAAATCAAAAAGCGTAAGGGCCCCCAAGAGCCTTTGCTCTCCACCATACAGAGGAGAAAGCTGATGTGGTTTGGTCACATCACAAGACACAACACCCTAGCAAAAACCATCTTGCAAGGAACAGTCGAGGGCAAGAGAAGAAGAGGCCGCCAAAAGAAATCATGGGCTGACAACATCAAAGACTGGACTGCTCAACCCCTGCAACACCTCCTACTAGCCACACAGGATCGTGAAGCATGGAAAAAGATCTCCGTTGCGTCTTCTCTCATGTCCCCCTACGTCCTTTGGGACATGGGACTGAGTGAGTGAGTGAGTGAGTGAGTCATATGTATGTTGAGGTTCGCAAGGACTTAGTCACACGTGTTGAGGTTCGCATGCACTTAGTCACATATATGTTGAAGTTTGCATGCACCTCGTCACACGTGTGTCTAAGTCCGCATGCACCTAATCACACGTGTGTTGGTGTTCGCATGCACCTAGTCACGCGTGTGTTGAAGTTGGCATGCACCTATTCACACGTGTGTTGAAGTTCACATGCACCAAGACATATGTGTTGAAGTTGGCATGCACCTAATCCTGTGTCTTCACCACGTGTTACATGGGTGCACTGGTGGTGTAGCAATAGTATACCTGTCGAGCACGTAAAACGTCTCGGGTTCGATTCCCTCTTTTTTATTTTTTAAAACTGGATTCTTCCCACCCTCCTATCTCTAGAGCTACTTGTTCATAAGGGTGTGAGTGGTAGTCTGGGTCCTAGTCTTTCAGATGTTGGTGAGATTATAAACTCTGTGTGCGTGAGTGCGTGCGTGCGTGCGTGCATACGTGTGTGTATGTGTGTGTGTGCGTGCGTGTGTGTGTGTGCGTGTATATATATATATATATATATATATATATATATATATATATATATATATATATATATATATATATATACACACACATATACGTGTGTGTGTGCATACGCGTGTGTGTGCACACGTGTGTGTGCGCGTGCATGCTTCTATGTGTACGCGCGCGCGTGCACACGTTTAGGCGTACGCTGTATATGCTTTTCTGTGTCTGATTCTCTGTCACTTTGTGCGTCTTTCTCTCATCTTCCTGTCTGTGTCTTTGCATTCATAACTCTTTCGTTTTGTCTCGGTGCCTTTGTGTTTGTCACCGCCTCGATCTCTGTC
>CM060322.1:49345415-49351517 GCA_030674155.1 Stramonita haemastoma | reverse complement strand
CTCTCCCTCTCTTCTCTCTCTCTCTCTCTCTCTCTCTCTCTCTCTCTCTCTCCTCTCTCTCTCTCTCTCCTCTCTCTCTCTCTCTCTCTCTCTCTCTCCCCTCTCTCTCTCTCCTCTCCTCTCTCTCTCTCTCTCTCTCTCTCTCTCTCTCTCTCCTCTCTCTCTCTCTCTCTGAAAAAGGGGTGAGGGCGTGAGCAGGAGTAGGGAAAAGAAACCTACCTTGCTTTTTTTGTGTGAGGGCAGGATGAAAAAAAAAGTTGTGTAAACTTCATCTTTTACCCTCAATAAAGACCATTTTGACTTGACTTGACTTGTGTTTATGCACTGAACCCACGTTGATTCTAAAGTCACTGTTTTTCGTTTCTCTAGAAAGACTAGCGTCTAGACCATCACACACAAGATGTAAAATGGAGGAGAGCAAAAACAACAAAAATAAGGATAACAACAAAAGCCACGGTTTATCTTCTTTTGTTAATGATGGGTACGGGATGAATAGACGTAGATTGGAGTGAGGAACAGGGTACCTAACAACCCTCATGATCCATTCTCTCGTTATTTTTTCCGTTCCTCTTCTAGATCTCTGAGGTTCACCAGTGGCGAGATTTTTGCGTATGCAACCGCATGGAAACTTCGCAACATAGCAAAATGTACTCCTCTGAAGTCAGAGTATGGAGGCCTATAGTTATTGCAAGGTGCTTAACTACACCTCTTAAGTCATAGTATACTACCTATAACTTTTTTGTGACTCTGCAAGAGTTCTGATGTTGACATGAAGTTTGTGCCAAAGTTGGGTTCTAGCAGACAAAGCTATGTTAACCTGAACTTTGTGCCAAAGCCAGGTTCAAGCAAAGGGGGGTTAACATGAAGTTTGCGCCAAAACCAGATTCAGGCAAAGCTAACTTAACGTAAAGTTTGTGCCAAAACCAGATTCTGGCAGACAGAACTAAGTTAACATGAAGTTTGTGCCAAAGCCAGGCTCAGGCAAAGCTATGTTAACAGGAACTTTGTGCCAAAGCCATGCTCAGGCAAAGCTAAGCTAACATGAAGTTCTTGCCTAAGTCAGATTCTGGCAGACAAAACTGAGTTAACATGAAGTTTGTGCCAAAGCCAGGTTTTGTCAGACAAAAGTGAGATTACATGAAGTTTTTGCCAAGATTAAGTTCAGGCAGACAAAGCTATGTTAACGTGAAGTTTGTGCCAACGCCAGGTTACAGACTTTTAAAAATCTCCCACAATGTGTTTCCGCTGCAGCTTGCTTTGTGTCATGTCACCCTAAGGTGTTTTTTTAACTAGTATAAAAAGAATTTGCTGCCTTTAATTCCCGTCCAATTGTTTGGTAAAGGGGTCTCCTGTCTTTTAGAGGAAAACACCTTCCAATATTTTGCCTTTTCTGTTGTGCAAGCGCGTGTGTGTATATAAAAATGGGTATGTGTGGCAGTTACCAATGTTGTGAGCATACACGCATGTATAATATGTAAATGCGTGACAATGTGCACACACGATTATTATGGGTGCGGCACTGTTCGCGCTACCGTGTGTGTGTGGGTGTGTGTGTGTGTGTGTGTGTGTGTGTGTGTATCTGTGTGTGTGTGTGTGTGTGGTGTGTGTGTGTGTGTGTGTGTCTGCATGGGTGTCCCTGTGTGTGTTTGTTTGTGTGAACTTCGCCTGAGCATCCAAAACTCTCATTGAGAATATCTTACATCGATAGAGAGTGTGTGATAGAAGTTAGGAGGGGAACACCCCCCCCCCCCCCCCCCCCAACTTATTCCCCTCTTCTTGTTATTGCGCCATTTTCAGCAAGTACACGCGACAAGATGGCGAACAATTGCCCGGATCAATGACCGATAATTATCAAGGGGAGGCCACTCTTGGTGACCATGCGACAATCGCTTGATCTGGTAGAGTTGCACCACCAAGTGTTAAAAGTACCCTGGGAGACTTCTAGCCTACTGGTCGTGCAATGAAGACAGACGTTCACGTGGTGAATTGTTGTTATTCGGGGGTTATTTGCTGACGTGGGCATGTTTATGGGAGGCAGAGATTGATTACAGTGTGAATGTTGTGGCTGGGTCAAGAAAGTGCGGCCAAATTGGGGTTTCTTTTGTGTTGTTTGTTGTTTGTTGTTGTTTTTGTTGTTGCTTGTTTGTTTGTTATGGCTTTGTTCGATGGGGGTGGGGGTGGGGGGTTATTGGTTTAATTTGTTGCTGTTGGTTTTGTTGTTGTTTTATTTATTTTCTTTTTGATCTGGGTTTGTCTTTTGTTACTGAAAGGTTTATACAAGTTTCTTGTTTCTGTTTCTCTCCTTACCTCAGTCTCTCCGGCAGTGCTGTTTATGCTTCATCCTCTGTCTCTGTCTCAGTCTCTGTCTGTCTGTCTGTCTGTCTTGTCTGTCCTGTTTTGTCTGTCTGTCTGTCTGTCTGTCTGTTCTTCTGTCTGTCTGTCTCTCTCTCTCTCTCTCTCTCTCCTCTCTTCTCACTCTCTCTCTCATTCTCTTCTCATCTCACTCTCTCTCTCTCTCTCTCTCTCTTTCTCTCCAAAAATAATAAACCAATTATATCCACTTCTCCTTCTCCCCCTTCTCTTTCTCCCTCCCTGTGTGTGTGTGTGTGTGTGTGTGTGTGTGTGTGTGTGTGTGTGTGTGTGTGTGTGTGTGTGTGTGTGTGTGTGTGTTTGCGTGTTTGCGTGTTTGCGTGTGTGTGTGTGTGTGTGTGTGTGTGTGTGTGTGTGTGTGTGTGTGTGTGTGTGTGTGTGTGTGTGTGTTTGCGTGTTTGCGTGTTTGCGTGTGTGTGTGTGTGTGTGTGTGTGTGTGTGTGTGTGTGTGTGTGTGTGTGTGTGTGTGTGTGAGTTGGGTTTTTTGTTGTTGTTGTTCGTTCTCCCCTTTTATCAAAACTTATGTTTTATGAGACTATTTTGATGCTAGATGGTGGTGGATTGATGTTCAGTCATTTAGCCTCATTATATTCTCATGTTTGCTTTTTAATTATTGCGCCCTTTTGTGTGTGTGTGTGCGTGTGTGTGTGTGTGTGTGTGTGTGTGTGTGTGTGTGTGTGTGTGTGTGTGTGTGTGTGTGTGTGTGTGTGTTGGTTTTTTGTTGTTGTTGTTGTTCTTTCCCCCTTTTATCAATACATGTTTTATGGGACTATTTTGATGCTAGATGGTGGTGGTTTGATGTTTTCAGTCATTTAACCTCATCATATTCTCATGTTTGCTCTTTAATTATTGCGCCTTTTTTTGTTTGTTTTTTGTTTTGTTTATTTTTTTGTGTTTTGTTTTGTTTTTGTTTTATCATTCAAATCAAAATCATCATTGATTCTTACTTCATATTTTGTTTCTGAATGAGTGCCTTTTTATAACATTACCTTAATATTGTATCTCTGTCGTATTCCTTACCTGTTGTTGTTGTTCTTTCCCCCCTTTTATCAAAATCTTATGTTTTATGGGACTTATTTTGATGATAGATGGTGGTGGATTGATGTTTTTAGTCATTTAACCTCATCATATTCTCATGTTTACTCTTTAATTATTGCGCCCTTTCTCTGTTTTGTTTTGTTTTTGTTTGTTCTTTGTTTTTCTTGCTTTTTTTTTTATTCAACTCAAAATCATCATTGATTCTTACTTCTCATTTTCGTTTCTGAATCAGTGACTTTTATAACATTACCTTAATATTGTATCTCTGTGTTAATTCTTGCCTGTTGTTTGATGCTTGGTATGGTTCCTTACTTTTGGTATTTGGATCATTATAATTGTTGATTTTATTTATATTTTTATTGGCAGTATCTCTCCCCCCCCCCCCCTCCAATATTAGTTTAAAAAAAGTTTCCCCCCGTTTATCCAAATGTATGATTTATATCACATGTATAACTTTTGACAGATGGTGGTAGATTGATGTTTTCAGTTGTTTATTTCATTTTGTTCTCTTGTTTGCTCTTTACCTATTAACACTTTTCTATTCTTCCATAATCAAAATCTTTTTATTGTGACTTCTGATTTTTGTCTTCTGATCGAGTGTATTTTTATTACCTTATCATATATAGTGTCCTTATTCTTGTGTGTTGTTTGGTACTGCGTAAAATTTTATTGTTTAGTATCTTTTCATCTTGATGTATCCCTGAAAAGGGCGGGGACTGGATGTAAAAAAGCACACGAGTGCTTATCTATTATCCTCGAATAAAATACTTTGCCTTGCCTTGCCTTGCCTTGCCTTGCCTTGCCTTGCCTCACCTCTCTCTCTCTCTCTCTCTCTCTCTCTCTCTCTCTCTCTCTCCTCTCTCTCTCTCTCTCTCTCTCTCTCTCATCTCTCCTCTCTCTCCTCTCTCTCTCTCTCTCTCTCTCAAACACACGCACATTTTATATAATTATACAGATAGATAGATAGATAGATAGATAGATAGATAGATAGATAGATAGATAGATAGATAGATAGATAGATAGACAAATAGACAAATAGATAGATAGATAGATAGATAGATAGATAGATAGATAGATAGATAGATAGATAGATAGATAGATAGGTAGGTAGGTGGGTGGGTGGGTGGGTGGGTGGACGGACGGACGGACGGACGGACGGACGGACGGCCGACCGACCGACCGACCGACCGACCGACCGACCGACCGACCGACCGACCGACAGACAGACAGACAGACAGACAGACAGACAGACAGACAGACAGATAGATAGATAGATAGATAGATAGATAGATAGATAGATAGATAGATAGATAGATAGATAGATAGATACTAGAATTCGCTACCCTTTTGAACAAAACTAAGAAATGTCTATGTTCATCTCCTGATCTACTCTCTTGGCTGTTACATCCGCCATAGCACGAGTAGACATCAACATCAAGCATCGTTGCTGTTTCAGAAACGATTTTGTTCAAAAGAAGGAGGAGAAGGAGGAAAAGGAGGGAGAGAAGGAGGAGGAGGAAAAGGAGGAGAAGGAGGATGAAGAAGGGTTACGATAGGACAGGACCTTTTAATGGCCATTCTCCTTTCTGCTCTCTTCTCAGAGGGGAATGGGGGTGTAGATGGGGGAGTACAATGACAGGCCTTTCTTCTTTCCATGGTCCCTTCCCCTTCCCTCCTCCTCCCTTCCTCTTGCTATATCCTCCTTCAGAATCCCAAAACACAATGCGCTGGCACTTGGCCTGGTCGATATATATAGATAGCATGATGGATGCTGGGCGGCTACTCTCGTATACACAAAACCCCTTTTGTGCTGCTTTCTCTCCCCTTTTCTTAAGACTGATCTGACCTATTCACTTTCTGCACCCCCCCCCCCCCCCCCCCCACCCCCTCCTTCCCCTTCACCTCGACCAAAAAGTCTCACCCATGAATTATATTTCTCGGAGAAAGAGGGGTTTTGTGAGTGCTTTCTGCAGTGGAGTTTGTTGGCTGAATGAAATGAGACTTTTTTTTTTTAAAGTCTAATCTTTCCAAAGTTATTTGACAGAGAACATACAATTTTACTACTAGCTCATTAAAAGCCTTTTTTTGTAGTATTTTGTTCGGTTTTTTTGTTCTTTTCAGTGAAAAGCTCCCCCAAAATACTATTTCTCAATACAATGTTTTTAAAGTGTTCATATTACATAACATCTGTAAGAAAACTGATTCATCACACGCAAGCGGTCTTTAACCAAACGCTTCATAATCACTCGCCCGAATGACCAACAGCTATGACGTCAGTATTTCATGACTTAAAATTCTCGAGAATGACGTATCAGAGCCAAACAGAATGACGCCAACTTTGAGTCTTCCAGATAGTTCTGAAATGAGCATAAGCACTTACGCTGAAAGGAATTTTACGCCAAAAATATTAAGGACTATGACATTAAACAAACATTCACAGCGGCTGAAATTTTTAGTCTACAAGGAGCGTAACAAAACGGCAAAAGACAAAGTGATCGCTTATGGAACTGTATACAGACTATTTGTTTTACTGCATCGTATCTATATCAATAAAACTATTCTATCAGTTTTTAAAAAAAAAAACAGCAAAGAAACAAAAAAGACCCACCTCACAAACAAAAATATGAAACGTGTAAAGCAAAAGAAATTCTGTGGCGACATTTACTAGCGAGGCTTCGATATGTTTGTAAAATG
>CM060322.1:49337915-49340415 GCA_030674155.1 Stramonita haemastoma | reverse complement strand
AGTGAGTGCTCTGACCACTGAGCTGTCCCAGTCCCCAATGGTCTACACAACCATGACTAAAAAATGTTTAATGATCTTCTTCCCTCATTCGCTTTACACCGTCAGACGTGTCTGGGAAAAATAATGGCATGTTCTCCCAACTTCTCTCGTGGGCCGTACAGCTTGGTCTGTCGGCCACACTTTGTTCCTAAAGTCGTTGAATAGCGTACACCTTTGGATGATGTGCTCGCCTGTCTGGTTTTCTTTACCACAGGCACATAGGAGAGAAGGAGCAAGTTTCAGCTTTGTGGACATGTGGGGATTTAGGTCTGTTGTGCCCAGTGCGGAGTCTTAGAATTATTGATCGGTGGTCTAGAGGTAACGCGCCTGTCTAGAAAGCGAAAAGTCCGAGTCGAAGTGTGCGGTGGTTCAAATCCCGTTTGGGCCCAAAACTTTTCCCCCATCCATTAGACCATGGGCAGTGATCTTAGTGCTAGTCTTTCGAATGAGACAATAAACCGAGGTGCCATATGTTACACATAATTATTTAGCGCACGTAAAAGAACCCACGGCAAAATTCTGTAGAAAAAAGTCACTCTGATAGAGAAACAAAAATACAATGCAGACAGGAAAAGAAAAAAAAAAAACAATGGGTGGCGCTGCTCTTGTGGCGACGTGCTCTCCCCGGGGAGAGCAGCCCGACTTCCACGCAGAGAAATCTGCCGTGACTTAAAGTGGTGTGAAAAAAAAGTAATAATAATAAATAAAAGAAGATAGTTAAAAAATAAAAAAGTAGAATTATGATCTGATTGTGACCCTCACTCCCTGTTACCTGTGACCCCACCATCATCAGCAGTGTCAGGAGTCAGCCCGGAGGGGGCGGGGTGTGAGGAGGGGTGGCTCAACTACGGGCACTTCTGCTACTACCTGGGTCTGGCGGAGTCCTGCACGGGTGATGGGGGCGGGTGCAGCCAGCAGCAAGCCCTGCAGGAATGCCACAAGCTGGGGGGGGCTCACCTGGCCAGCGTGTGGACCCGAGAGGAACGCAACTTCATCACTGACGTCCTGCTACAGGTGAGGATTTATTTATCTATTTATTTTATTATTATTATTTTTTTACTTATTTATTTATTCTATTTGCTTATTCATTTATTCTTTTTCTATTATTTTATTTTATTCATTTATTTATTTATTTATCTATTCGTTCATTTTATTTATTTATTTATTTATCTATTCTTTTATATTGAGGGTTTATTCTATTTATTTTATTTTAATCTTTTATATCGAGGATAATGGAAAAAGCCCTCATTTGCTTTTTTTTTACATCCAGTACCCTTGTGTATGCAGTTTTGTCAATTTTGTCATCCGTTCTCACTGCCACACAGTAGCCTACTCTTACGAAAAACTGAACAGAATTTAACATGTGTGCAAGATGTTCTGCGTGCGTTCGCACATGGGACCTCGGTTTACAGTCTCATCCGGGGTCGGGGTAAGAAGGTGAAGAGCCCTGTGGGAATACCTGGGGTCTGTGAGAAAAAAAAAAACTTTCTGGAATTCTGCGTTAGGAATTCCCTCTTTTCAGTCCCTCTCTTTGTTTCTGCTTTGTTCCCTTTTCTTTGTATCACTTCCTTTCTGTCTGGGTTTGTTTTTTGCTGGGGGTTTTGTTGTTTGTTTTGTTTTGTTTTCTTGGTCTATTCTCTTGCCCTTTTTTCCCAAAAAGGCTTAAAAGATAATTCTCTCTCACGTTGAAGTCGGATGCACTGGGCCTGCCCTGCCTTGTCAGGCGCTGATCCGCAGCGCAACGCATTTTCGCTCGTATGACAGACAATAGTTGCTGTCTAAGGGTTCATCGAGGAAGAAGAAGAAGAATGCAAAGAAAAATGCAAAGAAGAAGAAGAAGAAGAAGAAGAAGAAGAAGAAGAAGAAGAAGAAGAAGAAGAAGAAGAAGAAGAAGAAGAAGAAGAAGAAGAAGAATTGCAAAGAAGAATGCAAAGAAGAAGAAGAAGAAGAAGAACAAGAACAAGAACAAGAACAAGAACAAGAACAAGAACAAGAAGAAGAATTCTGAAGAGGAATTCTGAAGAATAAGAAGTGAAGAATAAGAAGTGAAGAAGGAGAAGAATTGCGAAGAATTGCGAAGAATTGCGAAGAGGAAGAAGAAGAAGAAGAAGAAGAAGAAGAAGAAGAAGAAGAAGAAGAAGAAGAAGAAGAAGAAGAAGAAGAACAACAACAACAACAACAACAACAACAACAACAACAACAACAGGAAAGAAGAAGAAGAAGAAGAACAAGAACAAGAAGAAGAAGAGGTGGATGAGGAGAAGAAGAATACGAAGAAGAATACGAAGAAGAATACGGAAGAAGAAGAAGAAGAAGAAGAAGAAGAAGAAGAAGAAGAAGAAGAAGAAGAAGAAGAAGAAGAAGAAGAAGAAGAAGAAGAAGAAGAATGCAAAGAGGAAGAATGCAAAGAAGAAGAAGAACAAGCACAACAACAACAACAACAACAACAACAACAACAACA
>CM060322.1:49305415-49310415 GCA_030674155.1 Stramonita haemastoma | reverse complement strand
AGCAACAACAACAGCAACAACAGCAGCAACAGAATGCTGACTCTGACAGACCGAACCTTGAGGCGTCTGGAGAAACTGACCAACAGTCCTCACCAATTGGGCAAGATCTACCGTATCCTTCTGTAGTTGTCGTGTCGTGCCGTGTCGTGTCGTGTCTTGTCGTGTTGTGTTGTGTTGTGTCGTGTCGTGTTCTGTCGTGTCGTGTCGTGCCGTGTCGTGTCGTGTCGTGTCGTGTCGTGTCGTGGTCGTGTCGTGTCGTGTCGTGTCGTGTCGAGTCGTGTCGTGTCGTGTCGAGTCGTGTCGTGTCGTGTCGTGTCGAGTCGTGTCGTGTCGTGTCGTGTCGTGTCGTGTCGTGTCGTGTCGTGAGGTGTGATGTGGTATCGTATGATATGGTGCGGTATCGTGTGGTGTGAAGTGGTACGGTGTGGTGTGGTGTGGTGTGGCATAGTGTGGTTTGATGTCGAACGATATGATGTAATGTATTGTGTGAGGTGGTGTGGTGTAGTGTGGTCTGATAATGGTATAGTGTGATGTGATGTATAATGTGATGTGGTGTGGTGAGTTATGGTGTGGTTTGATGTGGCAGAGTGTGGTGTGGTGTGATATAATATGATAGAGATTCACTTCTAGTTGTCAAGAGAGGGATAAAATTTAACGTATCTGTCTGTGTCCTTCCTGTGCGGTGCGGTGTGGTGCGGTGTGGTTTGTGTGTGGTGTGGTTTGGTGTGGTGGGGTTTGGAGGGGCGTGGTGCGGAATGGTGTGGTGTGGTGTGGTGTGGTGTGATGTGGTGTAGTGTGCTGTGATGTGGTGTGGTGTGGTGTGGTATGATGTGGTTTGTTGTGGTGTAGTATGGTGTGGTGTGGTGTGATGCGGTAGGGTGTAGTGTAGCGTGGTATGGTGTAGTGCGGTGCGGTGCGGTGTGATGTGGTATACTGTGGTGCAGTATGGTATAGTGTGGGGTGGGATGGTGTGGGTGTGGTGTGCTGGTATGCTGTGCTGTGGCATGATATGGTATGGTACGATATATTGTGGAACAGTAAGACCAGACGCGTCGTACTTTCCCTAAACAACCACAACACCAACACAACACTCAACACCACACCCAACAAATCAAAAAAGAAAATCTCCCTAACAAAGCCCCACAGAGTTCATCCTGCTGGAGAACCTGGTGGAGGGCTTCCATCAGCCCTGTCTGCTGGACCTCAAGCTGGGCCTCAAGCCCCAGGAGCTCACCAAGGTCCCCAACAGCACCTCGCACCTCCTGGGGCTCGCCCTCTGCGGCATGAAGGTCAGTCCTCCCCCCTCCCCCCACCCTGCCCCCCCCCCTTCCCCACATGGGTCACCTGCTTTGTCATTGTCAGTCCACCCGCTATACGGGCCTTACGCTTTGTCAGTGAATGACTCCAGTCAGCTAAATGCCAAAGCCTGTATCGAAATGTTGAAAACTCACTCACTCACTCACTCACTCAGTCCCATGTCCCAAAGGACGTAGGGGGGACATGAGAGAAGATGCAACGGAGATCTTTTTCCATGCTTCACGATCCTGTGTGGCTAGTAGGAGGCGTTGCAGGGGTTGGGCAGTCCAGTCTTTGATGTTGTCAACCCATGATTTCTTTTGGCGGCCTCTTCTTCTTTTGCCCTCGACTGTTCCTTGCAAGATGGTTTTTGCTAGGGTGTTGTGTCTTGTGGTGTGACCAAACCACATCAGCTTTCTCCTCTTTATGGTGGAGAGCAAAGGCTCTTGGGGGCCCACACGCTTTTTGATTTCCTCTTTCACATAGTTATTGGTCTTGTGTTCTTTGTATGATATTTTGAGGAGTCTTCTGTGGCACTTGTTCTCGAATGCTTGGATTCTTCTCTCTAACTCTGCTGTCAGAGTCCATGATTCACAGCCATATAGGAGGATAGATATTACGAGGGATTTGTAAAGGTGGTATTTGGTGCAGAAGCTGATGTTGTTGCTTCTGATGATCCTCTGGAGTCTGACTAGAGCAGATGTTGCTGTTGCAATGCGAGCTTTCACCTCATTGTTTGATGTGCCATCTTTTGTTAGGATGGAGCCTAAGTATTTGAATTGGCTCACCTCTTCTAGTGTTTCTCCATTCATCTTTATTTCCGTGCTGTCATTACTCGCGCTGTTGACCATGATCTTCGATTTCTCTGTACTGACCTCCATGCCGTATGCGCTCGCTCGGTCTGTTAGACTGTCTGTGAGGATTTGCAGTTCTTGTTTGCTGCTGCCCATGAGGTCAATGTCATCTGCAAATCTGAGGTTGCAAAGGGGTCTTCCACCAATGGAGATGGAAGTGTGGTGGTTTTGCAGTGTCTCTGTCATGATGTTTTCGAGGAAGAGGTTGAAGAGTACAGGTGAGAGAAGGCAGCCCTGGCGGACTCCAACCGTGGTCTTGAAGAACTCGCCCACGTGGTTGTTCATGAAAACTGCACTTCTTGCATTCTCGTACAGAGCCTTGATGACTTCAATTAGGCAGTTGTCAATGTTGAAGTGCCTGAGTACTTGCCAGAGGCCGTCATGCCATACCCTGTCAAAGGCCTTTTTGAAGTCTATGAAATTGTGGTACAAGTCTTTTTGGTGTTGGAGATGCTTCTCTATCAGAATTCTCAGGTTGAAAATTTGTTCCATTGTGCTGCGTTTTGGTCTAAAGCCCGCTTGTTCTTCTGCCAGGAGTTTTTCTGCTTGGTTTTTCAGTCTGTTGAGGACTACCTGCAGCATGATCTTGCTAGGATGGCTTATGAGACTGATGGTTCTGTAGTTCTGACATTGCTTGAGGTTTCCTTTCTTTGGCAGTGGTATTACAAGAGACTGTGTCCATTCTTTTGGCCATTCTTTGGTGTCGTGGATCTTCTGACAAAGATCTGTGAATCGCCTTGCTGTTTCATTCCCTCCATTTTTTATGAGTTCAGCTGGGATGTTATCGATTCCAGGGGACTTCCCCTTCTTCAATTGTTTAATAGCTGTGTCTACTTCACACCTTAGTATTGGTGGGTCTTTATCTTGGTGTTCAGGGGGTTTGTTGGAAACTATGTTGGTATCTGGGCGTAGTGGGTAGTTATACAATCCCTCACAGTATTCTGTCCAGCGCTGGAGGATGGCATTGTTTTCCGTTAAAAGATTTCCTTCTTTGTCTTCAATAACAGAGGCTTTAGGCTGTGTGGTTTTCGTTAGTGCTTTCAGAGTGTTGTAAGCTGTTTTACTGTTTCCCTTGGCCATTCCATCTTCGATGTTGTTGCATTGTTCTTCTATCCACGCTTCTTTGGCTTCTCTCATCTTTTTCCTCACTTCTCTGTGGCTATCCATGTACTTGTTGTTGGCTTCTTGACTTGTGAACTTTTGCTTCTTAAGTTCTCTTCTTTTGTCGCAGAGGTCAAGAACCTCATTTGTCACCCAGGGTTGTTTCTTTGTTCTGCTTCTGCCTAATGTTTCTTCTGCTGCTGTCGTTAGCACTTCTTTGATGTTGTTGGCTAATGTGTTCACATCATTGTCAATGGCTGTGAGTGCGGCGAACTTTCCTCCAATGTTGGCTCGGAAGATCTCAACCACTGTTGGGTCTTTGAGTTTTTCCAGGTCGAATCTTATGCGTGGGCTTTTTGGCTGTTGTTTTGCTTTCAGTTTCAGCCTGATGGTGGTAAGTACAAGGTCGTGGTCACTGCCAATGTCAGCTCCTGGGAATGTTCTTGTATTTGCCTTGTTTATGCTGGATTTGAATCTTTGGGGTGACAGAATGTAGTCAATTTGATTATGAATCAGACCATTTGGTGAGTGCCAGGTTGATGTTTTAGACGGCTTGTGAGGGTGGAGAAAACTAGCCTATGCTTTAAAATGATACTTTTGCGGGGTGAGGTAGCCTAGTGGCTAGAGCGTTGCGTTCGTGGTATGACGGCTCGGGATCGAGCCACCACAGAGGCGCCCGTTTTAGGGGATTTTTCGATGCAGTTAACATCAGCACTGATTCCACTCCCCACCCAAAATTCCTTCTGATGAGGCTACAAACTAAAGCCCCGTGTGCACATACACGCAGAACATCTTGCGCACACGTTAAAAACCTGTTCAGCCTTTCAAAAGAGCAGGCCACTGCGTGTCGGTAGTAGGAACTGTAACAATTTTTGTTGAAAAGAGCATGCACACAAATGTCGTGTTCAGGTGTCCCCAAAGTCGGAATGCAGCTACCTTAATGCTAGGTAAAATCGGTCGCATGTATACGCGAAATGTCACCATTGGTGAACCTTGGAGCTCTAACCCAGGATCGAAAAGAAAAGAAAAGAAACTTTGAGGCTGTCTCCAGCCATGACAAACTCTTGTTGGTCTTTCTGGTTAAACGTTTTCTGCGCAAAGTCTGCGCCATGCAAGTTCATTAATATTGTCGTTATCATCATCATCATCGTCGTCGTCGTCATCGTCGTCGTCGTCGTCGTCATCGTCATCACCATCACCATCACCATCGTCATCAGCAGCAGCAGCAGCAGCAGTAGTAGTAGCAGCAGCAGCGGCAGCAGGAGTAGTAGTAGTAGTAGAAGCAGCAGCAGCAGCAGCAGCAGTAGTAGTAGTAGTAGTAGTAGTAGTAGTAGTAGTAGTAGTAGTAGTAGTAGTAGTTGTTGTTGTTGTTGTTGTTGTTGTTGTTGTTGTTGTTGTTGTTGTTGTAGCAGCAACAAAAGTAGAAGTAGTATTAATATAAGTAGAAGCAGCATCCGCATTATCATCATCACTCTCAAATATCATAACTAACACAACAGCAACGACACTTTTTTTTCTCTCCCGTCACAGGTCTATCAAAGCAAAACAGGGGAGGTAATCCGACTTCACAAAGCGGACGGCCTGGGCATGAGTGAAGAGGACTTCCGGCAGACCGTGCGTCACTTCCTGTACGACGGCCATGACCTTCGTCGCTCTCTCCTGCCCTCCATTCTGACCCAGCTTCACAAGCTGAAGGCTGCAGTGGGCCAGCTCTCCACCTATCGCTTCTATTCCAGTTCTCTGCTCATC
>CM060322.1:49290415-49302915 GCA_030674155.1 Stramonita haemastoma | reverse complement strand
TTATCTGTTTTCTTCTTTTTTTCTTTTTTTTTTTTGGTTTCTGTGACTAAAGTCTCTGTCTGTGAGTTTCTGTCACTTTTATCTGTCTGTCTGTCTGTCTCTCTTTCTCTCTCTCTGAAAAAAGCAAATTTATTGCTCACTCAGCGTACCATCTGGAAATAAAATTTTGATTTGATTCTCTCTCTGTCTCTGTCTCTGTCTCTGTCTCTGTCTCTGTCTCTCTCTCTCTCTCTCTCTCTCTCTCTCTCTCTCTCTCTCTCTCTCTCTCTCTCTCTCTCTCTCTCTCTCTCTCTCTCAGTTCATGTCATCAGTCTGCTTCCAAATAAACTTATATTTTGTATATTACAATACTCGTGTGTGTGTGTGTGTGTGTGTGTGTGTGTGTGTGTGTGTGTGTGTGTGTGTGTGTGTGTGTGTGTGTGTGTGTGTGTGTATGTGTGTGTGTGTGTGTGTGTGTGTGAGTGAGTGTTTGTGCGCGCGTGCGTGCGTGTGTTGTGTGTGTGTGCGTGCGTGTGTATGTATAAGCTTGTCTGTCTAGGTATGTGTCTGTATGTGTGTCTATCCCCTGTCTGTTTTTCAACCTCTCTGTGATTATCTGTCTGTCTGACTGTCTGTCTCTAGATGCATGTCTGTTTTCATACCTGTCCTAGTAGGCCTATACATACACGCGCAATCGCACGCCCGCAAGCTTCCGTTGTTAACATTAAAGAATGAGGAGAACCCTCAAGAGGAATCTATAAACTTCCTCACAAGATATATTTTTTCTACACCATACGTGTTTCTTCATTTTGTTTGGTTTTAATCTATCAAAAACATACGACACTGCATATTTTTTGTAACGTCAACTTCTTTTAAGAAGGGAAACAATTTATTCCTTATCAAGCACACAATACGCTACCTGATCGTCTCCCCTGCCTTTGGGAATTATAAAAACTGACGCAAAGAAACGCTTTCTAAGCAGTGAAATCAGTCTGGCGACCACACGAGCAAAATAGAACTGCAGACAAATGTTAGAAAATCGGGAACCGAATATTAAGAAATGAAACAGTTAACTGTACTTTTTTTTTTCAACACAAAAAAACACTGTTTAAGCACTTGGAACTTATCTGGTGGTGTCCCTAAATGGTTTTCTCGTTGCTAAGTGAATCAAGACGTTCAACGTTCGTATCTGGTCAGAGAAAACGATGGGAAGAGAATATCAGAGAGTGGACAGGCCTTGTGTGGAACGATTTGCTATATGGAAAGCAGAGCACAGAGAGGCACCCAGGATGTGCAGACTCCACTCCACTGGGACCAATCTTTGCCATTGGCAATGACCGTGGAGGTGAGTACATGTGTGTGTGTGTGAGTGTGGGCGCACTAGTATGTATGTGTGTATATGGGAGTGTGCATGCGCATATTTGACGCTCCACCACGAAATGAGTCACTGGCTCTTTTAAGGTGGACCACTGGGGTCACTTTTTGCAAATTTGTGTTTCTCAGGAACTACTGAAGATAACTGCATGAGGTTTGGTACACATTCTAAGTGCATTAATTTGGCTATCTATGCCATGTTTGAAGTTTGTCAAACAGATATAATAATGTTATAATTTTTTTTAAAGGGTCACTATTTTTTTCCCTCTGCTGCTTTCAAAATATGTATTTCATAATGAAGTTTATCATTTTTCCTGTTTGATTTGACATCACTTTGTGGAACTGTCACAAGAAATAAGTTTCAGTTCATAAAGTATATTTTTCTGTCTCGAAAAATGCCTCCCAAATTTTCATTCCCATTTTTTTTCTTTATCACTTGGTATTGAAAAACTATGAACAGCTACAGAGTTCAAACACTTACATTGCAATCAGCGCATGTTTCTACACCAGCATACCAAATTTCTTCTTTTTTTATTAGGTCAGAAGTTACAGAAGTGCCATACAGCAGATGTGGCCGAAAAGCCACATTTTGAGAAGATAATGGGATAAGCACTCGTGTGCTTTTTTTCATCCAGTCCCCGTGTGAATGCAGTTGTGTAAATATTGTCATCTGTTGCCACCGGAACATGATGGCCTACTCTTATGAAAAGCGAAACAGGATTTAACATGAGCGCAGTTCGCACTCAGGGTTTGGGTTTACAGTCTCATCTGAAAGACTTTTGGGGAGAGTAGAGTCAGCACTGATGTTAACTCCAGGGGAAAAATCCCCTCCAACAGAATCGAACTCGGTCAAATTGCTAGCGCAATGTACTGACTACTAGGCAATGTACTGACTACTAGGCTATCCCGTCTCATTGTGTGTGTGTGTGTGTGTGGTAGTTCAAATTTTTCACATTGAGTGAACAGCAATACCTACTTCTCTCCCACAAAAGTTCTTCAAATGAGACTATAAACTAAGGTCCCATGTGCAAATGCAATACTGCAGTTGCAATAAATCAAATAAAAAGAATTCTGTCTTTAGTGGAAGTGTCACATCTAGTCAGATATTTGACTGACATTTTATATAAAGAAAGGCTGTTAAAAGCAATTACTTTTGTTTTTGTGACTGCCGCAAGTGCAGGTCGATTTTTCCTCTTTTTTTTTTTCATTTTTGTTGAAAATTTTCTTTTTTTTGGTGAGCGAAATTCCATGCCTAATTGAGGGCGGTACCCATCTCCTCTTCCTCATTGCTTTACCTTCCCTGACCCTAAAGAGAGCAGGTACCCATTTACAGCTGGGTGAACTGGGGGGAATGTACGCGTAAATGGTCACCCATCCAACTGGTAATCATGCTCAACCTTTGCGAAAGCGAGGGCTCTGACCACTTAGCTATCCCACCCCGTACCATAGTGTTATACATTACATTGCATACACACGGGGACTGGACGTAAAAAAGCACAAGAGTGCTTATTCCATTATCCTCGATATAAAAGAATAAATCCCAAAAAATCAAACACACACACACACACACACACACACACACACACACACACACAACACACACACACACACACACACATACACACACACACACACACACACACACACACACACACACACACACAGCCACAACACACACAACACACACACACACACACACACAGATCATCGAAGTTTTCACCGAGGGTTGTATAATTATAAACTGTCTACTGAAAGTGAAGGCAGTGAATCATGACTAGCCTAGTCGGCCCGCGTCCATTATAAACGGCTCAAACCTCTGCACAAGATCTGCTGATTTACTGAATTACTACCCACCAGCTGTCACTAGGCTAGGCTAACTCTCTGGTGGCCACTTGCCACACCCCGCCAAACACACACACACACACACACACACACACACACACACACACACGCACGCACGCACGCACGCACACGCACACGTACGCACACACGCACGCACACACACACACACACACGTACGCACACACGCATACACACACGTACGCGCGCACACACACACACACACTCTCACACACACACACGCACACACTCACACACACACACACACACACGCACACACACACACACACTCTCTCTCTCTCTCTCTCTCTCTCTCTCTCTCTCTCTCTCTCTCTCTCTCTCTCCTCACACACACACACACACACACACACACACACACACACACACACACACACACACACACACACACACACACACACACACACACACACACACACCTCAGGGTTTCGTTCAGTCAACATTACTGTTCATATGGGTTTGCCTCCCTGTTGCCACTTAAACGTTTTCAACACAGCTGTGGTTAGCTGAACGGTAATAAAAAGAAGTGGAGTTTTAAGGACTTGGTCTTGGTATTTGGATTGGATTTATTGAGTTGTGTTGTATTGTGTTTTGTTGTGTTATGTTGTACTGTGTTGTGTTATATTGTATTGTATTGTATTGTATTGTATTGTATTGTATTGTATTGTATTGTATTGTATTGTATTGTATTGTATTGTATTGTATACCACTTTTAAGTCACGGCAGATTTCTTTGCGTGAAATTCGGGCTGCTCCCCCGAGGAGATCACGGTGCCACAAAAGAGCAGTGCCACCCATTATTATTTTTTCTTTTCCTGTCTGCAACTGTATCTGGTTTCCTATCAGAGTGGCTTTTTTTCACACAGAATTTTGCCAGGGACAACTCTTTTGTTGCCGTGGGGTCTTTTACGTGCACAAAATATTACACACAAGACGTTGATTTATTGTCTCATCCGAAAGACTAGCATCCAGACCACTGTAGAATGTACACTGGTGTCACTGACACCACTGCAGAAGGGACAGGGGGGGGGGACCACCGGTGGTGTCCCTAACAACTGACAAGAATTGCAGACGGACAGGAAAACCATTCGCAGAGACCCACGCATTGGCACACAACCAACATAAACGAAGAAACTGCGTAAACGCTTTACCTGTGCCCCCTACCATGAATGTCTACATAGGAGAAGAGAAGAGAGCATGAGTCAGTCTATAGCCTAGCGGGGCAAACGGTAAGCAAGTTGAAGTTAAAGTCTGTCCCGAGCCTAAGGCTCATCAGGCCGGTGCTTATCCCGGTTTCTGTGGCGTTAAGCGACTGAGAGTCATAGACTCCCCCCTGGATAGGACGCCAGTCTATCGCAGGGTTAACCCCCAACACAAGGTTGGTACCCCTTTTACACCTGGGTGGGGTGAGAAAACAGCCGTAAAGTGCCTTTTCCAAGGGCACAACGCCATAGCCGAAAGCTGGGATCGAACCCGCAACCTTTAGATTACGAGTCCAACGCCCTAACCACTAGACTACAGCGGCGGCAAGCAAGTTGAAGGCACCCCTATTTTGATGAGGAGAGTGATTTAACCACAGCGCTGATTTCCTGGCGATTGTAGGTGGTTGAATGTAAAAAGCGACAGCTTGCAATGCACGGTGAAGTGTGGAGGCTTCAAAAAAAAAAGTCCTCGAATCAGAACACCACCAGCTACAAACCATGTTAAATATAGTGTATACTGGAAAAAGCAGGATAGTGTTCAAGTTTACATCGCTAAAAGAGAGCGGTAAACGTTTGCAAAGTTGGGAATATCTGTCGTTACAAGTGTGTAAAATAAACAAAAAAAAGTCGGAAGTCATGTTTGTCTGAAAGAGATCACACTGGTAAAAAAAAAGGTAAAGGTGTCCCATAACCTATGTGGTCGTAGGGGAGTGAGGCATCAGAGACCTCAGCTTCTCCAGAGGCCAGCATATTGAGGGCGGCGCCCATCTCCTCTCCCTCGCTGCTTTACCTTCCCTGATCCTAAAGAGGGCAGGTACCCATTAACAGCTGGGTGAAATGGGGAACTGTACGGAAGCCAAGGCACGCAAACGGTCACCCATCCAATTGGTAACCACGCTTGTTGCTGCTTAACCTTGGCAGGGGGAAAGCGAGTGCTCTGACCACTGAGCTATCCCGTCGATCATACTGAGAAGTCCTAAAAGGCGGCGGAAAGATGCTTGTGTAGCATTACTGAGTTCTGGTACGGAGACCCTTTTCACTGCCACAACCCTTCTGTGTTTTATTGAAAGCACATTTGTTGTTGTTGCTTTGTGTTTTTTTGTAATAGGCTCTTGTCTTCTTGGGGACGGGATAGCTCAGTGGTCAGAGCACTCGCTTTCCCCAAGCTAAGGTTAAGCAGCACTGAGCGTCGTTACCTCTTGGATAGGTGACCGTCTGCGCGCCTTGGCTTCAGTACAGTCCCCGAATTCACCCAGCTGTAAATAGATGCTCTTTTTGGCGTCAGAGAAGGTAAAGCAGCGAGGGAAAGGAGACGGGCGTTGCCCTCAATATGCTGGCCCCTGGAGAAGCTGAGGTATCTGATGCCTCGTTCCCCAACGACCGCGTAGGTAATGAGAACACGACCTTTCTTCTTCTTCTTCTTCTTCTTCTCTTCTTCTTCTTCTTCTTCTTCTTCTTCTTCTTCTTCTTCTTCTTCTTCTTCTTCTCCTCCTCCTCCTCCTCCTCCTCCTTCCTTCTTCTTCTTCTTCTTCTTCTTCTTCTCTTCTTCTTCTTCTTCTTCTTCTTCTTCTTCTTCTTCTTCTTCTTTTCTTCTTCTTCTTCTTTCCTGATTCAATAGTTGGTTATGAAAACAGCTGTGCATTTGATATACCAAAGGAGCAAAGAATATGATGCTGACAGCAGTGAGCAAAAGGGGGCTCGGGTGTGAGGGAGAGAGGTGGGGTGACACATCTACAACAGACTTCTGACTTTAATGAAGACTGAAGCTTGCCTGTCATGCAAACACCATACTCATAAATCACTTTATGTTTTGAAAATATGATTTGATGTAAAAAATAATTTTTAAAAAAAATTAAAAAATGAATAGATGGACAAATTAAGGAATGTACAATTATCATAACAATTTCTTTATTTCGAACGCACACGCACGCACACGCACGCACACGCACACACACAGATATATAGATATAGATATAAATAGATATAGATATATGTATAGATATATATCCATTCCTGTTATCTTAGATTAAAAGTAACCGAAAATCATCCTGTCATAATGATGACTTTTTTACCTGTCACGGGGCACTTCGGGCACTCAGAGACAGCACAGCAACACATGTCACAGGGCACTTTGGACACTCAAAGACAGTACAGAAAAAGCTGTCAGAGGCATTGAAGTTTTTTTCGACATATCAAAATTCAACATCAAGCCATTGTTTCATTTTTCTAACATGATATTGACTATGATATCACTTCAAATAAACTGAAATTACATATTTTCCATCTTTGTCTAGTTTTCCATCAACCTAGCTTTATTCATCAGCTTTTTTTTTTTTTGGGGGGGGGGGGAAGAATTCCTATTTTCAAAAGCACTTCGTCAAACCATTGTGAAATGACTGGTTCAAAGCGCTTTGCCTTATAGAGTTGTCTAGTGATAGCAATCGTGTGGCTTATGATTGTCTGAAAGTATTGTATTGTATTGCAACGTATTTTATTATATTGTATTGTACTATATACTACTTTACAGATTTCTCCGCGTAAAATTCGGGCTGCTCTCCCTGGGAAGAGCGCGTCGCCACAAGAGCAGCGCCACCCATCATCATTTTTCCTGTCAGCATATCATGTATTTGATTTCCTGTCAGAGCCTTTTTTTTTTTGTTACAGAATTTTTTCCAGGGACTACTCTTTTGCTGCTGCTGTTGGTCCTTCTGCGTGCGCTAAATGCGTATTACACACGAGACATCGGTTAAACGTCTCATCCGAAATACTAGCACCCAGACCACCATTCACGATCGAAGGAAATGTTTTGAGCACAAACGGGGATCGAATCATCACATACTTTAAACATGACATTTTCGCATAAATAGGAGAGGGATACTACTAGAAGGCAATGGCAATTCCCTGATGAGCTATAAAGTTTCGGGCATCGAACCACCACATTCTTTAAAACCCGGAATTTTCGCTTTCTAAGGCAGGTGTGTTACTTTCTGAACCACCGATACTCTCTCTCTCTCTCTTCTCTCTCTCTCTCTCTCTCTCTCCTCTCTCTCTCTCTCTCTCTCTCTCTGCCTGCTGCCTGCCTACCTGCCTGCCCCTCCCCTCCCTCTCTCTCTCTCTCGCTCGCTCGCTCGCTCGTGTGACCGACAGATGTCATCTGTGTTGTGTTGTTCCTAACACATGGCATTGAAATGCGTGGCACTCTATTTCATTAAAACTGCATCCATTATCCCAGGAGCACACGATACATGATCGATGCGGCATATTTTTTTCTGTGGCTGGAAACTTTTCGTTTTCTGTGGTGTCAGGTATATACACCTCTTGCCTTACTTTATTATGTGGTGGTTACACATGCATATGATTTGTTATCCTGACGATATGGATCTATTAAAATTATACAATGCTGTGGTCGTTATGGTTGAATGTGCAGTTTGATTGGGTTTTTTCTGTTTTTTTTCATGTGTTTTTATTTTTAAATGATTTTCAGTTGTTTTGTGTTTTTTTCATGGGTTTTTTATTTTTTTCTTTTGTCCCTCGGCTTAAAGCTCTGATGGTTTTTACCAATGGTGAGATTTTTTTTTTGGCGTATGTAACTGGGTTTTCTTTCCTCCCACCGTTTAGGCAGCCGCATTCCGACTTGAGAGACGGTTTCTAAACATATTGCTGTGTGCATGTGGGTTTGTGTGGGGGTTTTTTTTGTCGTCCATTTCTACAATGTTGTTGAGGCACGAAATGGCCTACTCTTTTGAAAGATTTGGTCAGATTCGAAATCGTTGGTTTTGTGATTTGCAGTCTGTGCATTGGCAGTTAGCCCACCTTGGTGAAGGAAAGGAGAAGGTAGACCGGGGGGAAGAAGAAGTTATCTCTGTTGAGTCTGTCCACTTTACCATAACAACCACTTAACCCTAACAACCATTTTACGACAAAAACAACCTATCCCTCTCTCGGGAGATCCATATCTCCATTTCTTTCTTTCCTTCCTCTTCCCTGAAGCTCCTTCCCTGCTGTTCACACGCCGCTTTCTTCAATCCCTCCTCTCCATCCCTACATGGGCTCAGCTCACCTTGCTGCATCCTCAAGGCCAGAAGTCCACAGGGATCCTATCTACGTCTGGCCACCATGAGGTCACTAGCCAGGGAGGTCCTGCACTGCTGCTGTTATAAATTTTCATACTGAGACAACTCACTCAGCACGTAAGCTTGGGTTGCGGCCATCTCGGCAAAGCAAGCGATATCATCTCGGTTTGTCTTGTTATGGAAATCATTACAAATCAGAATGGAATCGAGGTCGAGCGATTTACAACATCCTCCGTGTTTTTTTACAGAGTCGAATTACAACATCAAAACACGAAATGAAAACTTCATTGAGACCGAAATGTTCTTCAGCACGTGTTATTCGAAACGGAAATGTTCAACCAATAAACAAAGTCTTCCTTTTGGTTATGGCGAACCTCTCGGGATAGGGATCCTTGAGGGGGAGACTGGGGAAGCTGACCCGGCCCGTGTCTTCCGGGAAGGTGAGGTCTTCGGTCTATCCGGGGAAGATTGGTCAGGAGGTGAGGCAGCACGCGGTGCCACTGCTGGTGCCAGTGTACGGTGAGGACTGTCACTGGCAGGGCGTACAGGGCGGTTACCAGTAGGACGTACAGGACTGTCACTGGCAGGCGTACAGGGCGGTTACCAGTAGGACGTACAGGACTGTCACTGGCAGGACGAACAGGGCGGTTACCAGTAGGACGTACAGGACTGTCACTGGCAGGGCGTACAGGGCGGTTACCAGTAGGACGTACAGGACTGTCACTGGCAGGACGTACAGGGCGGTTACCAGTAGGACGTACAGGACTGTCACTGGCAGGGCGTAATTGTGGGTTATTGTGAGGCCAGGCCTGTGTGAGTGAAATACTGGATGGACACACACACACACACACACACACACACACACACACACACACACACACACACACACACACACACACAGGTCACACTCTCGTATACTGTGTGCCCCCGCAGTGACTCTTGTGTGTGTCAAGGTTAAAGTCAAAGTTAGATTTTTATTTTTAGATGGTGCATTGAACAAGCATTGTATTGCTTTTTTTCATCAAGCCATCTATCTAGGAAAAAATCATTTCACCAATATTAATTAATATCTAATTATCGCGCGCGCGCACGCGCGCGCGCGCGCGCGCGCCTGTGTGTGTGTGTGTGTGTGTGTGTGTGTGTGTGTGTGTGTGTGTGTGTGTGTGTGTGTGTGTGTGTGTGTGTGTGTTGTAGAGAGGGGGGGGGGGGGTAAGCGTGCGTCCATACATGCCAGTGCATCCGCACAACCGTGTATGTGTGTGCATGCATGCATGCATGTATACATACATGCGTGTGCACGTGCATACATGTACATAAATGCATACATGTGTACATGCATGCACGTGTGCAAATGTGTGTCTGCGCACGCGCGACCGTGCAACCATGCGTGCGTACTTGTACACACGTGTTACGTACCTATCTACCTACACACACACCAGATGTATGTCACATCTGGTTTTGTCCGAATTATTCAGTGCGCCCACGGCGCTGTCAATGAGGACATTGGCGGCAGCAGCAGACACCACCTGCCTCCTCTACAGAGCTGATCCAGCACGTTTCCAAGAGGAAGGCTGAATGATGACTGTCTCTGTCCTCAGAGTCACTCTGATGACCTCCCTCATGTTGGCCATCCTGGGCATGATCCTCGTGGCCACAACTTCTTCGCTTGGGGCCAGTTACAGTGGTCCAGGATTCTGGAAGCTTCTGTCAACCATCTCTGGTCTCAACTGTACCCAGCTACATTCCCAGTGAGTGATCTGAAAGCTGTTGTTGTTGTTGTTGTTGTTTTTTGTTGTTGTTGTCGTTGTTGTTGTTTCTTCTTCTTCTCCTCCTCCTCCTCCTCCTCCTTCTTCTTCTTCTTCTTCTTCTTCTTCTTCTTTCTTCTTCTTCTTCTTCTTCTTCTTCTTCTTCTTCTTCTTCTTCTTCTTCTTCTTCTTCTTCTTCTTCTTCTTCTTCTTCTTCTTCTTCTTCTTCTTCTTCTACATCTTTGCAATTCTTCACAATTCTTCTTTGCAATTTTTCTTCTTCTTCTTCTTCTTCTTCTTCTTCTTCTTCTTCTTCTTCTTCTTCTTCTTCTTCTTCTTCTTCTTCTTCTTCTTCTGTCACGGCAGATTACTCTGCGTGAAATTCGGGCTGCTCTCCCCGGAATGGCTTTTTTCTACAGAATGTTGCCAGGGATAACTCCCCTGTTGTCATGGGTTCTTTTGCGTGCACTAGGTAATCATGTGTAACACACGAGACCTCGGTTTATGTCTTATCCAAACGAATTGCACACAGACCACCACTCGTGGTCTAATGGATGGGGGAAAAGTTTTAGGCCCAAACAGGATTCGAACCATCGCACATTTCTGACCCGGACTTTTCGCTTTCTACAGGGGCGCGTTATCTCTAGGCCACACATGCAAGCATGCGCGCACGCACACACACACACACTCGCGCACACACACACACTGTAAAGTCATTAAAACTTTAACAGTGTGTGTGTGTGTGTGTGTGGTGTGTGTGTGTGTGTGTGTGTGTGTGTGTGTGTGTGTGTGTGTGTGTGTGTGTGTGTGTGTGTGTGTTCAAATTCATTTCACGTCTTTTCACAAGTTGTGATATTAGACGATATGTGTGTGTATGTGTGAGCGTGTGTGTGTGTGTGTGTGTGTGTGTGTGTGTGTGTGTGTGTGTGTGTGTGTGTGTGTGTGTGTGTGTGTGTGTGTGAGAGAGAGAGAGAGAGCGCGCGCGCGCGCGCGCGCGTGCGTGCATGCGTGTGTGTGCGTGCATGTGTGTGTGTGCGTTTATGCGAGCGTGTGTGTGCGTTTGTGCGTGCATGTGTATGTGTGTGCGTGCATGCGTGCCTCCGTGTGCGAGTGTCTATATCTGTATGTCTGTGTGTCTGAGTCTTGTGTGTCTGGGTCTCTGTGTGTCTTTGCCTTATCTTTACTGCGCCTTATTTCTTTATCTATTTACTTATTTCTTTATTTGATTTATCTATTTATTTATTTATTTGCAGCAGCAGCAGCAACAGGAGACAGATGCCACCCCTCCTCCTGCCGGTTACCGGACTGCCGGTGCGCGGGCACGGACATCCCCGGTCAGTTTCAACCCCGGGAGATTCCGCAGATGGTGTTGCTGACCGTGGATGATGCGATCCATAGCGTCAACGGCCACTACTACCAGAGTCTCTTCCTGGCTCCCCACCCCGTCACCACCAACCCCAACGGATGTCCAGCCACCGCCACCTTCTTCGTGTCCACTCCTTACAGTACCATGTCCATTGTGAGTGATGTTGTTGGGGTGTTTGTGGGGGGGGGGGGGGGGATGGGCGGGGCGGGGTTGGTTTGTGTGCATAGAGACAGGTACAGATATGCACGTATGTATGCACGCATGTATGCACACATGCGCGAGCGTGCGCATGTATGCACGCATGTATGTGCGCACGCACACACACACGCAAGCATGCACTCATACACGCACTCATACGCACACACACACATACACACATACACACACACGCACGCACGCACGCACGCATGCACACACACACACCACAACACACACACACACACTACACAACACATACAGTACAATATAATAGGCTACAATGCAATGTAATACAATACAATTAAACACAATAGTAGCAACAACAATGATAGTAGTAGTGATAGCACCACAACCACCACCACCACAACCACCACCACCATTTCCAGTAGTAGTAGTAGCAGCAGCAAAAACAACAGCAGCAACAACAGGAACAGTAGCAGCAGCAATAACAACAGCAGTAGCAGCAGTAACAACAGCAACAGTAGCAGCAACAACAACAACAGCAGCAACAACAACAACAGCAGCAGTAGCAACAACAGCAGTAGCAGTAACAACAGCAGCAACAACAACAACAACAGCAGCAACAACAACAACAAACAGTAACAGCAGCAACAACAGCAACAACAGCAGCAACAACAGCAGCAGTAGCAACAACAGCAGTAGCAGTAACAACAGCAGCAGAAGCAACAACAACAACAACAACAGCA
>CM060322.1:49197915-49287915 GCA_030674155.1 Stramonita haemastoma | reverse complement strand
TTTCTGGGAGAAAAGTATCAGCATGTACCCTTGCAGGAGCCGAATGCTTCTTCTTCTTCGATGGAAGAAAGGTTGCTGAATGATTGAAATGTTGGTTTTGTTACTGTTTTAAAAACTGTTGTTTTATTTCCATGAAAGGAACACTGCTGAATTCATTTGAATGTGGGTATATTTTGTTGTTGGTGTTTTGTTTTTTTAATGTGGGCATATGTTTGTTTGTTTTTAAAGTGGGCATATGTTTTTCTATATGAAAGAAACTTCGCTTGTGTTCCTAAGATATGGAAATATTTCACCATTTCTATGAAAGAAGCCTTGCTGATTGAATGTGGGCATATTTTACTTTTTAAAAATATTTTTTACGAAAGTAGCACTCTAAACGCGCGCGCGCGCGCGTGTGTGTGTGTATGGTGGGCTTACTGGTGCCCTAAGTTGTGAGTGTTTATGATTCTGCTTGGGTGAGTATGAATAGCTGAGGTATTGCTGATTTGTGGGTTCTTTTTGTATTGCGATAGGTGCGTTATGTTCGACTACTGTGTTGTGGGCATTTTTCCCCGTGATAGTAATGTGATTCCATGTTTACTGTTTTAATGTATGACTTGTACCCACTTGAATTTCTCTATGAGATAATACAGTGTTTGAATTGAATTAAATTGAAAAAGTCAGACCCAATGCATTCGCCTTTAGCATAGATAATTGTTCTCTTTTCAGTCTTCCTGGGAAAAAGGCATGAAAATAGACCAAGAAGACAGAAAATAGACAAGGAGGTGACAGGAAGAAAATGAGCAAAGCAGAAACAAAACAGAGGGATAGAAAAGAGAAAATCTCTAGCACATAATTTCTAAACGATGCTATATTCTCACTGACAGGTCGCCAGCATCCTCTCAGGGGAATCTTTGTTGTGTCATTTTGCTGGTTGGTTGTAGGCCTATTTCGGGTGAAAGGTGAGAAAAAAATTACCTCTCCGTGTGTCTGTCTCTGTCTCTCCATTCGCAATCTCAGCTGCTATCTTTTCAATGCTTTCAAAGTACGGCAGGATTATGTTGTAAATTTGGAGAATGGACAGTGACAAACTGTCTAATGTACGCGTGTACACAACTGTTTAGATTATAATATTGTCTCATTTTAGTCCACAAAGCTGAAACTTGCTCCTCCTCCCCTGTGTGCCTGTGGTAAAGAAAACCAGACAGGTGAACACATCCTTCAGAGGTACACGCTATTCAGCGACCTGAGGAAGAAAGTGTGGCCGATGGAGATATCCCTACAGACCAAACTGTACGGCCCACGAGAGGAGCTGGAAAGGACATGCCATTATTTTTCCCAGACACATCTGACAATGTAAAGCGAACGAGAGAGGAAGAAAGAGTCTCACTTTTGGATGGTTTTATGTTCACATTGGTCATGTTTTGGCAGTTGCTATGTATGTCATGTTTTGTTTTGGCTTTGTTTCGATATGTTTTGTTTGACCCCATTTTAGGGGCTGAGAATAGTCCTAAAATTTTTCTCTCTCGTATATGCATTTTACTGGCCTTCACAAGGTCCATTATAATTATAAAACATTGTGTGTTGACTGAGAAATAAACGATAAAACAGTACATGCATTAAAGATGTGTGTGTGTGCGTGTGCGTGTGTGTGCGTGCGTGCGCGCGTGTGTGTGTGTGTGTGTGTGTAGGCGTGCGCGCTTACGAGCATATAATCTTGTCTTGTATTCAATTTTACGTCTCTTCACAAATTAGTGATTTCTCCTTCTTCGTCGTGGTCCAACGCTCAGATAGCAACTGTTGGTGTCTATCATATGAGTGTACATGCGTTGCACTGCCGTTTTGGCACCGGACAAGTCAGGCCCAGTGCATCCGACTTCAGCGTAGGAGAGAATTGTTATATTTCAAGTCTTTCTGGGGGGAAAAAAAGACAGGGTAATGGACCAGGAAGGCAGAACATAGACAAGAAGGAAGTGACAGGGAGAAAAGGGACAAGGTGGAAACAAAGAGAGGGATAGAAAAGAGGGACTTCCAAGTACATACTTTCCAGAAAGTGGGGATGCTTTTTATACTGACAAGCCCCCCCCCCCCCCCCCCCCCCCCCCCCCCCCCCCCCCCCCCCAAACAGGGGAATAGTGATATTAGACAAACAGCAAACAAAAACAAAACAAAAAAAACACAAAAAAGGTGCACGCATCCATGAAGTGTGTGTACGTGCATGCTAGTCAGCATGTATGAAGGCACACATCTACAAGCACACAATCATTAACGTTGTTTTTTTTTTCGTTCCTTGGCGAGAGCTCTGAGGTTTACCCATAGTGAGGTTTTGTATATCATTATGCGACCGTTTTTGTCCATCTTGAAGGTAGCCGCATTCCGACTTCAGGGATGCATTTGGGTATGTTTTATGTTTCCGTACCCACAAAATGCTGACATAGATTACGAGATCGTTAACGTACATATTTGACCTTCTGCATGTGTATATATATACACACAAAAGGAATTAAGGCACTGGCATGTCTGCACTTGAAGATGACCCAGGAGATCATAAAAATCCCCATCATTGAATCACCAGACGCTGCCGAGATTCGAACCTACGATTTCGTAGAACGGTTCCATAGGATTAAAGTTGAACGGTCTTAACCATTCGGCTAAAGCGTTCGTCATGCTTGTACTAAAATGTGTGTGTGTGTGTGTGTGTGTGTGTGTGTGTGTGTGTGTGTGTGTGTGTGTGTGTGTGTGTGTGTGTGTGTGTGCGAGTGTGTGTGTGTGTGTGTGTGTGTGTGTGTGTGTGTGTGCGTGTGCGTGCATTCGCGCATGCGTTTGCCAAGTATATATGTATGTCACAGTACATTCAGCCGTTTAATTTTTTTTTTTTTTTAACTTTCATTCAGGCTTCATTGGATCGTAGGCTACTTTTTTAATTTATTTTTTCGTTCGTTCTTTCACTTCGAGGATAGTGGAATAAGCACTCGTGTACTGTATGGTTTTGATTCTTTATTTATTCATCATTCATTCATGTTTTTATAATTGTGTCGTTCAAATAAGCACAACTCTATTGTCTATTTTCCTTGGCTGAACCAACATTAAAATACTCCAGCAGTTTTTGAGTCCACATTCTCAACCAGTTTTTCTCTTCTGAAATACGATTGGATAACAAATGATGAACTGTTTTGTGAACCACTTTTTTTCTCTTCTGAAATACGATTGGATAACAAATGATGAACTCTGTTTTGTGAACCATTTTTTGCAAACCGCTTCCCTTCCATCTCTACGGCATCAGGTAGGGCCCTAGTTTTAAATATTTATTTTAGTATTTATTTTTTCTTTTATATCGAGGATAATGGAATAAGCAATCATATGCTTTTTTTTTTACATCCAGTCCCCGTGTGTATGCAGTTTTGTAAATATTTGTTCCCACCGGCACACGATGGCCTACTCTTACGAAAAGCGGAACAGGATTTAACGTGTGCGCAAGATACGTTATGTCAGCACAGTTACTTTTTTCTTCTTGCTTACTTTGATTGTGTCACTCTACTGTGAACAACTTGTAAAGAATGTTTTGTTATTCATGCTAATCATGTATCAGCTCAGAGTGGCTGTTTTTTTTGTTTTGTTTTAAATGCTACATCCTGCCTATTCATTCGTCTGTATGTCCTCATCAGAATTTCTGTTTCTTTTGATTTCTTTCACGTCTGTTTTCTTCTCTTGTTTTCTCTCAATCAGGCTCAGTCCTAGCTCCACACCCGTCATCGATGGCTCTGTCAGCCCTGACTCCCGAGTTCAGTTTCGATATTAAAAGTTAAAGTCTGTCCCGAGCCTAAGGCTCATCAGGCCGGTACTTATCCCGGTTTCTGTGGCGTTAAGCGACTGAGAGTCATAGACTCCCCCCTGGATAGGACGCCAGTCTATCGCAGGGTTAACCCCCAACACAAGGTTGGTACCCCTTTTACACCTGGGTGGGGTGAGAAAATAGCCGTAAAGTGCCTTTCCATGGGCACAACGCCATAGCCGAAAGCTGGGATCGAACCCGCAACCTTTAGATTACGAGTCCAACGCCCTAACCACTTGACTACAGCGGCGGCTAGTTTTGATATGGATAGATAGAAAGATGGCTTTGTATGTGTATGGTTAGGAATTTTAAAGGAGTGGGGGAGGAGTTGTGGAAAAGGGTAACAAACATTTTAACAGGCAGTTTTGTGCTGTCTGTAACTGAGCTTTGCCTGGCAGATTCATTAATTAAGGATGAAGATTTTTAAGGTGCCTGAGCTTAAGATCTCCCAAAACAATATATATATATATATATATATATATATATATATATATATATATATATATATATATATAATACAAACTTGTGGAAGCTTATAGCTCTGTCAATGAACATACATAGATATATGCAGAAAGTCCAAATTGCACTTCAAAGATTTCGCAATTGACATTGGTGGTGTAAAATTTGCCCTGGGGAAGCATTTGCTATGTGCAGCAGTTTATGCTGTGGAGAGGCTTTAGCCCACACACAATTATGTGACATTTGCTTTGGAAAGAGATCAAGAAACAGAAATACATGGTGATACACACTCTCATGTCCTTTGGTTAAGACTATAAACTGAGGCCCTGTGTGCAAACGCGCGCAGAACATCTTGCGCACACGTTATATCCTGTTCTGCTTTTCATAAGAGTAGGCCATCGTGTGCCGATGGGAACAGATGACAAAAATTACACAACTGCATACACACAGGGACTGGATGTAAAAAAGCACATGGAGTGCTTATTCCATTATCATGGATATAAAATAATAAATATAAATAATAAAATTAATAATGCATACGCTCTCTCTCTCTCTCTCACACACACACACACACACATATCCACACACAGTGAGGCAAAAACAGGTTTGCTGGTGGTAAGAAAATAATCTTTATTCATTGTATTTGCCAACCAGGTGATCACAGAGGCCATATCACTAATCAGCACCAACACAGCAAGAAAAATAATATTGATAACAACAAAGATCAATGTATGAAAATGAGAAAACCAGTGACAACATTTTTGTTTTTTCACACAAATATTTTTGGCTAATCTTTATCAAATGGGAAAAAGTAACTCCATTAATTGAGGCAAATATTTGTCTAGACCTCTATGTTTACTACAATCTGATATTCAGGCATGATGAACACTCCTGAAAATCCATTGATGATCTGCTGAACTCTGCAATGGATGCATTAGCTCCAGACTACAACCTACCCTGTAGCCTACAACAGCCTTGGAGAAGTTTTGTCTATATATTCACATTGCTGTTAGCATTTTGAAAGGCCTGCCCAAGGTGACGGAATTATGCTGAATTATGCTCGAAATACTGGTTTGCTTCTCTGTCACTGTGCCATTTTTATGACATTATTCTACAATTTGAATAACTCTGAATTCTTTTTGTCAAGATTAACATACATTTAACATGTCCTGTTGTCCATACACAGGTACATTGTTTGTATGCTGGTAATTTGGGTTGTGCAGTTCATAACTCGAGTTATAACTTATGCATGGTCTATCACAATACACAACACGAAATGATTTTAAAAATCTCAGATCAAAACTGTGCAACTATAGCCTACAGATTTGAACTGGGTTTAAAATAAAACTCTACAGTCGTTCCTTGTATCAACACCTTGGCCAACCAAAAGTGTCAACCCAGGATGGTTCAATCCAATCCAATCATGTTTATAGCCCAGCCGACCACAAAGGCCATGTCGGGGCTGTCCCCTCGTCAAATTTAAAATCCAGACAATTATTTAAAACTGTGCAACTATATACAGTTATGACACATGTCATACAAGTCAGCATGCTGAATGCTTGTATCCTGTACCAAAAAACAGTGAACAAAAAAAAGGACTTTCTGTCATTCCAAATGTGACATAGGTGGGTTTTCCTGCTGGAAGAAAAAAGGTGCCAAAGGAAAGAGCCAGACTGTCAACCCAGAAAATGTCCAGTCCCACAAACTCATTAGATCTGACAGACGAAAAAGAGCCTCTGTTGCCTGTAAAACAGCTGGTTGACGTACCCTTCAGGAGGGAGTGTGGAATCTTTCACTTGGTTGTGATGTGCACTAAGTGAATTACTGCAAGGACACTTGACTCCCACAGCACCTTGGTTGAGGCACCAGTGATTGCAGTAGGACTTTTTGTGGTAGAGCATATGAAGGAATTTTCTCAATTTTTTGTGTGTGTTCCTGCATTATTCATAACAATAAAAGATCATCAGCACAAGAAAGAAAAAACATTTTTCTTCGTTCATTTCTTCATGTTTTTCTCTTATTATATCAAAATCCATGCATGCCATCCAAAGTTATTGCAAACTGAACAGACACTCTGCACAGCCCTTTTCTCTGCCTGGCAGGAAGTAAACAGCCATGTTTTGCCAAGCAAAGGGTTAAAACCAACTCAATCCAATCCAATCTTGTTGTTTATAGCCCCGCCAACCACACAGGCCATATCAGGGCTGTCACCTCATCAAATTTCAAACTCAGATTCAACCTGTGCAACCATATACAGATTAAAACGGGGTATAAAACCAACTCAACTGTCATTCCTTGTATCAATGCCATGGAATGGATGCATTTGTTGCAGACTACAACCTATTCTGTATGACAAGCAGGGGAAAATTTTGTCTGCCTTTTCCCAATGCAATATAAAAGACTACAACCAGAGTGTCTGCTGATTTCTGGAATGGATGCAATTGTTGCAGACTACAACCTATTCTGTATGACAGCCAGAGGAAAGTTCGTCTGCCTTTTCCCAATGCAATATGGATGCATTTGTTGCAGACTACAACCTATTCTGTACAACAGCTTTGGAGAAGTTAGCCTGCCTTTTCACAACATGAAATAAAACTACATTATCTCCCCTACACTATTCTAGTAACCTTTTCCGTCAGAACACAAACCATTTCGGAAAAACGACCGTTTTAGATGATTAGCATAACGGCGACATTTTCCAAATATGGGAGATCAACTTAAATTGAGCAGGCCAGTTGGCCGAGTCAGGTCACGTGACTTGCTAAAATTGCAAATGGTGGTTTGTTTACATGCTTCCAACCACGATAGTGATTTGAAAAAATGGCTTGTGTAAAGAAATCAACGGTTCACAATCAACTCCTAAAACTAAATAAAAGCGGAGAAAGCACCTTGCCTATGCAAGGCTGTGCAAAGCAACGAAAAATACAGCCAGATTAGTGAGAATCAATGTTGAATCGAGCCAAGTTTCACTGCCTTCAACTAGTGCTGAATCACCTTCACCAACACCGGCTACTTCAGGCACTCAAGATTCTGTTTTAGGGAACAAAACACGTTCTCAGTTCAAAATAGTCATATGAGGTTGTAAAATCGCAAACTGAGACTGACACTGCCAGTACTTCAACATCAAGTGATGCAGAGAGAGGGATAGTGGACTTCAGTCGCATTGACAAAGTTGTGAAAAATCTGTGTTGTCCTAGGTGCAAAACAAAGAGTAGTTTATCTTTCAAAACTGACAAAAAGAAGCCATGTGGGTTAGCCACCCATGGATATGTGTTTTGTTCAGTTTGTGATGAAGCTGTGGAGGGGACAGAGGGATTTTTGGCTGAGAAAGGGGAGGGGCTGAAAGACTACAACATCAACAGACAAGCTGTCTTTTCAGCACTAGTATGTGGCCTTGGGGCCACATCTTTCAACAATTTTAATGAAATGCTGAATCTGCCAGGACTGCACCACAAAACTTTCCACAAAAAAGTAGACGAGTTGTATTCTAAACTCAGTTAGTTTGAAGACCAACACTTTGCAAGAACAGCAAAATATGTTAGGCAGGTTCATGCGCGTCATGCTGGCATCACCCTGAACAATGATGATGTGCTGAACATCAGTGTTAGTTTTGATGGGACATGGTTGACTGGGGGACACTCATCACACATAGGTGTAGGATGTGTCGTGGACCTCCTGACAGGAATGTGTCTTGATGCTCATGTGATGTGCACATACTGCCAAGGATGTGAATCAACTGGCCGGAAACTCCTTGGCATGTGATTTCCAGTGAAAACATATAAAATGTTTGATGGTGTGTGTGTGTGTGTGTGTTTATACTGTATATCCAGCCCTGTCTCAGCCTTTCTGTATACACGTGTATATTCTGAAATGTGTCATACATACACTGCACCAATTTGCTCTTGCATATGTTGACACAAACATAAAAATTAAAATGGATGTGGCGTTTGAACACACACAGCATACACAAACAGAATGTATTACAGTCAATTCATTTTCAATCAAATTTGGTATCTGCAGGATCCTCATTCAGGCATGATGGAGGTGGAGGCAGCCCGTGTGCTCTAGCGGCCGTCAGTGGAACGCTACAAGCTCCGCTACACAGTCCTGCTTTCAGATGATGATGCCAAGACCTTCAATGAGCTGACAGCCATCAAGCCCTATGGTAATGCAGTCCAGATTGAAAAAGAGGAGTGTGTGAACCATGTCAGCAAGCGACTGGGATCAGCTCTGCGCAACCTGGTGACCGACTGCAGGAAGAAAGGTGTAACCCTGGGAGGTCGCAGCTGTGATCAGCTCATGCAGAATGCCATTCGCAAACTGACCATTTAATTGGGCCATTTGCAAGAGTAGCAGTGTAGAAGACATGAAAAAAAAATGTGATGGCTTCCCTTTATCACTGCTACTCTACAGACAGCAAGCCCCGCCATGAACTGTGTGCCCTGTGGGGGCAGACTCAGGGTGCTTCTACCAGGTTGCCCTTGCTCAACATTCCCTGCCTGGGCCCCACAAGACACTGGTCCACACCCCCCTCAACTGTGACAAGCTGCACCAACACCTGTGGCCAGTGTATGAGAGACAGACAGAGACTCAGCTTCTGAGTAGATGTGTAGCTGGCAAGACTCAAAATTCCAATGAGTGCCAATCCAATCCAATCCAATTATGTTGCTTATAGCCCCGCCGACCACATAGGCCATATCAGGGCTATCGCCTCGTTACATTTTAAAACTCGTATTAAAAGTGTGCGACCCAACGAGTGCTTGCACAGCCTCCTCTGGTCTCACTGTGCCCAGGATAAGTTTGCATCACGACGATGGGAGCAATTTGCAGTCCTGACAGCCATCATGAGTTTAACTATGGCCCAGTTGCTACTCAGGACACTGCCAGCTTCTTTGGATTCAGCAGAGGAGCTCACATGAAGAGACTGGGGTCAAAAAGACAGCAGAAGAGAGAGAGGAACAGTCTCAAGTACCACAAGGACAAGGCGACCAAGAGGTGGGATACTGCTCGTGCTGCCAGACTGAAGAGACAGGAGGAGCCGATGCAGCTGGAAGGGGGCCCTGCATATGCTGCAGGACAGTTCTGACAGTGTGATTGTGTTGTTGGGGGTTGGAGGGGGTTCTGAAGCTGTCAACCAAAACTGTGAGTAAAAATTATGAATCTTACTATGTTTGTTCACTTTCCGTCTCTTTTTTTGCCGTTTTCTCTTTTTGCACTGTCTGGGATGTGAGGATAACTTTTTCTAAGAACCTGTCCATCAGAATCTCTTGAAATTTGGCACACTTGTGCATTGGTGTATAGGTTTCAGTATTATAGAAGATTTTTAAGATATATCTTTAATTTTTCTTTTTATGAGATTTATTGTGTAATATTGGGTATAATTTGAGGTCGGTAAAAAAAAAAAAATCATAAAAAATAAAGAATCATGATAATCCAAAAAAAACTCTGTAAATGACTGTAAAGACATACACACTATACATTTGTGCTAAATATCAATGATGTGGGATGCATAGTGTCTGTATAAAATCATTCCTAAAAAATCCAAAATGGCCGCTGTTTTTCCCCATTTCCATGGTAACAGCCAAAAAAAAAGTTTTGATGACATTTTTATTTTCAGGGCACTTAGTGCTATTAGTTTGTATCAATTAAACTACCTTATTTTATTTATTTCAAAAGTTAAAATTTACTGCCTCACATTGCTTTAACCGATCTCACCATTTCGGCCTGGCACTGCATGGAGGAGAAGGAGGGGAGGAAAAACACGCAGCCGTGAATTCCCTGAAGACACCTGAAATGAAACAGCGGGTGCTGCTGACGAAGAACGCATACTGACGCCCCCATGCTTCAAGGGGCCATACCTCAAGTTGGGAAGTACTGGCAAAAGTCAAATAAGAAACCAGTTTCTCTTCAGCGTCACGCCGAAAAGTGCCCATGACTGTAGTGCCCTCCCTACACTCACTGTAGGGGCTTAGTCAGTGATGTCCTGCATATGCTGGATTAGCAGACACCACTCAACACCGCCATACTGGCACAGCAGCACCCTAGTAACCGCTTCTACTGGCGGGCGAAATGTTGTGAGGGGTTGGTGCATTCTTACTCACCAGTAGGAGTCTTGGAGAGGAGATGGGCGCCACCAAGCTTCCTCAAGCCCACTGCAAGGACATGATGGGAAAAAATAAAGAGAAAGACATGCCGGATTGGTCGAGGCCTGGATCAACAACGACCGCGCTACCCACTGCAAGCCTCCAGGGAGAGAGTGACAAGTGTGCTACTGGAGCAGAACCAACTCTAAAGCTTCCAGCTAAAGGGGCAACCATTGGTACATGGAATGTAAGGACTCTGTACCAAACAGGAAGAGTACAGGAACTCACACATGAACTACAGAGATATAAATGGGACATCCTAGGGCTTGCGGAAGTCAGATGGATTGGCTTCGAAGAAACAACCACGCAAGACAGCCGGCCACAAGATATGGTACAGTGGAGAAGAGAAACTACATCAACACGGAGTAGGCTTCATTGTCAAGAAAGAGATTGTGTCAAGCATCATCAGCTGCACACCAGTATCCAGCAGACTCATCTCAATCAGAGTTTCTGCAAAACCCCAGAATCTCACCATCATCCAAGTGTACGCTCCAACATCTGAATACGATGATGACCAGATAGAAGAATTCTATGAACAACTTGAAAACGTCATCTCCAAAACGCCCCAAAAAGACATTCTTCTTGTGGAAGGCGACTGGAATACTAAGGTGGGACCTGATGCCTATGACACCTGGACAGAAACCACAGGACGCTTTGGACTAGGAGAAACAAATGAAAGAGGGCAGCGGCTGCTGGAATACGCAAAGAAGCACAAACTAACTCTGGCTAACACACTCCACCCTCACAAGGCATCTAGAACATCAACCTGGCACTCACCAAATGGTCTGGTTAATGGTACCTCGTCCAATCCAATCCAATTATGTTGCTTATAGCCCTGCCGACCACATAGGCCATATCGGGGCTGTCACCTCGTCACATTTTAAAACTCGTATTAAAAGTGTGCGACTATGTACAGTTTAAAACGGGGTATAAAACCAACTCTACTGTCCTTGCTCGTATCGATGCCCCAGCCAACCACAAGGGTCAGCCCAGGACGGCCACCCCGTCGAGGGAAAACCCACATCAATCACACATAAAATGAGATAAAACCAAAACCAAAAAAGACTTGGGAGATGTTTATCAGCATAGGAGTTGATAAAACAGTAAGGGTACACAAGGGGTGTGTCAGGGCTTATAACCTGAAAATGTGAAGTATGTGAAATTGGGTTTTATTGATGAGATTTTGTTTCTTATTGACTGAAATTGCTAATATAACTAAAGGCAATGTATTATTAATTTGTGTTTGTGTGTGTGTGTGTGAAGAAATGCTCTAATTGATACAACTAATTTTGGAAAAAAGGAAAAAAAAAAACACACACAGAAATTTATGAATGAATTGATCATTCATAAACCAATTTATAATGCTCTGAAACTGAATTGTAATACGAGTTTTTCCTTTTTTTTCTTTATATCTTTGTTGCAGAGTCCAGCAGTTCGGACAGTGAGGGTGATGGTGAAGCTGCTGACCCAGACGTCAATGGCCTGTGGATGCCCATCATAGGGGAAGACCCAGGACCTCGACGCATTGAATTCACTGCAGTTCCAGGCCCTAAACATGCTCCTCCTCCAGACTCCAGGCCCATTGACTATGTCAATCTTTTTTTCCCCCCCTGATTTTATTAACCGCATTGTTGCAGAAACCAACACGTACAGTGAGCAGTGGATAGATGCCCACCAGGACTATCTACGCCAGAAACCCTACTCAATTGTCCACCAGTGGATTAAAAAGGGGGTCACAACACCAGAAGAGATGAGAGCTTTTCTGGGGGTCTCATTCAACATGGGGCTGATCAGGAAGACCACCCTCAGCTCTTACTGGGATTCCTGTCACCTCAGCCAGAAGACCCCGTGGTTCCTGGAACATTTTTCACGGGACAGATTCCAGCTGCTGATGAAGTTCTTACACTTCAACAACAATGCCGAGCAGCCTCCAGTTGGTGACCCACGCCACAAGCTCTACAAGATCGAGCCTGTGACCTCCCACTTTACAAAAAAGTTTCTGCACTTCTACCACCCTGGCGCAGACATCTCCATTGATGAGAGCATGGTGGACTACAAGGGGAAAACGCCACATCTGCGGCAGTTTATGCCCCTCAAGCGCCATGCACGCTTTGGCATCAAGCTGTGGTGTGTCTGTGATGCCGAAAATGGATACACCTCTTTCTTTGAGGTGTACAAGGGCAGAAACCCGGGAGGAGCGGTGGATCCACAGGGCGCAACCTACGCTTTGGTCATGCGACTGCTGACTGACTGCCACTTTTTAAAACGTGGCCATCACCTGGCAGTACAATTCCAATGATGTTGCTTATAGCCCCGCCAACCACATAGGCCATATCAGGGCTATCACCTCGTTACATTTTGAAACTTGTATTAACCCTTATACCCCTGCTGTGCCCGCTAGCGCCGCGCTCAAAAGAGCAGTCCAAAATCCAGCAGCGCCGTTTAGCGCCCGAAAAACATGTGCTTACTACGGGCGCCACCATTGTTGTTTACATAAACGTGACTCTCGCGAGAGCGAGACTATCGTTTCCGCGAGATTCCTGCCTGTCTGCTACTCTTTGTTCCACCACGATCGACCACGTATCAACAAAGTTGCGAATTTTTAAAGTTTGGTCAAGATGAGTGCCATCAACATGATTTCAACTTCCGAACTGGTGCATCTGATGTACGATTCTTCGGACAGTGAGGAGGAGTTTGCTGGCTTTACAGCCGAAGATTTGGTGCCAGTGGATGCACGGGGTGTGGAGAGTGATATCGACATCGACTTCGGTGCTTTGATGGGGGAATCTGACAGTGACAGTGACGATGAAGATGTGTCAGGCGTTAATCGCCTGCCTAATCTTCCGACGACGATGTGGACAGAGGTGTTTGGAGACGTTTCCGACGATGATTTCAGTGAATATACTGGGGTTGTGCATGATTTGCCGGTTGATGCAGGCCCCTTTGAGTATTTTTCATTGTTTTTCACCGCCGAAATGCTCCAAGACATCGCTGACCAGACAAACTTGTACGCCACCAAAGTCCAACGGGAAAAGGGAAGGCCGGACCCAAGATGGCAGTCTGTCACGTCGAACGACATCAGGCTTTATCTAGCTATAAATATCTTGATGGGCATAAAAACTCTGCCCAGACAAGAAAATTACTGGTCCACGGATGACAAGCTGAATGTTCCCTGCATTTCAAGATTGATGTCCAGAACTAGGTTCGAAAAAATTGGACAATATTTTCACCTGAATGACCGAACTAAATCTTATCCTCGAGGTCACAGAGAATATGATCCTCTTTTCAAGATTTGGCCAGTTCTGGACATTTTCAGAAAGAAATGTGGGGAACTATACAAGCCTGGACGTGCAGTAAGCATAGATGAAGCCATGGTGAAGTTCAATGGCAGGCTGCACTTCAAGCAGTACATGAAGTCCAAGCCCACACCATGGGGAATCAAGGTGTGGTGCTGTGCTGACCCTACATCTGGCTACCTGTTGGACTGCGATGTCTACACAGGGAGATCCTCCACACCTATGCGAGGTCAGTGCTTTGTTATTTAGTTTTCTTTTATTCGTGTATATTTTCATAGAGATAAGGATTATAAGTATAAACATACTTTTGAAAGAAAAAGTTTGTTGTATTTCACACGCACACACACACACGCGTGCACACACACGCACGCACGCACACACACAGAAAAGTGAATGTGGAATAATAATGGATGTTTATTACAGAAATTACTTACCTGTGTGGAACAGGTTTGGCCATGGACCAAGGCAAGTATATAAAAATGTGCGCACACACACACACCTTTATTATTCATGCATTTTCACAAGCTGAAACTCTCTCTCTCTCTAAAAAAAAAAAAAGCAACAAATAAACCAAAAATAAACAAAAACCCAACACTGGTATGTCTTTACTCAGTGTATTTCATTTTATTACAGGAGGACTGGGGCACCATGTCGTAATGAAGCTGGGCCAAAACTACCTGGACAAGGGGTACCACTTTTATTACGACAATTTCTTCACCTCCGTTGCCTTGGCTGAAGAGCTGCTGTCCAGGAAAACCCAATCCTGTGGCACCATCCGCATGAACCGCAAAGGCTGGCCACAAGACCTGAAAACCAAGGCAACTGCGAGGGGCCGCCAGAAGATGAAGAAAGGAGAGGTGTATTTCCGGCAGCAGGGATCCAAGGTGGCTACACTGTGGCAGGACAAGCACCCCATCGCTGTCCTGTCTACCAACTCCAATGCAGAGATGGGGAGGGCCATTCGCCAGACTGGCAGAGGTCAGTAAACATACTAGTCAACTAAATATATATTTTTTTGCAGTCTCTAGCTGAGGGGAAGACAAATCTACACTTGCAATACGGTAAGTTTTTTTTTTTTGTAAACATTTACATGCTCCTTAGTTTGTACTTATAAACAAATATTGATAGACTGTTGTTTTCAGAACAAGAGGCTCAAAAGTTTGCTTTGCAGGTGTACGAGAGGAGATATCTGTGCCATGGCCCATCATCATGTACAACCTCAACATGGGTGGGGTGGATCTGCACGACCAGCACCGGGCCTACTACCCTGTGGGACGACCTGGCAGAAAGTGGTGGAGATACATGTTCTGGTTCTTTGTCCAGAGCAGTATCATCAACTCTTTCATCATTTTCTGCAAGGCCAACTCTCCCAAGCCCAAGGCCCGGCGGAAGCAGGATCCACTCTACTTCAGGTTGTCCGTGTTTGATGGGCTGGTGCGGAATGCTGTCAACAAGAGGCGGCAGCCGGTCCTGCAGCCCAGCACAGAAGGACGGGCTCTGGCTGATCCTGAACAGCAAATGAACCGAACAGTGACATTCTTTTGCAAAAAACCCGCGCTAACAACAAACCCATCGTCACCGATGATATTCTCAACCAAAACCTGTCCTGTGATCCCACACGGCCTGTAGGAGAGTCTGATTCTTACCTTTACGAAGACCTGGCTGCGGAGTTTCATGTTGCCTTGGCTTTGCACAAACAGAAGGCCCCACATACCCGTGAGTTGGTCAAAGCCCTCATGCTAAAAGTGCACAATCTGGCCACACACATCTCCCCCACCCGGCTAGATGCAAAAAAAATTCCCTTCTACTCTTCCCAATTAAATAAAAAATACAAATGCAACATTGCTCTGTCCCTTGATGAAACCAAGAACTACGACATTGAAACCAGTAAGATGGACGTTTCATTGTTTGACCGCCACGGGTGTGTGTCTTGTCTTACAGCTGTGGCCAACATATTGTGTACTCAATGCTGGACTGTTGCTCGATGCTATAGGTGCTTCGCAAACAACACCGGAGGAGGGTGCCCTGAGTGCTTCTCCCGCCACACCTACCAGATGGTATCCTTCAGAAACACCAAGATGGTGACCAACAACGCCATTGCCTTTTTGTTTAGCAATATCCTACCCATGGGGTCCTCTTGGCTAGAGTTTTATGGGTCTGGTAGAGGAGAAATCGCAGACACAGAGGAGATGATGAACCTGATCACCCAACCCTTTGTTAAGGGCTCCAACTACACGGCTAGCCTTGCCGACTTTGCTAACGAGCGATCAGAAGTTGAGCGCAAAGTACTACTGTCCCATGAAAATGTTTGCCTTGCCCATTACGCGGTGAAATGCATACCGAGGGTTAGGAGCAAGTGGGTTACCAAGAACATTGTATGTGGTCAGTGCACGCTTCGTTTTGCTAATGTGATTACAATGCACGATGGAAAATACATTGTTGAAAAGTGTACTGTGTGCGCAGACAAAAAGGAAGTGTATTCTCCAGGATACACTGTTACTGGTGATATAATAGTACCTTCCTTTAATGGCAGTTCATATTTTTCAGCAGTTGATGTATGCGCACGTGTGTAATAACCAAAAGACATTGCTCTGTTCTGTGTGGTGCTTGAAGAGAGAGACAGTATCGCAAGTGACTGTTCTGTGTGGTGCTTGAATAGTGATAAACAAATGTCGGGGGTGGGGAATTCTGGGCCCTTTTCCTTATATTTTACTGGTGTGTGTGTTCTTTTTTTTTTTTTTTAGTCAATCATTTTTTTTATTGAATTGCAGCCCAGCACAGAAGGACGGGCTCTGGCTGATCCTGAACAGCAAATGAACCGAACAGTGACATTCTTTTGCAAAAAACCCGCGCTAACAACAAACCCATCGTCACCGATGATATTCTCAACCAAAACCTGTCCTGTGATCCCACACGGCCTGTAGGAGAGTCTGATTCTTACCTTTACGAAGACCTGGCTGCGGAGTTTCATGTTGCCTTGGCTTTGCACAAACAGAAGGCCCCACATACCCGTGAGTTGGTCAAAGCCCTCATGCTAAAAGTGCACAATCTGGCCACACACATCTCCCCCACCCGGCTAGATGCAAAAAAAATTCCCTTCTACTCTTCCCAATTAAATAAAAAATACAAATGCAACATTGCTCTGTCCCTTGATGAAACCAAGAACTACGACATTGAAACCAGTAAGATGGACGTTTCATTGTTTGACCGCCACGGGTGTGTGTCTTGTCTTACAGCTGTGGCCAACATATTGTGTACTCAATGCTGGACTGTTGCTCGATGCTATAGGTGCTTCGCAAACAACACCGGAGGAGGGTGCCCTGAGTGCTTCTCCCGCCACACCTACCAGATGGTATCCTTCAGAAACACCAAGATGGTGACCAACAACGCCATTGCCTTTTTGTTTAGCAATATCCTACCCATGGGGTCCTCTTGGCTAGAGTTTTATGGGTCTGGTAGAGGAGAAATCGCAGACACAGAGGAGATGATGAACCTGATCACCCAACCCTTTGTTAACCCTAGTAGCGCTGTAATAACGGCAGCGGTACTAGGTGCTGCTGGCTGAATTAACAGCAGCCATTGTTGATTTGCAGTTGGGTGGGGTCAAACAACTCCTGATATTGATATGTAAAACTAAACTAAGTGTGTAAAGTTGTAAATCACTGGAAAGCTTAGATAACAAGCTTTTAAAAGAGTGAAATTTTATAGCAGCATGTAGTGTTTATGATAATGTAAAAAATAAATAAAGTTTAAAAACTGCGCGTGCACTACCAATCACTGTTGCGATGTCGGTGACCCAGATTGATTTTAACACGATATGCAATGTTGTTGCGGTGCAAAAATGTCATGATTCGATAAATACTGTCTCTTGACATAAGTTTTGAAAAAATAAAGAGCTTCCGTGGCTTTATCGGTCGTCAAATACTCGGAAAAGTCCAGCGAAATGATCGACGCGATCGCGATCGTCATGGCGGTGAACTCTTATTTCGTGCGAACTGGCGGCGTTCTATGACGAAAATACGACAATCGCTTGATTTCGTGTGATGCAAAGTACTCGACAGCATATAGAAATGACTTAAAAACAATTATTTCGAAGCCGTGTTGCGTTAAAATAAAGTAAAACAATGTATGACATCGAAATCGCCCGGTAGCTATGAAGTGCTTTGGACAAAACTTAGCGCCGCTCGATTCAGTCCGATCGCGATCAATTTTTCCGAAGTTTTTCAAAATATTTCACAATCCTTACCTTATCGTCTCTATTATCGTTTAATTCAACCAAATCCAGCCTCTAAAACTCCTCATCGCCGTCAATATCGTCAAAAAACTCGAAAAATACTTCGAGTGATACGAGCGCAAACACTTTGCCGCCATTTTGTTTTCAGGCGATCGACGTTCGTCCAAAAAAAAATAAAAAATACACCTCTAAACCAATCAGAATCCTCGTTGCTTGCGACTGCGGACGACCTTCACCCATTTCTGCGGCCCTACAATGGCCTTCACGTTCATTGGATGACCTTTGAAAGCGAAAGAAAGCCTTCAATTACGATCACCGACGTCATCGCGGAATATTCCGGGAGCCGCCAGAAAGCATTACTACGTCACTCCGGAGTAATCCGGGAACAGCGCTACTAGGGTTAAGGGCTCCAACTACACGGCTAGCCTTGCCGACTTTGCTAACGAGCGATCAGAAGTTGAGCGCAAAGTACTACTGTCCCATGAAAATGTTTGCCTTGCCCATTACGCGGTGAAATGCATACCGAGGGTTAGGAGCAAGTGGGTTACCAAGAACATTGTATGTGGTCAGTGCACGCTTCGTTTTGCTAATGTGATTACAATGCACGATGGAAAATACATTGTTGAAAAGTGTACTGTGTGCGCAGACAAAAAGGAAGTGTATTCTCCAGGATACACTGTTACTGGTGATATAATAGTACCTTCCTTTAATGGCAGTTCGTATTTTTCAGCAGTTGATGTATGCGCACGTGTGTAATAACCAAAAGACATTGCTCTGTTCTGTGTGGTGCTTGAAGAGAGAGACAGTATCGCAAGTGACTGTTCTGTGTGGTGCTTGAATAGTGATAAACAAATGTCGGGGGTGGGGAATTCTGGGCCCTTTTCCTTATATTTTACTGGTGTGTGTGTTCTTTTTTTTTTTTTTTTAGTCAATCATTTTTTTATTGAATTGCAGCCCAGCACAGAAGGACGGGCTCTGGCTGATCCTGAACAGCAAATGAACCGAACAGTGACATTCTTTTGCAAAAAACCCGCGCTAACAACAAACCCATCGTCACCGATGATATTCTCAACCAAAACCTGTCCTGTGATCCCACACGGCCTGTAGGAGAGTCTGATTCTTACCTTTACGAAGACCTGGCTGCGGAGTTTCATGTTGCCTTGGCTTTGCACAAACAGAAGGCCCCACATACCCGTGAGTTGGTCAAAGCCCTCATGCTAAAAGTGCACAATCTGGCCACACACATCTCCCCCACCCGGCTAGATGCAAAAAAAATTCCCTTCTACTCTTCCCAATTAAATAAAAAATACAAATGCAACATTGCTCTGTCCCTTGATGAAACCAAGAACTACGACATTGAAACCAGTAAGATGGACGTTTCATTGTTTGACCGCCACGGGTGTGTGTCTTGTCTTACAGCTGTGGCCAACATATTGTGTACTCAATGCTGGACTGTTGCTCGATGCTATAGGTGCTTCGCAAACAACACCGGAGGAGGGTGCCCTGAGTGCTTCTCCCGCCACACCTACCAGATGGTATCCTTCAGAAACACCAAGATGGTGACCAACAACGCCATTGCCTTTTTGTTTAGCAATATCCTACCCATGGGGTCCTCTTGGCTAGAGTTTTATGGGTCTGGTAGAGGAGAAATCGCAGACACAGAGGAGATGATGAACCTGATCACCCAACCCTTTGTTAAGGGCTCCAACTACACGGCTAGCCTTGCCGACTTTGCTAACGAGCTATCAGAAGTTGAGCGCAAAGTACTACTGTCCCATGAAAATGTTTGCCTTGCCCATTACGCGGTGAAATGCATACCGAGGGTTAGGAGCAAGTGGGTTACCAAGAACATTGTATGTGGTCAGTGCACGCTTCGTTTTGCTAATGTGATTACAATGCACGATGGAAAATACATTGTTGAAAAGTGTACTGTGTGCGCAGACAAAAAGGAAGTGTATTCTCCAGGATACACTGTTACTGGTGATATAATAGTACCTTCCTTTAATGGCAGTTCATATTTTTCAGCAGTTGATGTATGCGCACATGTGTAATAACCAAAAGACATTGCTCTGTTCTGTGTGGTGCTTGAAGAGAGAGACAGTATCGCAAGTGACTGTTCTGTGTGGTGCTTGAATAGTGATAAACAAATGTCGGGGGTGGGGAATTCTGGGCCCTTTTCCTTATATTTTACTGGTGTGTGTGTTCTTTTTTTTTTTTTTAGTCAATCATTTTTTTATTGAATTGTGTATACCCTAAAACTAACTTGTGAGACAGAGACAAGAAAGACAGAAAATTTTCAGTTATTATGTTTTTAACTACATATTTGGGGGCAGGCTAGGGGGTACAGCTGAATTTTTACTAAATAGATCGTTACGCGAGTTCTCAAATTAACTTCCTTAACCGAATGATCCGTTATGACTTTTAGTAGCCCCAAAGAAGACAACTGCATTCTTGTAGTAAGGGGGGGAATTAGGGGAGCTATGCGCATGAATAACCTCCCATGATAGAGTCGCCCATTTGAGTGTGTGAATTTTTATATATATATAGAGAGAGAGAGACAGAGAGAGATAGAGAGAGACAGACAGAGAGAAATCCTGTTTCTTGTATGCCTTATACTTTATTGATTGTGTGTGTGTATGCATGACGCATAAGTACAATCTTTAATTGTTTTTTGAACTGCTAGGATGAGTTCTAAATATATGTATGTAAATAATTTTAGTTTGGTTTCTGTCAATCACATTTTGTTTTTATTTGAAGTCACCTGGGATGAGGCTTTTTGATGTGACGTATTGGAATGAGAGTGTGGAAAAAAGAAAAGAAAGAGGGAATTTCCAGTTATGTTTTTGTAGCTATATGTGACTAATTCATTTTGGTTCTTACTATATATATATGTAAATAATTCATTTTGTGGTTTTTTAATCAATCCTGTTTTCATTGTATGCTTTTTATACTTACTAATGTGTGTTTATTCATTTTGTGCTTCTCTAATCAATTCTGTTTTTTTATTGTATGCTTTTTTATACTTACTATTGTGTGTTTATTTGAAGTCTTCTTGGAATATTGTGAATGAATTGTTGTGGAGAAAAAAAAGAGATAAAAAAAAAAGAGAGAGAGATTTGAGTGTGTGAATTTATATATAGAGAGAGAGCGATACAGAGAGGAGAGAGAGAGAGAGAGAGAGAGAGAGAGAGAGAGAGAGAGAGAGAGAGAGAGAGAGAGAAAGAGAGAGAGAGACAGACAGACAGACAGACAGACAGAGAGAAAAAAAAGAGAGAGATTGTGTGTGTGTGAGAGTGACTGAGTAAGTGAGTAAATATATATGTGTGTGTAAATAATTCATTTTTTTGGTTCTTTAATGTGTGTGTATGTATGTATGTGTATATGTGTATATGTGATATATATATATATATATATATATATATATATATATATATATATATATATATATAATATATATATATATATAATTCATTTTGTGCTTCTCTAATCAATCCTGTTTTTTTATTGTATGCTTTTTTATACTTACTGATGTGTGCTATTTGAAGTCATCTTGGAATATTGTGAATTTTTTGGAGAGAGAGAGAGAGAGAGAGAGAGAGAGAGAGAGGAGAGAGAGAGAGAGAGAGAGAGAGAGAGAGAGAGAGAGACAAGGAGAGAGGGAGAGAGAGAGAGAGAGAGAGAGGGGAGAGAGAGAGAGAGAGAGAGAGAGAGAGAGAGAGAGAGAGAGAGAAAGAAAGAGAAAGAAAGAAGAGAGAAAAAGAGAGAGACTTTATTGACTTGTTTTAATAAACATTATATCAAACCATAATCTGTTTCCTTGGTGTTTTTGTTACTCCAACACGCATCTTAGGGCATAGTTACCTCCCTTGGAAGAAATCACTGTAAAAGATCAAAATCGCAACATGAGGCTCCCTTCTCCCCTGGGACATTGATGAAATGGATTGGGAAGGTTGCAGTCAAGTTCGGTGAGATTGCCTCCCTTTGTAAACCCCCCCCCCCTTCCCTCCCTCCTGTTGATAAGTGAAGTAACATAAAATGGCCTGTCACATTTGACAGACGGAGTCCTACCAACTACTCTCTTCAAACAGCTGGTCTCCTCAGATGGTTCAGAAGTAGTTAACTTTACGAAATTGCCTCCCTTTGTATACAGGTATACAACCGCCCCCCCACCGTGGGGGCCCCCTTTGAAATAATATAAGCGGGTGAGGGTGGTTACATGCGGTGGTTAAATACGATTAGCAGTCCTTTTTCGAAGGATGGTTTAAACCTCTAAAAGGCATCAAGGCCAAACATCATTTTAGATTTTCTGCTGGGGCTCCTGGTCTTGTATATGTCAAAGATAAGCTGTGTGATGTGGAAGAGGAGTGTCAGCTGACTTACTGTGCAAGAACAGCACAAACCCGCCTGGTCAACTTGCCACCTATAATTCCTCCCTCCACCTGGATTGTCAGCCACACGTCAGGATTACCTCCGGCACATCCAACCTTCCGTCAAAGACATATTCAAGGATATCATGTGCCCCTAAGGAATGTGTTTGTGCCAAATATGGATTCCAATCATCTGGATTTTAAGGTAAGAAAGATGTTGTGTGCCCCTAAGGGGTTTGTGTTTGTGCCGAATATGTGGATTCTAATCTCTGTGTGTTTGCACATGGAACCTCAGTGTTTCCAATTCAATCCAATCATGTGGTTTATAGCCCCACCAACCACACAGGCCATATCAGGGCTGTCACCTCATCAAGTTTTTAGTCTCAGCCAATTATGTGTGTGTGTGTGCACGCACAGACTATAGTTAGAATGGTGTTATTGTGTGCAGATCGTATTTTTAGGTTGTAATGTTGAAAAGCTTTTCTTTAGTCTTTTTAACAGCATGGGAACATTGATTGATGCAATAATTGTAGAGAGATCCAAGACACTGGTTCCATTTCTCCTCATATAATGTGATGATAATGCTGCTGCTTCTGCTGATGTTATGTATGAACGATGCCTTGATAATATTGATCATAATGATGGTGTTGATGATAATGAAACTGATTGATTTACTGATTCAATGACTGTGTGTGTGTGTGTGTGTGTGTGTGTGTGTGTGGGGTGTGTGTGTGTGTGTGTGTGTGTGTGTGTGTGTGTGTGTGTGTGTACGAGTGTGTGAGAGTCGGTGTGTGTGTGTCTGTGGTGCGCGAGTGTCAGTGTGTGTAATAGTCTCATCCGAAGGAGGTGTGTGTGTGTGGGGTGTGTGTGTGTGTGCGCGTGTCAATGTGTGTGTGTGAGTGTGCGTGTGTGAGAGACATTGAATATAGTCTAGCTAATTTTGGAAAAGAAAAATAACCCCACAGAGATGTATGGATGAACTGATCATTTATAAACCAATTTATAATGCTCTGAAACTGAATTGTAATATGTTTTTCCTTTTTTTATCTTTGTTGCAGAGTCCAGCAGTTCGGACAGTGAGGGTGACGGTGAAGCTGCTGACCCAGACGTCAATGGCCTGTGGATGCCCATCATAGGGGAAGACCCAGGACCTGAACACATTGCTTTTACAGCAGTTCCAGGCCCTAAACATGCTCCTCCTCCAGACTCCAGGCCCATTGACTATGTCAATCTTTTTTTTTCCCCAGAATTAATAAATCGCATAGTTGCAGAAACAAACACGTACAGTCAGCAGTGGGTAGATGCCCACCAGGACTATCTACGTCAGAAGCCACACTCGATTGTCCACCAGTGGATTAAAAAAGGAGTGACAACACCAGAAGAGATGAGGGCTTTTCTGGGGGTCTCATTCAACATGGGGCTGATCAGGAAGACCACCCTCGCTGCTTACTGGGATTCCAGTCACCTAAGCCAGAAGACCCCGTGGTTCCTGGAACATTTTTCACGGGACAGATTCCAGCTGCTGATGAAGTTCCTGCACTTCAACAACAACGCAGAGCAGCCTCCAGTTGGTGACCCACGCCACAAGCTCTACAAGATCAGCCTGTGATCTCACATTTTACCAAGAAGTTTCTGCACTTCTACCACCCGGGTGCAGACATCTCCATTGATGAGAGCATGGTGGGCTACAAGGGGAAAACGCCACATCTGCGGCAGTTTATGCCCCTGAAGCGCCATGCACGCTTTGGCATCAAGCTGTGGTGTGTCTGTGATGCCGAAAATGGGTACACCTCTTACTTTGAGGTGTACAAGGGCAGAAACTCGGGAGGAGCAGTAGATCCACAGGGCGCGACCTACGCTTTGGTCATGCGACTGCTGACCAACTGCCACTTTTTGAACCGTGGCCATCACCTGGGAGTAGACACTACTTCTCCTCACCTCAGCTGTTCCTGGACCTGTACCAGCAAGGGACAACAGCCACAGGCACCGTCAGGGCTCACAGGAGAGGTTTACCAAGGGCGGCGCTTCAGCAACGACTTGGCAACCATGAGGTCGCTGAGCGCCGGAAAGGCAATCTCCTGTGTGTTGCCTACAAGGACGGTGGGAAGAAACCCATTCTTCTAAGCACTGCTGTCTCTGCAGGCTTTGAACAGGTGGAGAATAGGAGAAGACAGCAGGTGAGGAAGCCCAGGTGTGTGGCCAAGTACAACAAGACCATGGGGGGGGTGGACTTGAGTGATTCACGCCTCTACGTTTACCTGTCGGAGCGCCGCACCATGAAGTGGTCACTCAAGGTCGTCTTCTCCTTGTTTGGGCGGGCTGTCTTGAATGCCTATATAATCTATGAGAAGAACACTTCAGACAGGCCCAAGATGACCAGGTACCAGTTCATGGTGCAGGTTGTGGAGGGTCTGGCAGGTGACTACCACCCACCCAAGGTTGTGCGTCGGCGCCGCACCGCCGCTGAGATCCAGGCTGCCAGGGAGAACCCACCACTGCAGGTCCTCCCAGCCCAGCCTGCCCAGCCCCAGCCAGATCTTGTGGGTGTAGCCCATGAGATGAGAAAGCTGCCACCCAACAAAATGAGGAACTGCGTTGCTGGACACGCAAGCAGAAAACGATCATCTTGGGAGTGTCCAGTCTGTGATGTTGGCCTCTGTGCTGGGTGCTTCATCAAGTACCACAGAAAATAATTGTCAACTCCAGTGCCCCTCTGTTGTGATGTACATATGTGTACAGTGCTGTTTGTGTTGTTTTGGACAACTGAAACAATGTTTGTGCCAGTCTACATGACTTTTTGTGAGGAACAGTTTCACGGATATATTTGTGCAATTTGTGGTGGATGCTTCAGTGGACTATTAAAGGAACAAAAATCAAGGTATGGCTTTTATTTTTCCTTTTTTGTATTGTCCAAGCACTGCTCTTTAAAAAAATGTATAGGTTTGTTGGTCTAATATTAATAGAAGACCTTCAAAAACTAAAAAATCTAACATTACCCAGTGACGTTGTCTGCGGTCCCATTATATGCCATTATTTTAGAATGCACTTTTCAATATACCTAGTGCCAAGGGGGTTAAAACGGGGTATAAAACCATCTCAACTGTCCTTGCTCGTATCGATGCCCCAGCCAACCACAAGGGTCAGCCCAGGACGGCCACCCCGTCGAGGGAAAACCCACATCAATCACACATAAAATGAGATAAAACCAAAACCAAAAAAGACTTGGGTGATGTTTATCAGCATAGGAGTTGATAAAACAGTAAGGGTACACAAGGGGTGTGTCAGGGCTTATAACCTGAAAATGTGAAGTATGTGAAATTGGGTTTTATTGATGAGATTTTGTTTCTTATTGACTGAAATTGCTAATATAACTAAAGGCAATGTATTATTAATTTGTGTTTGTGTGTGTGTGTGAAGAAATGCTCTAATTGATACAACTAATTTTGGAAAAAAGGAAAAAAAAAAAACACAGAAATTTATGAATGAATTGATCATTCATAAACCAATTTATAATGCTCTGAAATTGAATTGTAATATGTTTTTCCTTTTTTTTTTTTTTTTTTTATATCTTTGTTGCAGAGTCCAGCAGTTCGGACAGTGAGGGTGATGGTGAAGCTGCTGACCCAGACGTCAATGGCCTGTGGATGCCCATCATAGGGGAAGACCCAGGACCTCGACGCATTGCCTTCACTGCAGTTCCAGGCCCTAAACACCTCCTCCTCCACACTCCAGGCCCATTGACTATGTCAATCTTTTTTTTTCCCCAGAATTAATAAATCGCATAGTTGCAGAAACAAACACATACAGTCAGCAGTGGTAGATGCCCACCAGGACTATCTACGTCAAGAAGCCCATCGATTGTCCACCAGTGGATTAAAAAGGGAGTGACAACACCAGAAGAGATGAGGGCTTTTCTGGGGGTCTCCTTCAACATGGGGCTGATCAGGAAGACCACCCTCGCTGCTTACTGGGATTCCAGTCACCTAAGCCAGAAGACCCCGTGGTTCCTGGAACATTTTTCACGGGACAGATTCCAGCTGCTGATGAAGTTCCTGCACTTCAACAACAACGCAGAGCAGCCTCCAGTTGGTGACCCACGCCACAAGCTCTACAAGATCGAGCCTGTGATCTCACATTTTACAAGAAGTTTCTGCACTTCTACCACCCGGGTGCAGACATCTCCATTGATGAGAGCATGGTGGGCTACAAGGGAAACGCCACATCTGCGGCAGTTATGCCCTGAAGCGCATGCACGCTTTGGCATCAAGCTGTGGTGTGTCTGTGATGCCGAAAATGGGTACACCTCTTACTTTGAGGTGTACAAGGGCAGAAACCCGGGAGGAGCGGTGGATCCACAGGGCATGACCTACGCTTTGGTCATGCGACTGCTGACTAACTGCCACTTTTTAAACCGTGGCCATCACCTGGCAGTAGACAACTACTTCTCACCTCAGCTGTTCCGGACCTGTTCCAGCAAGGGACAACAGCCACAGGTGCTGACTGTCAGGGCTCACAGGAGGTCTACCAAGGGCGGCGCTTCAGCAACGACTTGGCAACCATGAGGTCGCTGAGCGCCGGAAAGGCAATCTCCTGTGTGTTGCCTACAAGGACGGTGGGAAGACACCTCTTCTTCTAAGTACTGCTGTCTCTGCAGGTTTGAACAGGTAGAGAACAGGAGAAGACAGCAGGTGAGGAACCCACAGGTGTGTGGTCAAGTACAACAAGACCATGGGGAGGTGGGGGGTGGACTTGAGCGATGCACGCCTCTACATGTACCTGTCTGAGCGCCGCAGCATGAAATGGTCACTCAAGGTCATCTTCTCCTTGTTTGGGAGGGCTGTCTTGAATGCCTACATCATATACGAGAAGAACACTTCAGACAGGCCCAAGATGACCAGGTACCAGTTCATGGTGCAGGTTGTGGAGGGTCTGGCAGGTGACTACCACCCACCCAAGGTTGTGCGTCGGCACCGCACTGCTGCAGAGATCCAGGCTGCCAGGGAGAACCCACCACTGCAGGTCCTCCCAGCCTCAGCCAGATGTTGTGGGTGCAGCCCACGAGATGAGGAAACCGCCACCTAACAAAGTGAAGAACTGTGTTGCTGGACACGAAAAAAGAAAACCGTCCACTTGGGAGTGTCCAGTCTGCGATGTTGGCCTCTGCGCTGGGTGCTTCATCAAGTACCACAGAAAGTGATTGTCATGTCCAATGCCACTCTACCCTGATGTACATGTGTGTAGGTGGCCTAACGAAAGCTCATCCTCATACCGCCCAGTTGGCTAGCCGCAGTCAACGGGCATCTTTTCCAAGCGGTTCGAGCACTTTCCAAGCGGTCGAGCAACAACAAAGTCAAAGTCAAGTGGCTCCACACCTGCCTCCAAAGGTGTGACAGGTCTCAAACTGGCGTGCTGGAACATCAGAACCATGCTAGATACAGTAGATAGCAACCGTCCTGAACGACGCTCTGCTTTAGTTGCAAACGAACTCTGGACTAAATATCCACATCGCGGCTCTTCGTGAAGTCCGCTTCCCAGATGAAGGCAGCCTCAAAGAACACGGTGCCAGTCACACCTTACACTGGTCAGGAAAGCCCCAATCCAAACGATGCCTTTCAGGACTCTGGCTGCTTGGGAGAGACATAGGCTAGGAGCCCTAGGGACAGAGACCCAGAGAGAGAAGAGCAGATGAACACCTTTATGGCACCACTTCTGCAAAATTTAGCCTGAAGATTCCACAACCAAAGCATCAAAAATAGAAGGCGACAGCTGGATAACGCTCGTGCTATAATGCTAAAGAATAAACAGCATCCAATGAATGAGCCAGAGGAAGCTTCTGTCAGTGAACCAGAACCATCGGCTAGTCGAGATTTTGAATCAAGTGTTTCTCACAAAAAAATTGAAAAGGATGAGAGGTACAGTGACTGATGGAGAAAAACAATGCTGGACACTGATGCACGTGTGGCAGCTGACCAAGTCACTGCCAGATGTGACGTGCCCCATGTGTTCCAATACTGGTTTGTCAGAAACTGTGTGCAGCAAGGAGAATGCTGGCTTTGCTGCACAACTAAAACTGGCATGTGTCTGTGGCTATGAGAAATATGAATTTTCTTCTCCTCGAGTTGGGTTTAGTGACAAGCAGAGTGTAGCCTTTGAGATAAATCCTATAATGGTTTTATTCAGTCATGAGGTAGGGAAAAGCCACACAGCTCTGGAAACACCTGGAGCAGTGATTGGAACGCCAGCTACGCACCTCTCCACATTTTAAGAGTATGATAAGAGTGTCAGGTGAATAACAAAATATGGGACGTTCCTTTTCGAAACGAATTGGATGTTATCTCCGCTCATTTTGCGCTAGAGGCCAAAATAAGCGGGAGGGGTGTCAGGTAACGATTTTGAGATTTTGATTAATACTGAAAAAATAATCATTTTTGCACCGAATAACATCAAGAAAATCATAACATTTAGTTTCTTTCTATACAAATATCACACTTGAAAGCACATACCCACCCCGAAAACGGACGACTTTGAATGAAAACAGCACAAAAACGCCACTTTTCCAATCCAATCCAATGATGTTGCTTATAGCCCCGCCGACCACATAGGCCATATCAGGGCTATTCAACTTGTCACATTTTAAAACTCGTATTAAAAGTGTGCGACTATGTACAGTTTAAAACGGGTATAAAACCAACTCAACTGTCCTTGCTTGTATCGACGCCCCGGTCGACCATAAAGGTCAGCCCAGGACGGCCCCCGCGTCGTGGGAAAACCCACACTTAAAACGAGATAAAACCAAAACCAGATTCCTTAAAACAACCTTGTCCTTAGAGACCAACCATACCACTTTCACTCATATCAGACAAAAAAAGCCGGATTCTCTCAGGAAGTTAAAAATGGCCCAGAGACGCCCCCTCGGAGGATTCCGCCCCCGATGAGGACATCACGCCTGAGGACGAGGGGAAGAGGAGGAGGGCGGGAATGAGCTGCCCTTTGTGGATGCTCACCAGTCTTGTGGGCGCTGCTGGGGTCTAGGCTTCAGAGCTCGCCTCGCAGAGTTCTGGAGAAGAAGCACAGAGAGAGGCACAAATGAGGCTAGGGCGTGCGTCACAGCCATCCTTCTGAGTTTGGGAACACTGGTTACTAGACTCCTAGACAACCACGGTATGTCTACTTATGGCAGAAACACCAGCGCCGATACAGAGCTTACGAACGTTTACCCCCTCACAGTTCACAGTAGATGGGTCGAGTCATACATCAATTTAAACGTGACGACCTCGACCTTTAAACTTTGGCATTCACATCTAGCATGATTTGAATTACTATCCAATAAGAACGCTTAAAGCAAGATACTTTTCGTAAACAATACGTCACTAAGGCAGAGATTCTGCGCTTCTCATTGGCTGACGTCAGCATGTGACGCTGGATAGCCAAGGAATTTCAGATTCGTTCGAAAATGGCTGCTACTGATACTACAGCTACTTTGATCACGAATGCATTGAATTCTGCTTGATTGGCAAACATTGTCAATGGAGATGATTCTGAAGAGCTCAAGCAATTAATTGAGGAATATTTTGCAACGGGTTCGAGTGCTGCTGAAGAAGGTCTGGGTGAAAACGACAACAAAACACCGGCTCTCAGTGAGGCGATTCAACTGAACATTGCTGACACAGGGGAAAACACCAGAGCTTCCACTGTTGAAGAAAATTCAGATTCAGATTCTGAGGAGGAAGAATGTTGTTACAGACCTTAAAACACCCGTGCTTCATGTAGACATATCTGACTCTGTCAACCTCAAAACTGATACTGAATTTGAAAAGGTTCAGTGCTTCGATTGTAAATGTCAATTTCATGACAAGCCAGAAAAAACAGCTTCCACTGTTGAAGAAAATTCAGATTCAGATTCTGAGGAGGAAGAATGTTGTTACAGACCTTAAAACACCCGTGCTTCATGTAGACATATCTGACTCTGTCAACCTCAAAACTGATACTGAATTTGAAAAGGTTCAGTGCTTCGATTGTAAATGTCAATTTCATGACAAGCCAGAAAAAACAGCTTCCACTGTTGAAGAAAATTCAGATTCAGATTCTGAGGAGGAAGATGTTGTTACAGACCTTAAAACACCCGTGCTTCATGTAGACATATCTGACTCTGTCAACCTCAAAACTGATACTGAATTTGAAAAGGTTCAGTGCTTCGATTGTAAATGTCAATTTCATGACAAGCCAGAAAAAAACAGCTTCCACTGTTGAAGAAAATTCAGATTCAGATTCAGAGGAGGAAGATGTTACAGACCTTAAAACACCCGTGCTTCATGTAGACATATCTGACTCTGTCAACCGCAAAACTGATACTGAATTTGAAAAGGTTCAGTGCTTCGATTGTAAATGTCAATGTCATGACAAGCCAGAAAAAGTCAGGAAAGCTGATACTGAGGCAGGAACTTCAGCAGTCTTCTTCAAAACCGGTTGCATTTCACAGTTTTCAACTGATGAACTACTGACAAAGCAACTGAATATGGCAGAATTTAATGAAGGTAAGAACAGCTGAACGTGTGTGGGTGTGTGTGTGTGAGTGTGTTTGTGAGAGAGTGAGTGTGTAGTTTTTATGTTATGCATTTCTTACTTTTAAATTCTTACGTCTTGCCCATTTCTTTTCAGCGGAGAAAGACAACCTCTTGCTGGGTATAATAGCAGGTATGCCTGTCAACACCGGTGAGCTGACCTACTTGGCACCTAGTCATCAAACTAAGCGGAAGCACCAGAAGAGAACTTATCTTCATGATGGGAAGAGAATATGCAGAGAAGCATTTAAATTCATTTATGGGTAAGCAAAATAGTTTCTCTATGAAAGAGAAAATACCTGTAAATATTGAAGTCAATTGTTTTGTCTAATGATTTGGATATGTATTGTCTTCTTATTTTTGTACATATTTTTTTGTAATTAGGTTTTACAAAACTTAAATTTCAATTTCAAAACAAGTCAAAACAGTGACTGGCAAAAGCATCTGAGTTCAATATTACAAGTATAATTAAATACAACAAAGCGAGACTTACCTAGTAAGGTGAAGCTGGTTGTAAATTCTTGCGAATTTATTGTAGACCGGAACGGAGTGCACATGAGAACCGCGCGCAGCCCCTACTGTCAGTTTTTAGAGCCTCGAGAGAACACTGTGTCATACTATAACAGGAACACTAAATATTTTATAAACATTGTTATCATTATTATCATTTTGAAAGGGTGGGATGTCTTACTGATGCACGGTGTGCAGAACACTGTTGTCAGTTCTAGATCAAAGTTCCACAAAGTGGTATTTGTTTCATTTGCATGGTATGCATTTCATTTTACTTGCATGGTATGCATGCAGACCATTTTAGAGGTGGGCATGTGCACTCCGTTCCGGTCTACAATAAATTCGCAAGAATTTACAACCAGCTTCACCTTACTAGGTAAGTCTCGCTTTGTTGTATTTAATTCTTGCTCATTTCCTGCATCCCTCCACTATATGCACATGAGATTTTAGAGCCACAGTGTTCTCGAGACAAACACATCCACCACATGTAAACAAGAAACTGTCCTACCTTATTTATGTTGTAGGAAACGCTCCATGATGGATTGGCCCATGGTCAGTGTTGGCCCCGTCTTCTTATTATAAAACTTAGCAAACGTGGAAACATTTGTCCATCCAGCTGCTTTCATGATGATGTTTATTGGAGCGTCTGCAAGTTTAGCAGCGGAAGTACTGGCTGACCTCGTACTATGTGCCGTGAAGCGTGTAATGTCTATGCCTGCCCTCTCCATCGTCCACTTCAGCCAGCGCGCGATGGTATCGCTAGTGGCCCCTCGGTGCGGTGCTTGGAGAGTGATAAACAAATGTCGGGTAGCATTCTGAGCCCTCAGTTCTTTGCTCCGTCTCAGGTATTCTTTCAAAGTGTGAACTACACACAAAGCCTCTTTTTCCACAAAAGCCATGAGTTCAATAGGTGATTGATGGGCTCCTCTTCTTGACTGTTTTAATAATCTATTTACATAAAAAACACACTTTTCCCTTGAAAGTAGCATATTGTCGATGTCCAAAGCAGCAATAGTTTGACACCTCTGACCCGACAGAAGGGCAATTAACATCACAAGTTTCATTGTCAGTTCCTTGAACGTCAGGTTTTGCACTGGAACCCACGTTTCTAACATTTTTAGCACAATGTTTACATCCCAAGTGTGGTGATACTTTGGTAGTGGTGGTTTTCTTTCGAACACACCCTTCATAAATCTTTTTACAAGTTCGTGTTGACCAAACGTTGCCCCTTCATAGTTGCAGAGAAAACAACTTAGCGCAGAACGAGCGGTGCCCACAGCGCTATAAGAATATCCCTCTTTCAACAGCGATGCCAGAAAATTTACAGCTGTGGCTAGAGGCGGTGAAACTGAATCCACTTGTTGCTCACACGCGTACCTCTCCCACTTTCGTATGTACACATCATACATCCGTTTTGTTGCGGGTCGCCATGAGGACATGAGAATACTGGTAGTCTCCTCAGAAAAGCCTTGTGTTCTGAATCTATCCCTGACACTTTGCAGACTAGCAGCGTCAGGCTTTTCCTCAGTGGGTGTTTTGTCTCCTTTTGACTTGGTTGTGTCAGAAGAGTGTTTCTGGCTGACAAGAGGACAGGTCTGGCTGTGAGAATTTTCATCAGTGCTGGCCAAAAGGGCTGATTTTTCCAGGTTGGCGCTACTATAACCCCTCTTGCTTTGTCTTTCTTTATCTTTGCCAGGACCCGGGGTATAATGCTGAAAGGTGGAAAACAATAAACAGTCTCATTTCCCCAATACATGCTAAATGCATCAATAGCACATGCTCCTGGGTCAGGCAAGAAAGACACATATCTGGAAAACTGAAAATTTAATCTAGAGGCAAACAAGTCAATGACAGGTTTTATATCAAGAATATTCATAGCCTCAGAAAGTAGCATTGAATCCAGTTTCCATTCTGTGTCAATGTGGATCTGTCTAGACAGACTGTCAGCTTCAACATTCTCAACACCAGGAATGTGAGCAGCACTGAGCCATATGTTTCTGCTTTCACACCAATGCCAGATTTGCTGAGATACATCATTCAGATGTTTAGATCTGTTCGAACCCATGTTGTTAATACAACCAACAGTGCTTGTGTTATCAGTCATAATTCTTATGTGAACATTACGTTGGTCATGCAACAAAGACTTGAGACCAAAAAAGACAGCTAATAGCTCCAAAGCATTTATGTGTCCTTCTTTGTCTTTCTCACTCCACATGCCTTGTGTTTGTGATTTGGTATCAACAACCCAAGCACCCCATCCTGTACGTGAACTGTCTGTCTTCATAGTAATGGTGGGGTCTGATCTCTGAATGGGAGCCTTTTGCTTGTCTATGTTATTAATCCACCATTCTAGCTCTGTCTTCCCTTCAGCTGATAACACAGCAGGCTTTTCCCAGTTCCCCTTGCTTAGTTTAAGTGCGGAACACTTATCTTGTTCAAGTGCTCTGTAGTACAAAGGACCCAATGGCACAGCAAGAAAACAAGAAACCATTAGTCCAATACAAGATGCCAGAGATCTTACAGTTGTACTTTCCTGACTGAATAATAGAATGCATGCACACAGCAGTTTTTGTTTCCGTTCATCTGTCAGTGTGACTGTCATGTCTGTTGAGTTTATTTTGAAACCCAGGTAGGTGATTTCTTGCACAGGCATGAACTGTGATTTCTTTTCATGTACATAGAAACCTAGGGAGTCTAATAATTGTATCGTGTCTACCACACACTGTACAACTTCTGTTTCAGTCTCTCCCACAATCAAACTGTCATCAATGAATGAAGTGATCAGGTGACCCATATCATGTAAGCGTGCTAGGACAGGTTTCATGAGTTTTGTGAATTTTCTGGGAATCGGACTGAGTCCCATAGCAGCTGCCTGAAAACAGTACAGTTTTTCTCTCCATCTGAATTTCAGATATTTCCGAAAAGTCTCCTCTACTGCTATGACGTAATACGCATCTCTCAGATCAATTGATGCGAAAAAGCAATTTTGTGTAACTAGATCCAAAGCTGTATATATTGTTTCCATCTTAAATTTCTTATATTCCACATTTTTGTTCAGAGCTTTCAGATTTAAAATCATTCTAAATGATCCGTCTTTTTTCTCCCTAACAAAGATAGGTGAGACAACTTGTCCTGATTCAGGTAAAGACTCTTTTATCACACCTTTTTTCAACAAGTTTCTTATTTCAGAGTCAACAGCATAGTTTTCACGCTTGCTAAACAACCTTTGCGAACTTTGCTTTATGTCTACTGGGCAATCATCAAAGGTGATTTTAATTCCTTCAACTGTTTCAAGTACATCAGGGTCAGAAGTTAGTTCATTCCAGTGCGACAGCTTTTCCTTTAAGCTTCCTGCTTTAAAGTTATCATGCTTCATTTCAAGATAAGCACACAAAGAAGGCAAGCAAAGTTCAAACTCACTAACCTTGTTTCCAGAAGGGAGGGGCGGTTCTGTCAAAGATCGAGTTACTGCCGGTGGCTGTTTTTCTGACCCTTCTTCCAAAACACTTTGTTTGCTTGACCGAAGGAACTCCCCCCCTGCCCCTGCCTCCACGGCTTCCGGCCTAAAAAAGAGCTACTGTTGTTATGCTGCCACGTGCTCCTCTTTTGCTGACCACGCATGTTCTGACCGAGTTTCTGGGACTCTTGCACTTCTTTTAGACATTTGTGAAAATCAGAGCCATACAGTAGATCTGGGGTCATGGCAACCTGCGGTGCACATATGCCAGAGAGTTCACGGGGTAGGCAGGGTCGGTGCATGTCTCTCCGTTTCTGGGACAGGTCATGGTTGGCGTGACCTGTGAGGGCAAGGGCATCTGAAAGTTGAGCTATGCATCCGGTCAGTTCACTGCGTACTGTAGTGGCATCCTGCCCTGAGATGGTATCTCTTACCCTCAAAAGTCGGTCGGTGCAGAGGGTTATGGCTATGGCAGCTTTTGACAGTGTTTTCTGTGTATTTGCCATCCGAATGTCTGTCTTTCTAGTGAAGGGCTTGAGGACAGAAAAAACTTCCTGGTTTGTTCGGGGAACGCCCAGGTATGCGCAGTTTTCGGGAATCAGGTACTTTGTCAGTTTTTCCCTCAGCTTTCTGTCTGGAAGTTTTGATCCAAATCTGGATTCAAGCAGCTTTGCCAATTTTCCTGAGACCGGTGGTCCTTTTTCTTCATTATCGTCAAAAGATGATGCCATTTCAGCAAAAATATCGTCATCCTCCTCCTCTGTAGCAACTGCTATCAGCTCTTTTTCCAGTTCCTCTGCCTTATCAGAAACACTGTCGGTGACAAATTCTGAATCACTACCTGCCTTCTTCCTTTTCCCTTCATTCTCAGCGAGGGGTTTATCAGCGTCAGCGCTAATTTTCCTCTTCTTGGTGTGCGGTGCACTTCTTTCAAAATTGTCCATTCTTTTGGAAAGGTTCTGAATGATTGAAAAAATGTCTCGGAGAGATGGCTCCCTTTCCACCAAGGGTTCAGCAGAGGTGCCAGCTTGTGGTTCTTCATAGGATTCTGACTCCATAACCGAATCCTGGTCACTGGTGTAGTCCACAGAATGGGTCTCCATTTTTTTTTTTTTTTTTTTTTTTTTTTTTTTCCCCAGAAACTTTTCCACAAAAAATAGATTTCACAAGCACTACAAAAAACAACAACAACCCCAAGTTATACACAAAATAAAACAAACCAAGAAAAGCAAGGTCTAGAAACTATTATAGCTAGTGCTGAGATTCCTGATAGTGATGGGCGTTGCCGACACAGCGAGAGGCGATATGATAAACGTCTGGACAGTAGCTCGGCTAGGCACGAACTGGCAGTAGGGGCTGCGCGCGGTTCTCATGTGCATATAGTGGAGGGATGCAGGAAATGAGCAAGAATTTATAATTTCTGTTGTTTTCTTTTAAAAACCTTAAATGAAAATATGTGTTCAGAATGTTGCTGAACATGAATTAATGATTTCAAAGTTTGTTTTAGAAACAGTCTACATTTCAAGCAGACTCTCTCTCTCTTTCAGTCTCATGTGCTGTGTGTCAAACCTGTGTGTACAGAGCACACACACACACACACAATATACAGATTCATTACACAAAATAATTTTTTGTCTTTTTCTCTTTCTCTTTTAAAAATTGTTAATGCTTTTCTATCATTTTCATCATTTTATGACTAGGCATCAGCATGACAAATCCTTTTATTTTGTTTCAGCATCAGCCAGAACAAGTTAACTGCTTTGACCAAGCATTACCAAGAGAATGGATTGACTCCAAGGGTCAGGAACAGAGGAGGAAGAAAGAACACAGCTGGGTCAACATACCGCCAACACCATGCAGGCCACCATGCACTCTAGTTTCGATTTTGCCCAGCAGGTCCATATTCCCAGCAGTCAGTCCCCTTCAGCCTGGGCCCATCTGCTTCCTTGTGCCCCGAAAGTGCGGAATCTTTGGAGTGTGTGCAGAAGGTCTTCCTCAACAGGTCAACTACCTCATCGATGAAGGCATGTCCAGCAGCAAGGGCTCAAACATGGTTATCTCCTTGCTGCATCATTTCTTGGAGAACTATGGTCTTGGAGAAACCCATATGGACCTACATTGTGATAACTGTAGTGGACAAAATAAAAACAAGTTCATGATGTGGTATTTGGCCTGGAGAGTCATGAGAAATCTGCCCACTGAAATTTCTATTAATTTCATGCCTACGGGGCACACAAAATTTGCCCCTGACTGGTGCTTTGGGCTTCTCAAGCGCAGATTTAAGATAAGCGAGGTGAATTGTCTGAATGATCTGTGCAATGTTGTGAACTCGAGCACCAGAAGGGGGAATCAACCATGCTCAACTGGTGGGGGGGGACTGAAAGTGGGGAAGGACGTGTCCCGGTGTAAGACTAGCAGTCCTTTTTCGAAGGATGGTTTAAACTTCTAAAAGGCATCAAGGCCAAACATCATTTTAGATTTTCTGCTGGGGCTCCTGGTCTTGTGTATGTGAAAGATTAGCTGTGGGATGTGGAAGAGGAGTGTCAGCTGACTTACTGTGCAAGAACAGCACAAACCCGCCTGGTCAACTTGCCACCTATAATTCCTCCCTCCACCTGGATTGTCAGCCACACGTCAGGATTACCTCCGGCACATCCAACCTTCCGTCAAAGACATATTCAAGGATATCATGTGCCCCTAAGGAATGTGTTTGTGCCAAATATGGATTCCAATCATCTGGATTTTAAGGTAAGAAAGATGTTATGTGCCCCTAAGGGGTTTGTGTTTGTGCCGAATATGTGGATTCTAATCTCTGTGTGTTTGCACATGGAACCTCAGTGTTTCCAATTCAATCCAATCATATTGTTTATAGCCCCGCCAACCACACAGGCCATATCAGGGCTGTCACATCAAGTTTTTAGTCTCAGCCAATTATGTGTGTGTGTGTGCACGCACAGACTATAGTTAGAATGGTGTTTAGATTGTAATGTTGAAAAGCTTTTCTTTGGTCTTTTTAACAGCATGGGAACATTTATTGATGCAATAATTGTAGAGAGATCCAAGACACTGGTTCTGTTTCTCCTCACATAATATGATGGTAATGCTGCTGCTTCTGCTGATATGTGTGAACGATGCCTTGATAATAATGATGATGGTGTTGATGATGATGATACTGATCGATTTAATGATTGTGTGTGTGTGTGTGTGTGTGTGTGTGTGTGTGTGTGTGTGTGTGTGTGTGTGTGTGTGTGTGTGTTGTGTTGTGTTGTGTTGTGTTGTGTTGTGTGAGACATTGAATATAGGAGTGTGTGTGTGTGTGTGTGTGTGTGTGTGTGTGTGTGTGTGTGTGTGCGCGCGTGTCAGTGTATGTGTGTGTGTGCGTGTGCTCTTTGTATGGTGTGGGGGTGTGCATTGACGTGCTGACTGGGCTCGTCATTGACTATGATGTGCGGTCCAAATACTGCCAAGCCTGCAAACTGAAGGAGGCCAGTGGTCTGCCCACTGAGGACCTTGCTGCCTGGAAAGTGAACCATGCTGCTGACTGCTGCATCAACCACACCAAGTCCAGCAAGGCAATGGAGCAGGAGTCAGCAAAGGTGTTGTGGGGGGGTTCCCTGCAAAATTTCAGTTTTCGGTATGTGGAAATGCTGAGTGATGGCGACTCTTCTGCTTACAAAGCAGTGTGTGATGCCAGGCCCTCTGGTGATGTGGAGGTCAGCACGCTGGACTGTGTGAACCACGCACACAAGAGAATGGGCACTGCCTTGCAGCAAGCCCTGGCCAGAGGGGAAGAGCCCGGCAGCTATAGCGACCACCCCTCACATACCTTCCTTTCTCTGGAGGTGGCCCACCAGATGATTCCCATCTACAGGAAGTTGTCAGAGGAGACCCTGCTGAGGAAAGGCCCATGGAGGCACTCAAAACACCAATGAGTGCCTGAATGCCATGATCTGGGTTCGCTGTCCCAAAACACCCTTCATGGGAATACACCGACTTCAGGGAAGTGTAGCCAGGGCTGTGTGTTCTTTCAATGAGGGTGCCACAGAAATGCTTTCAGTGATGAACAAAATGTATATAGATATTTCCAACATCACCATGGATCTGCTGACCAAAAAGGATCACAGAAGGCTGAAGAAAGCTGATTCTGTTTCTTCTGCTGAGGCCCAACAACGGCGCAAAGATTATGCTGAACAGCGTCAAGCTAATATTAGACAGGAGGACGAGATGGAGATGTATATGGTGCAGGAGACCACTAGGGGACAGTTCTGACCCCCCAGTTAAATCAACCAGTCCAATGGTACCTATAACAGTCCTTGCTAATAAGGCAGATTGTTTACAACTTTCTGGTTGACGATCGCGCACAAAAAAAATGCCTGCTTCAAAGAAATCTACGCTCAGATCATCATCTACAGGCGAGTCGAGGCGAAGAAAACAGCTTGTCTACGCTCGGCAGTGCAAATCAACTACTTCAAGTGCCGATTTGGCGAGAAATGATCCTGAATCGGATACTCAGTCAGTGGCGTCTACTTCGACTTCAAACAGTACAGTTTTGTCTGCTCCACCACCATCTACTTCGAGTGCTAGCGACAGTATTTTAGGGAATAGAACTCGTACACAGTTCAAAAGAGACTCGTATGAAATAGTGAAAGCACGACTCCAGCGTGAAAGTGCCAGTGCTGAGGACAGTGCAACAAACATCACAAAGAGAGGGATAGTTGACTTCAGTAGCATAGATCAGTTTGTGAAGAAGCTAACAGCAGACTGCATTGTGCTTCAGCACTGATCAAAAGAAACCATGTGGGCTGGCAGTGCATGGACATGTGTATTGTTCTTCCTGTGAACAATTTGTAGAGGGGACAGAAGGGTTTTTCAGCTGAAAAGGAACAGGAGGGGGGTGGGTGTTGACAGACTACAACATCAACAGATGTATGTATTGTCTGTTATACCCCTCAAAAGCCATCTACCTTTGTTGTGTGCTCATCTTGTAGATGCATGATTTGCAAAACCTGTGCAGGTGTTCTTCAAGATGGTGGGCTTGGCAAATGCCCATACTCATGTTCGAATGTTGTTTTTGAACACGACCCGGCTCTCAATAATATTGTCACGATCATTGATCAAACAATATCACAAGATGGCAGGTCCCTGGAGTGTAATGGTGGCGACAAATATCCAACGATCAATCGCCATAACTCTGATAAGTATTCTCACAACAGAGAATCATACAATCACAAATGCACAGAGGCCCTGAAGATTTTAAAGATTAAAGAAGAGGCCACGATCTTCAGCGTTCGTGTCAATGCAAAGCTGCGACAACAGGCTCTTAAGGAATCAAGCGAAAGCATGATTGTTACTGAGGGTGCTCGGTTTTCCTCAGTTGCTGATCAGATTGATCAGGCTCAGAGTGAGCAGATGGCCACTAAGATTCTACTCAAGACTGTGTACTATAGAGACTCGGTCGATCAGGTGGTCAACAATGCGTATGTTCCCACGTTTACCTCCCAAACAATCGAGATGGCTTATGTGTTGGCTTGCAGCGAATACCCCGATCTGCACAGGGCTCATTTCTTTCACACCGGGGATGTCATCAACTGCAAGGAATGTTTAACCCTCTTCACTCAGTTCACCACCATGTACAAAGCCGCATTTTATCAGGATTCAAACACGAGTCTGCTCAAATATACCATTGTCGATCCGACCTATTCCGATGCTGGCGACCAGATCTTCTCGGAGCGGGAACTGTCATTCTTGCGGTTTTGTTGTTACTTCTGTGCTCTTCTCAATGACCCCTCAGAAAGGGCCATGGGCCTGATCTACAAGCTGATATATGAATGCGGTGGGTGTGAGAAACAAGATTCGATCAACCAGGTTTGCGGCATCTTGTACAACATGAATAACACGATTGACATTTGTTCTGACGAATCCACTGACTCTAACGAAGAACTTGTGCTTCCGACAATTGTGCGTCCTGTTCGCAGGAGGAAAGCTGGCAGGATTATAAAATTGACAAACAGGGTTTGAAGTGTGTGTAGGAGAGAGAGAGAGAGAGAGAGAGAGAGGAGAGAGAGAGAGAGAGAGAGAGAGAGAGAAAGAGAGAAAGAGAGAAAGAGAGAAGAGAGAGAGAGAGGAGGGGGAGAGAGAGACAGAGAGAGAGAGAGGGAGAGAATCCATGTGTAAAACAGCTACTTTTTTCAATATGTGAACAGAAGGCAATTGATATAAGTTCATGACACACTAGTGTTGTGTTTAAACCCCCTAATCCCCCCTTGGGAAGGTCGTTAAACTTATAGTGTTGTTTTTTGTGTGTATTTTTACAGCTATGGAACACAGAGCTGGTATCCCCACCTCCCCTTCTTCCTTTTACGGGTTTTCTCCACCGCCAAACAGTGGCCATTCTCAACATACTGAACAGTCAATACCAACTTCATCATTTTTTGACAACAACGACCATAGTTATTCCCTCCCTCCAAGCTTGTACTCCCCCCCCAAAAACCAGCCCACAACCAAACTCCCATACCCATACCAGCCCACAACAACAACCCCATCCCAACTCCCACAACCACCCATATACCAACTCACAAACTACAATAACAACATTACTGAGGATGATGATGTTTTTGTTAGCAACGAGGAGACAATTAGGTTTGGGTTAAATTTTCCTGCAGATTTTCCTAAGTTTAACGGAATGTATGCCTGCATTCCCAAACGAAGTAGCAGAGACTGAAAGTGCAGAACAAGAGAAAAAATGTCCCCCCTGGGTTCAATGAGCACGCCTCCAAAAAAGATTGGGGTTCAATCTACACCCCTCCGCAGAACAAGACCTTGTTGCTAACTAACCTCCCTGCATCCCTAAAAAGGTCTGCAGCACACACCCCCCCCCCCCCAGCTTTGATGTGACGTATTGAAATGAGAGTGTGAGAAAGAGAAAGAAAGAGGGAATTTCCAGTTATTATGTTTTGCAACTATATGTAACTATTTCATTTTTTGGTTCTTTAATGAATCCTGTTTCTTGTATGCTGAAAACAGCACAAAAACGCCACTTTTCCAATCCAATCCAATGATGTTGCTTATAGCCCCGCCGACCACATAGGCCATATCAGGGCTATCAACTTGTCACATTTTAAAACTCGTATTAAAAGTGTGCGACTATGTACAGTTTAAAACGGGGTATAAAACCAACTCAACTGTCCTTGCTTGTATCGACGCCCCGGTCGACCATAAAGGTCAGCCCAGGACGGCCCCCGCGTCATGGGAAAACCCACACTTAAAACGAGATAAAACCAAAACCAGATTCCTTAAAACAACCTTGTCCTTAGAGACCAACCATACCACTTTCACTCGTATCAGACGAAAAAAGCCAGATTCTCTCAGGAAGTTAAAAATGGCCCAGAGACGCCCCCTCGGAGGATTCCACCCCCGATGAGGACATCACGCCTGAGGAGGAAGAGGAGGAGGGCGGGAATGAGCTGCCCTTTGTCGATGCTTGCCTGTCCCAGTCTTGTGGGCGCTGCTGGGGTCTAGGCTTCAGAGCTTGCCTTGCCGAGTTCTGGAGAAGAAGCACAGAGAGAGGCACGAATGAAACCAGGGCGTGCGTCACAGCCATCCTCCTGAGTTTGGGAACACTGGTTACTTGACTCCTAGATAACCACGGTACGTCTACTTATGGCAGAAACACCAGCGCCGATACAGAGCTTACGAACGTTTACCCCCTCACAGTTCACAGTAGACGGGTCAAGTCATACATAAATTTAAACGTGACGACCTCGACCTTTTAACTTTGGCATTCACATCTAGCATGATTTGAATTACTATCCAATAATAACGCTTAAAGCAAGGAACTTTTCGTAAACAATACATCACTAAGGCAGAGATTCCGCGCTTCTCATTGGCTGACGTCAGCATGTGACGCTGGATAGCCAAGGAATTTCAGATTCGTTCGAAAATGGCTGCTACTGATACTACTGCTACTTTGATCACGAATGCATTGAATTCTGCTCGATTGGCAAACATTGCCAATGGAGATGATTCTGAAGAGCTCAAGCAATTAATTGAGGAATATTTTGCAACGGGTTCGAGTGCTGCTGAAGAAGGTCTGGGTGAAAACGACGACAAAGCACCGGCTCTCAGTGAGGCGATTCAACTGAACATTGCTGACACAGGGGAAAACACCAGAGCTTCCACTGTTGAAGAAAATTCAGATTCAGATTCTGAGGAGGAAGATGTTGTTACAGACCTTAAAACACCCGTGCTTCATGTAGACATATCTGACTCTGTCAACCTCAAAACTGATACTGAATTTGAAAAGGTTCAGTGCTTCGATTGTAAATGTCAATTTCATGACAAGCCAGAAAAAACAGCTTCCACTGTTGAAGAAAATTCAGATTCAGATTCTGAGGAGGAAGAATGTTGTTACAGACCTTAAAACACCCGTGCTTCATGTAGACATATCTGACTCTGTCAACCTCAAAACGGATACTGAATTTGAAAAGGTTCAGTGCTTCGATTGTAAATGTCAATTTCATGACAAGCCAGACAAAAGTCAGGAAAGCTGATACTGAGGCAGGAACTTCAGCAGTCTTCTTCAAAACCGGTTGCATTTCACAGTTTTCAACTGATGAACTACTGACAAAAGCGACTGAATATGGCAGAATTTAATGAAGGTAAGAACAGCTGAACGTGTGTGGGTGTGTGTGTGTGAGTGTGTTTGTGAGAGAGTGAGTGTGTAGTTTTTATGTTATGCATTTCTTACTTTTAAATTCTTACGTCTTGCCCATTTCTTTTCAGCGGAGAAAGACAACCTCTTGCTGGGTATAATAGCAGGTATGCCTGTCAACACCGGTGAGCTGACCTACTTGGCACCTAGTCGTCAAACTAAGCGGAAGCACCAGAAGAGAACTTATCTTCATGATGGGAAGAGAATATGCAGAGAAGCATTTAAATTCATTTATGGGTAAGCAAAATAGTTTCTCTATGAAAGAGAAAATACCTGTAAATATTGAAGTCAATTGTTTTGTCTAATGATTTGGATATGTATTGTCTTCTTATTTTTGTACATATTTTTTTGTAATTAGGTTTTACAAAACTTAAATTTCAATTTGAAAACAAGTCAAAACAGTGACTGGCAAAAGCATCTGAGTTCAATATTACAAGTATAATTTATAATTTCTGTTGTTTTCTTTTAAAAACCTTAAATGAAAATATGTGTTCAGAATGTTGCTGAACATGAATTAATGATTTCAAAGTTTGTTTTAGAAACAGTCTACATTTCAAGCAGACTCTCTCTCTCTTTCAGTCTCATGTGCTGTGTGTCAAACCTGTGTGTACAGAGCACACACACACACACAAATATACAGATTCATTACACAAAATAATTTTTTTGTCTTTTTCTCTTTCTCTTTTAAAAATTGTTAATGCTTTTCTACCATTTTCATCATTTTATGACTAGGCATCAGCATGACAAATCCTTTTATTTTGTTTCAGCATCAGCCAGAACAAGTTAACTGCTTTGACCAAGCATTACCAAGAGAATGGATCGACTCCAAGGGTCAGGAACAGAGGAGGAAGAAAGAACACAGCTGGGTCAACATACCGCCAACACCATGCAGGCCACCATGCACTCTAGCTTCGATTTTGCCCAGCAGGTCCATCTTCCCAGCAGTCCCCTTCAGCCTGGGCCCATCTACTTCCTTGTGCCCCGAAAGTGCGGAATCTTTGGAGTCAGCGTGTGCAGAAGGTCTTCCTCAACAGGTCAACTACCTCATCGATGAAGGCATGTCCAGCAGCAAGGGCTCAAACATGGTTATCTCCTTGCTGCATCATTTCTTGGAGAACTATGGTCTTGGAGAAACCCATATGGACCTACATTGTGATAACTGTAGTGGACAAAATAAAAACAAGTTCATGATGTGGTATTTGGCCTGGAGAGTCATGAGAAATCTGCCCACTGAAATTTCTATTAATTTCATGCCTACGGGGTACACAAAATTTGCCCCTGACTGGTGCTTTGGGCTTCTCGAGCGCAGATTTAAGATAAGCGAGGTGAATTGTCTGAATGATCTGCGCAATGTTGTGAACTCAAGCACCAGAAGGGGGAATCAACCATGCTCAACTGGTGGGGGGGGGACTGAAAGTGGGGAAGTACGTGTCCCGGTGTACGACTAGCAGTCCTTTTTCGAAGGATGGTTTAAACTTCTAAAAGGCATCAAGGCCAAACATCATTTTAGATTTTCTGCTGGGGCTCCTGGTCTTGTGTATGTGAAAGATTAGCTGTGGGATGTGGAAGAGGAGTGTCAGCTGACTTACTGTGCAAGAACAGCACAAACCCGCCTGGTCAACTTGCCACCTATAATTCCTCCCTCCACCTGGATTGTCAGCCACACGTCAGGATTACCTCCGGCACATCCAACCTTCCGTCAAAGACATATTCAAGGATATCATGTGCCCCTAAGGAATGTGTTTGTGCCAAATATGGATTCCAATCATCTGGATTTTAAGGTAAGAAAGATGTTATGTGCCCCTAAGGGGTTTGTGTTTGTGCCGAATATGTGGATTCTAATCTCTGTGTGTTTGCACATGGAACCTCAGTGTTTCCAATTCAATCCAATCATATTGTTTATAGCCCCGCCAACCACACAGGCCATATCAGGGCTGTCACATCAAGTTTTTAGTCTCAGCCAATTATGTGTGTGTGTGTGCACGCACAGACTATAGTTAGAATGGTGTTAATGTGTGCAGATTGTATTTTTAGATTGTAATGTTGAAAAGCTTTTCTTTGGTCTTTTTAACAGCATGGGAACATTTATTGATGCAATAATTGTAGAGAGATCCAAGACACTGGTTCTGTTTCTCCTCACATAATGTGATGGTAATGCTGCTGCTTCTGCTGATATGTGTGAACGATGCCTTGATAATATTGATAATAATGATGATGGTGTTGATGATGATGATACTGATCGATTTAATGATTTGTGTGTGTGTGTGTGTGTGTGTGTGTGTGTGTGTGTGTGTGTGTGTGTGTGTGTTGTGTTGTGTTGTGTTGTGTTGTGTTGTGTTGTGTTGTGTTGTGTTGTGTGAGACATTGAATATAGGAGTGTGTGTGTGTGTGTGTGTGTGTGTGTGTGTGTGTGTGTGTGTGTGTGTGTGTGTGTGTGTGTGCGTGTGTGTGCGCGCGCGCGTGTCAGTGTATGTGTGTGTGTGTGTGTGCGTGTGCTCTTTGTATGGTGTGGGGGTGTGCATTGACGTGCTGACTGGGCTCGTCATTGACTATGATGTGCGGTCCAAATACTGCCAAGCCTGCAAACTGAAGGAGGCCAGTGGTCTGCCCGCTGAGGACCTTGCTGCCTGGAAAGTGAACCATGCTGCTGACTGCTGCATCAACCACACCAAGTCCAGCAAGGCAATGGAGCAGGAGTCAGCAAAGGTGTTGTGGGGGGTTCCCTGCAAAATTTCAGTTTTCGGTATGTGGAAATGCTGAGTGATGGCGACTCTTCCGCTTACAAAGCAGTGTGTGATGCCAGGCCCTCTGGTGATGTGGAGGTCAGCACGCTGGACTGTGTGAACCACGCACACAAGAGAATGGGTACTGCCTTGCAGCAAGCTCTGGCCAGAGGGGAAGAGCCCGGCAGCTATAGCGACCACCCCTCACATACCTTCCTTTCTCTGGAGGTGGCCCACCAGATGATTCCCATCTACAGGAAGTTGTCAGAGGAGACCCTGCTGAGGAAAGGCCCATGGAGGCACTCAAAACACCAATGAGTGCCTGAATGCCATGATCTGGGTTCCCTGTCCCAAAACAACCTTCATGGGAATACACCGACTTCAGGGAAGTGTAGCCAGGGCTGTGTGTTCTTTCAATGAGGGTGCCACAGAAATGCTGTCAGTGATGAACAAAATGTATATAGATATTTCCAACATCACCATGGATCTGCTGACCAAAAAGGATCACAGAAGGCTGAAGAAAGCTGATTCTGTTTCTTCTGCTGAGGCCCAACAACGGCGCAAAGATTATGCTGAACAGCGTCAAGCTAATATTAGACAGGAGGACGAGATGGAGATGTATATGGTGCAGGAGACCACTAGGGGACAGTTCTGACCCCCCAGTTAAATCGACCAGTCCAATGGTACCTATAACAGTCCTTGCTAATAAGGCAGATTGTTTACAACTTTCTGGTTGACGATCGCGCACAAAAAAAATGCCTGCTTCAAAGAAATCTACGCTCAGATCATCATCTACAGGCGAGTCGAGGCGAAGAAAACAGCTTGTCTACGCTCGGCAGTGCAAATCAACTACTTCAAGTGCCGATTTGGCGAGAAATGATCCTGAATCGGATACTCAGTCAGTGGCGTCTACTTCGACTTCAAACAGTACAGTTTTGTCTGCTCCACCACCATCTACTTCGAGTGCTAGCGACAGTATTTTAGGGAATAGAACTCGTACACAGTTCAAAAGAGACTCGTATGAAATAGTGAAAGCACGACTCCAGCGTGAAAGTGCCAGTGCTGAGGACAGTGCAACAAACATCACAAAGAGAGGGATAGTTGACTTCAGTAGCATAGATCAGTTTGTGAAGAAGCTAACAGCAGACTGCATTGTGCTTCAGCACTGATCAAAAGAAACCATGTGGGCTGGCAGTGCATGGACATGTGTATTGTTCTTCCTGTGAACAATTTGTAGAGGGGACAGAAGGGTTTTTCAGCTGAAAAGGAACAGGAGGGGGGTGGGTGTTGACAGACTACAACATCAACAGATGTATGTATTGTCTGTTATACCCCTCAAAAGCCATCTACCTTTGTTGTGTGCTCATCTTGTAGATGCATGATTTGCAAAACCTGTGCAGGTGTTCTTCAAGATGGTGGGCTTGGCAAATGCCCATACTCATGTTCGAATGTTGTTTTTGAACACGACCCGGCTCTCAATAATATTGTCACGATCATTGATCAAACAATATCACAAGATGGCAGGTCCCTGGAGTGTAATGGTGGCGACAAATATCCAACGATCAATCGCCATAACTCTGATAAGTATTCTCACAACAGAGAATCATACAATCACAAATGCACAGAGGCCCTGAAGATTTTAAAGATTAAAGAAGAGGCCACGATCTTCAGCGTTCGTGTCAATGCAAAGCTGCGACAACAGGCTCTTAAGGAATCAAGCGAAAGCATGATTGTTACTGAGGGTGCTCGGTTTTCCTCAGTTGCTGATCAGATTGATCAGGCTCAGAGTGAGCAGATGGCCACTAAGATTCTACTCAAGACTGTGTACTATAGAGACTCGGTCGATCAGGTGGTCAACAATGCGTATGTTCCCACGTTTACCTCCCAAACAATCGAGATGGCTTATGTGTTGGCTTGCAGCGAATACCCCGATCTGCACAGGGCTCATTTCTTTCACACCGGGGATGTCATCAACTGCAAGGAATGTTTAACCCTCTTCACTCAGTTCACCACCATGTACAAAGCCGCATTTTATCAGGATTCAAACACGAGTCTGCTCAAATATACCATTGTCGATCCGACCTATTCCGATGCTGGCGACCAGATCTTCTCGGAGCGGGAACTGTCATTCTTGCGGTTTTGTTGTTACTTCTGTGCTCTTCTCAATGACCCCTCAGAAAGGGCCATGGGCCTGATCTACAAGCTGATATATGAATGCGGTGGGTGTGAGAAACAAGATTCGATCAACCAGGTTTGCGGCATCTTGTACAACATGAATAACACGATTGACATTTGTTCTGACGAATCCACTGACTCTAACGAAGAACTTGTGCTTCCGACAATTGTGCGTCCTGTTCGCAGGAGGAAAGCTGGCAGGATTATAAAATTGACAAACAGGGTTTGAAGTGTGTGTAGGAGAGAGAGAGAGAGGAGAGAGAGAGAGAGAGAGAGAGAGAGAGGAGAGAGAAGAGAGAGAGAGAGAGAGAAAGAGAGAGAGAGAAAGAGAGAAAGAGAGAGAGAGAGAGAGAGGGAGGGGGAGAGAGACGAGAGAGAGAGAGAGAGGGAGAGAATCCATGTGTAAAACAGCTACTTTTTTCAATATGTGAACAGAAGGCAATTGATATAAGTTCATGACACACTAGTGTTGTGTTTAAACCCCCTTATCCCCCCTTGGGAAGGTCGTTAAACTTATAGTGTTGTTTTTTGTGTGTATTTTTACAGCTATGGAACACAGAGCTGGTATCCCCACCTCCCCTTCTTCCTTTTACGGGTTTTCTCCACCGCCAAACAGTGGCCATTCTCAACATACTGAACAGTCAATACCAACTTCATCATTTTTTGACAACAACGACCATAGTTATTCCCATGTGGGCTGGCAGTGCATGGACATGTGTATTGTTCTTCCTGTGAACAATTTGTAGAGGGGACAGAAGGGTTTTTCAGCTGAAAAGGAACAGGAGGGGGGTGGGTGTTGACAGACTACAACATCAACAGACAGGCAGCGTTTTCAGCTTTAGTGTGTGGTTTAGGGGCAACAGCTTTCAACAATTTTTGTGAAAACATGGCTCTTCAGGGCATGCACCACAAAACATTTCAAAAGAAAGCAGATAAATTATATGAGAAGCTTGGGGACTATGAGACACATTTATTTTCAACAACAGCTGAGTATGTAAGACAAGTTCATGCATGCCAGTCTGGCATTACACTTAGCACTGATGACATACTGGACATTAGTGTCAGCTTTGATGGCACCTGGCTGACTAGGGGACTCTTCCCATAGTGGTGTGGGGAGTGTGGTGGATTTGTGACAGGACTGTGCATAGATGCACATGTTATGTGCACATACTGTCAAAGCTGTGAGTCATCATCTGGCAAGCAACTTTACCATGAGGACCCGTGCAGTATGCTGCCTGGGTGGCTCAGCATGCTCCAAACTGCAAGAACAACTTTACTGGTGAGTATTTATTATCAGAATCATGTTTGTGTTGTTGTCTGTTTACTTTTCCCTTTTCTGTACTTTCATTTATTCCAAACTTTACAAGAAAAATGTACTTGTGAAATATCAGTTTCACACTGAATATATTAGATATGCAAAAGAACTTTTGTGGCCATCAACTTTGCGAAATCTGGTCACTGATTGTTGCAAGAAAGGTGTCACTCTTGGAGGTTGTGGACGAGGTCAGCTAACCCCAAATGCCATATGCAAGCTGACCATCTACTACAACAGAGCCATCCAGATAAGTGGATCTGCAGAGGAGGTGAAGATGGCAGTGATGGCTTCATTCTACCACTGCTGTTGTACTGACAGCCAGCCCCGCCACGAGCTGTGCCCTACAGGTGCGGATTCCTGGTGTTTCTTTCAGGCGGCTATCGCTCAGCATCAAGTGCCCGGGCCCCACCAGAACCTGATCCACACCCCGCTCAACTATGACAAGCTCCACAGCCATCTGCTGCCTGCCTGTCTATGAGAGGCTGACAGAAATCCAGCTACTGAGGAGGTGTGTTGCAGGCAAGACCCAGAATTCCAATGAGTCCTTGCACAGTCTCATCTGGGCTCGCTGCGCAAAAGACAAATTCGCTTCACGCCGGCGTGTCCAGTTTGCAGTCCTGACAGCCATCAATGAGTTTAATTTTGGTCCAGCTGCTGCCCAGGAGAGTGACAGCTTCTCTGGCTTCCACAAAGGAGCACACATGAAAGAGGTTAGGGGCATCCAGACAGCAGAAGAGGGTGAGGAACAGCATCAAGTGCCATAAGGACAGGGAATCCAAGCAACGTGACAAAGTCAGAGCTGCCAGACTGAAGAGACAGGAGGAGCTGATGGAGCTGGAAGGGGGGCCTGCTTATGCTGCAGGACAGTTTTGAGTGCGTTTTTCTCAACTATGTCAGACAGTGACGATTTTTGGAGAGAGCTCCTTCAAGATGGCGAAAGTGACGACGACACGTTCGAAGGCTTCACGCTTGAAGAAGTGGCAGAAGCTAAAAGAGTGCGCATAAAGAAAGACATCGAGTCTGCTGCAAGAATAACAGTGCTGCAGGGGGAAATCGATCGTGATGTTTTCTCCGATTCTAGTGACGAAGAAGACAATCGTGGCAGCGTGACCATCAATCCTGCCGAGGGTGCATACGACTGTGACTGGCTGAAGGATTTCAGTGAAAATTGTGGCCCAATGAACTTAGAAAAAAAATGCAACGGAGTACAATATTTTTTTGTTTTTCAGTGATGAAGTGATAGACTTGCTTGTGACTGAAACAAACAATTATTACAAGGAGGTGATTGCGAAGAAGGGGGGTGTGGACGCACTTCCAAAAACATTCCCACTTCGCTCCTGGCAAGATACTGATCAATGCGAGTGAAATGAAAGCGTTTTTAGCCATGATTTTGTACATCGGACTTGTGAGGCTACGTAGTTATGAACTGTACTGGAGTACTGATCAACTTCTCAACTTGGGGGGATTTAGGAGCATCATGCCACGCAACAGATTTTCGAATCTTGACGTTTCTCCATGTTGCCAACAAGACCCAGAATTCCAATGAGTCTCTGCACAGTCTCATCTGGGCTCGCTGCGCGAAAGATAAATTCGCTTCATGCCGGCATGTCCAGTTTGCAATGTTTGATAGGTTAGACCACCATAATCTGCACCTCAAGCTGAAAAAGTGCCAATTTATGAGGGAGGAGATCAAATATTTAGGGTATGTAGCTGGTAAAGATGGTGTCAAACCAGAGCAAGAAAAGGTGGAATAATGGGGGATATGCCTGCACCTACCACTGTGAAGAAAAAGCGTAGCTTTACAGGTCCAATCCAATCATGTTATTTATAGCCCAGCCGACCACACAGGCCACATCAGGGCTGTCACCTCCTCAAATTTAACCCTGGTCGTGCAGTTCCCAGAATATTCACGTGGTCCAGCGTGTCTGGCGGCTCCCGGAATATTCCGGGATGATGTCAGTGATCGTAATTGAAGGCTCACTTTCAAAGGTCACCCAATGAACGTGAAGGCCACTGTAGGGCCGCAGAAATGGGTGAAGGTCGTCCACAGTTGCAAGCAACAAGGATTCTAATTGGTTTAGAGGTGGGTTTTTTTATCTTTTCGGACGAGCCTTGATCGCCTGGAGGCAAAATGGTGGCCAAGTGTTTGCGCCTGTATTACTTGAAGTATTTTTCAAGTTTTTTGACGATATTGACGGCGATGAGGAGTTTTAGAGGCTGGATTTGGTTGAGTTAAACGATAATAGAGATGATAAGGGTTGTGAAATATTTTTGAAAAACATCAGAAAAATTGATCGCGATCAGACTGAATCGAGCGGTGCCAAGTTTTGTCCAATGCACTTCATAGCTACCTGGCGATTTTTATGTCATACATTGTTCTACTTTATTTTAACACAACACGGCTTTGAAATAACTGTTGTCAGGTCATTTTGAGATACTGCCAAGTACTTTGCATCACACGACTAGTTATATCTAAACACTTGGTTCCAATGGTAATACAACAGAATCATGATGAACATGGACACACGAGACTTATGACATTATACAACAAAAAGTATTTTTGGACAGACATGTCCTCCCCACCATTCAGGTAGCTGCATTCCCACTCCAGGGATGGTGTCTAAACACGACACCTGTGTGCATGCATTTTTTTTAATTTTGCCATCAAGAGGCGGAGCAGGTTTTTAACAAATGCGCACTTTTCTGCATGTATTTGCACACAGGGCCTCAGTTTATAGCCTCATCGGGAAGGACATTGACATTCAGTTCAATTTTCTTGTCAGACTGGGAAGAAAAGGCACAGCTGGGATTCAAACCTTAATTCCAGAATTGCCTTTTCTTCCCAGTTTGACAAGAAAATCAAACTGAATGTCAAAGCCAGCCTTGGTCACAATGCACACGGAATATCTTGCGCGCACATTTTTGCCATCAAGAGGCGGAGCAGGTTTTTAACAAATGCGCACTTTTCTGCATGTATTTGCACACAGGGCCTCAGTTTATAGCCTCATCGGGAAGGACATTGACATTCAGTTCAATTTTCTTGTCAGACTGGGAAGAAAAGGCACAGCTGGGATTCAAACCTTAATTCCAGAATTGCCTTTTCTTCCCAGTTTGACAAGAAAATCAAACTGAATGTCAAAGCCAGCCTTGGTCACAATGCACACGGAATATCTTGCGCGCACATTAAAGCCCTGTTCCACCTTTTGGAAGAATAGGCCTTCTTCTGCTATGCTAAGAACATCTTGTACACTTGTTGTAAACCTGTTCTGCCTATTCGAAAACTAGGCAATTTCTATGCTAATAGTCACAAATGACATTTCAAAATTGCATGCACACAGGTGTCGTGCTTGGACAACCACCCCCAAAGTGTGGGGGAAAATAACCGTAACATACACAAAAATCTCGCTATAGGTGATCCTCAGAGCTCTAGTCGAGAGAGAAGAAAAAAAAAAAGCCTTTCTAGATCATGCACACTTTCCAATCCTATCTAGTACCCGACATTAAGATTTTAGATCAAAGCCCTTTCCTTAAAAAGTAAATGCAGCCTGGACTAAAACACAAAAACTCTTCAGGAAGACTTTGTTTCTGAATCAGTATTTTATATACTTTCATGTCAAATCACAACTTCTGATTGTCTGTGCCTGTGGTTCACAACAGCATGCTAAAATACAACTTTACCAACACAAAATCCCCAAAACGAGGGGGAAAAAAAAGCAATACCAATACCTCCAGCTAATACTTGGAAGAGTCTGCTCCATGCAAGACCTGCTGCTCGAATAGCTCTGTCAGTATTTCGTTCTTTCTCCGTACTTTTGTAGAATTTTCTGGAGACCTGAAGTCGTAGGTGTAAATGTCTGATTCCCTGGAGCAAATGTTGCTGTAGACCTGACAGAGCTGGCCTATTTCACCAACAGAGAGCATGTAGGAGCGTGACTGGGGATCGACGCCCGATGTTTCAATCATCTCTTCCACAAGGTCTACTCTGTGCACAGGGAACAATGTCCTGAAAAAACACAAACAATGCTATCAATAATACCTCACTCTCTCTCAACTCTTCATGCACAAACATTTCAAAATAAAAAGTCTGATAGTTCATGAGCACCTAACAAACATAATTCTCTGAACTCTCGTCAAAATACATATTTGAACTCGATATATACACAGAAAAGCCATGAAAGAAACACTCACTCGATGCCCCGACGGATGTATTTCTGACGAAAGTGGCAGACGTTTCGGGCCACCTTCTCCACCAGTGGAAAGGGCAGCTGTATCAGTGGCCTGACTTTGGGCACAATGTGAACCACTCCCACATCCACCTCTGGGGCTGGCACAAACGCTCGTCCTGAAAACCAAAGTGGGTGTGATGTTTCTCTCAAGGTTTCAAGTGTATGGAAACATAAATATACCCAGCATACACTCAGAATTCCCCCAGGACACTTGGCTACATATTGGTCACACTTGTATGTATCTGCCAATTGGATTTTTTGGTTTATATGGGGAAACATTAATAAAATAATCTGGCTGGTGATACCTTCTGTAAAATCTTTCAAGAAAAAGAAAACTAAGTCAAGCAAATTGAAACTGAACTTTTTCTTTTCAAATGTAAACCTGATCTTCATAACTTTTTTCCTTGCATTTTGTCACCCTTCCCAGACCGTACACCATTTCCCAATTACTGCACAGTAAAATCAACAACAGATGCACTTAAAAGACTCTTTTCTCACTGTATAATATGCCGTCAAAAGGTTTCTACCTGGAATAATGAATTTCAGATGAACGTCGCACAGATACTGGCACATGATGGAGAGACGGCACCGCTGACTGGTCATTGTTTTGGCCACCATTCGCTGCGCCACTTCTTTCTGGAATGTCAGCGTCAGTTTGGTGCGGCCAAACTTCCAGGGCCCAGACTGGGTCGACATGGCCTCCAGCCACTTGATCAGGAGTGGCGTAGAAACACTGAAGGGAAGGTTGCCAACAATATGGATGTTAGGAGGGAAGAATCCCAAGGTTTCGACAGTTCTTGTGGTATGACGTGTTCAAAATTGAAGCTGAGGACATCCCCTTCATGAACGCTCAGTCGTCCCTCGGCTGCATCTGACAATAGCTGCAACACACACACATACTTCAATCATTTAGTAACAGAGGCAACCAAATCAAAGCTGAAAGTAACAATAGTTAACGCTTGTCTCCCATATAAGCACATAATTTTATTCTTGTAACAATAAAACAGAAAAGACCATCATTCCAAATAATACTTGTGCTTTCAAATTCTTCACCACCAAAATATTCATTCCATTTAATTCTTCACAAAGTTTTTTCCACTCCTTGTTCTAAAAATACCAAGATATCTGCATAAAAATCAGTCGTATTCATCACAGTGGTTCAAGTACAAAACCAGAGCCAAACCACAGTTTTTTAACTGACAGAACCACTAAAAAGAACAAAAAACCCCATCTCTTTTAGAATTAACGCGAACACAAATTAAACTTTATCAGTTGTCTTCAATCAGACCAGAGATAGGATAACACAACTGTGCCACACTCCCAAAGTAGACACTGGGGGTGACATACTGACAACCATCTATCAACCACCCTAAGGCCAGTTCGACAGAAACACCCAATAATCTTGTCAGTCAACTGTTACAGGACTTGACTTAACCCACAAAAGCATTAGAATAGTTTATCAAGGATTGTATGTATTCATGTAATAGTGTATGCATACATGCACGCTTGTGTGCAGGTGCCTGCATGAAAGAGTGCAAAAGGGGAGACAGGAAGGAAACTAGTGCATGCTGTCACAGAGTATTTCGAAACCACCTCACTCCCCACCTCTTCATGACACCCCCAACACCCCTCTTTTTTTTTTGTTTTTTTAAACACTTCTCATTCAGTCACCTTCAAGCTAGGCATGAATCTTCGATCCTTCTCCACAACAGTCACATGGCTGGCACCAGCGTTGAGCAAGGACCGCGTGATGCCCCCCGGTCCTGGCCCCACCTCGCAGACAAAGCTGTCGTTCAAATTCCCTGCCATGCGCACGATTTTCTGCGTCAGGTTCATGTCCAGCAGAAAATTCTGCGACATCTGTTTCTTGGCCCGCAGCTGGTACATGCGGATAAGCTCCTGGATGGTGGGCAGAGGAGGCAAGCGTCGTGCAGCCATGGTCACAGGTCAGGTCCGGCTCTGTGTGTCAGCGCAATGTACGCCTAGAACTTTCCCGCCTCTGCCACAAGAGCACGTTAATCACTGTTGGTTAAAATGATGGAAACAGCGCTTTTCAAACACATCGGCATGATTAGATAAAAAGGGTGCTCATCACTTTAATGATATACTGTAGCAGTCATGAAGACTACCACACATCCATGGCCAGATAAACCAGTTAGAACTGTTAGAATAGAAAGCACATAGATCTACAGAGGAAGAGAAAAAAAAAAGTTTACTTATATATCTTTGATTTTCTTCAAATTATTGTTAATCAGGTACATACATTTTCTCTTTATGAGTGAATGAGTTGCACTCAATATTTGAAATAATCGCTCTTTCTGTTTTAATTTCTTTCTCTCTTTTCAGAATAAATTATAATCATTATACAGTGTTATGCAAATAAAGGGTTTTTTTCTAACTAGAAAGCTAACACTTCTTTTCTAATATAAATCTATCCATCCAAACTGCTGGGTTTTTTGCTTTTTTTTTTTTTACAATCAGAGCCTAGAAGATTGTAGTGTAAAACTAAAAGCCATCAAAAACCAAAAAAGGTAAAAAATATGTGGGTTTTTTTCATTCACTTCAGAAAAAAATGTTTTAACTCGCCTCAGTGACTGGAACAAATCTCCCCCAAAAGACAACTTGGCTTCGGCACACGACTACTTGAACTTCCCATTCCAGGAGTCTCAGACAACTAAAACTATACCAGCAACTGAACAAGTAGCAATTTGAGGCTTAGGGGTTGAGGATTCATGGGATAGGATCACTGAATGCATGAGCATTGTGGTGGTTGACATCTCAGGTGGGCTTCTATTCAATCTGGCTCTGTGTCTAAGCTGTTGTGTTAATGTATAAAGTAAGGGGCTTAATAATAGGTGGTGTCCCGCATTACATGTGGAATCAGAACAGGCACCACTAAAGTGACCCAAAAACACTGAATGACCCTTCTGCTTGGTGGCCTCACAGCAGCCCAACAATGAATCTGATAAGCTGCACATAGACTTCTGACAATGAGGATGTGATGTCAGTGATGAAACCAGGTATGGCTAGGGCGGAGAGATTGGAATGAGCAGCATAGGAATGGTAGGGTCAGCAGGTCACTGAAAGATGAATCATGAAATGGCCAACACTGTGGGTGGGGGGGGGGGGGGGGAGCTAAAAGCTTCCTTTCTCTAATTTGAGAGAGAGGGGGGAGACAGAAGAGAGCAAAAGATTGTTGTTAGTACATAATAGGAGTTGTGCTGGGGGAATGGGGTGAGGAAGCACCGAGAGACATGAAAAAGAAAAAACACTGTAAAATCGATAGGCCTACTGCTGCAAGCAGAATACCTGTAAACTCAGTCAGTAGCACTAAAAGGTTCTTGAACTTTGTTCCTTCCATAAATTTCGAAGTGGTAGCTTTCAGTGCTGCAGTTGAAATGCTATCAAATGATGGCCATAGCCTAAATAGCAATGCTCGCTTCAATTTCAAAGGGCAAGAAATATTTTCGCAGAGGGGAGAGAGTGAAAGCTGGAAATTTGACAGCTGTGGGCCAAATACAAAGGCTTCAGCCAAGACCCACGTGTGCAAAATGAAAATCTCAAAAGTGGCAATAGCATGGCATGCTCCGATGCTGCAGTTAAATCACTCCTGATTTGCTGGGTGGAACTGGAACAGGATGCGACTGGACACATGATCATGATGATGGTGGATGATGCAGAAACAGAAAACATTGCAAGAGCCACACCTGGGCTGGACTGTCCCAGAGGTTTACTTGAAAAACACCGGGTGAGATGAAGCCCGTATTATTCAGACTGTGTACCAGTTCAGAACAAAAATTAAATGGGGCACGAACTGAGTCTAACTTAGAAAAATTACGAACTGAGTCTAACTTAACTTAGAAAAATTATGAAGAGGCAGAGGAAACGATGGGAAGACAATATCAGAGAGTGGACAGGCCTTGGGTGGAACGATCAGCTAGCCTACGGAGGGCAGAGGACAATGGGGAGTAGAAGAAGCTGGTTGCAAAATCTTCATTTTCAAATCTTCAAACGGTCCGCCGAACTACGGGACAGGTGAAGGTGAAGTTGGCACACTGACGCTTCCCTCTTCAGTCTTGGTGAGTGAAAAGATCGATTTTACACAAGTAAAAAGCAGCATAAAATTTTGCATGAAAAAATTAAATGACGTGATATTTTACTTCATCAATATACCTGTAAATCCTCCGGTTGCCCTCGACGATCTTTTCAAATGTTGCCTATGCGTGTTCGTCTGCACCCTGACATTGGCTAGCGTGTGCGCCACATAAACGTGCCTCTGCGCATGATCCAAGCCTCGATTTCGCATCCCGATGTCCCTTTGTGTAGGGGGCGGAGGGGGGGGGGGGGGTAAGGCTACACACCGGCATTGATTTTGACTGCCTTTTCCTTGTAGGCTATTTTCGTATGTATACCACTCTTCACTCTTCAGAGTCATCAAAGAGCTGTACAACAAGGCCACCAGCGCAGTGTACAACAGCAGCAACATTGGAGAGTGGTTTCGAACAACAGTTGATATAAGGCAGGACTGTCTACTCTTACCCACTCTTTTCAACATTTTCCTTGAGAGAATCATGGCTGATACACTGGAGCACCCTAAAGGATCAGTCAGCATTGGTGGCAGAACAATCACAAGTTTACCTCCTCTTCGTAGATGACATTGACGGACTAGCAGGATCAGAACAGGAGCTTGCCAGCTTAACAGAACACCTGAACAAGGCCTCTAAAACATACAGCATGGAAATCAGTGAAGAGAAGACCAAACTGATGCACTGATATCAGGGTCAATGATCAGAAGCTGGAAACAGTTCAAAGCTTCAAGTACTTGGGAGCCGTCGTATCAGACAAGGGGTCCAAGCCAGAGGTGGTATGCATGATTGCATAGACAACAACAGCACTGTCTAAACTGAACACCATCTGGAAAGCTAAAAATATCTCACTCAAGTCCAAGATCAGACTAATGCACTACCTTGTCATATCCACATTCCTGTATGCCTGTGAATCATGGACCCTGACTGCAGATTTGGAGAGGAGAGTACAGACAATAGAGATGAGATGTTTCTGGAGACTCCTTAGCATTTCCTACAGAGACCAGATAAGCAACGAAGACGTACATATCAGAATCCAGCAAACCATTGGTCCCTACGAAAATCTTCTATCAATCGTAAAGAAGTGTACACTTAAATGGTATGGGCATGTCACAAGATCAAAAGGACTAGCAAAAACAATACTGCAAGGCACTGTCCAAGGAGGAATAAAAGAGGCAGACCAAAGAAGAGGTGGGAGGACAACATCAGCGAATGGACAGGCCTAAAACTCAACAAAACCCTGAGAAAGGCAGAACAGAGAAAGGAATGGAGGGAACTGGTTGTCAAGTCTTCATGGGTGCCCCCACGGTCGCCAGACTAAGGGATATAGATAGATAGATAGATAGATAGATAGATAGATAGATAGATAGATAGATAGATAGATAGATAGATAGATAGATAGATAGATAGATAGATAGATAGATAGATAACACTCTTGCATTTGCACATCACGTACTAAGGTAACCACAGAAATAAAAATTTAAAAAACTTTTTCAGAAAGACTAGCCCCCCGACTCAAAACTCATGTGATTTTGCACAAATTTAGTAAGTTTGAACTTTCGTTATTTTTCAGCAAACAGTGAACCCCTCAGTGCTTTGCTATCTTCTAGCGTCCTAACCGCTAAATGCATGCGCGGGGTCAACGCTGTAGGAACACAATACAAGAAATCCTCATTTGATGATCATTTACAATTTTCTCGTGAATGCCTGGTATTGCTCTATGTTCTCAATCCAAAAAGTGCCTTTTTATACTTTAAAAAAATCTGTAAAAATCGACCTAAAAAAATTTCGATTTACACTCTATAGATACTACATAGCTCATAAGCTAATACTAATGTGTAGCCTAAGCCTAGGCCTACCAGTTGACAGAGCGCTTTGTCCCCCCCCCCCCCCCCCCCCCCCCCCCCCTTCCCCAATCTGTTCTCTAGTCACGTGACCAAACATGGCGTCGTTGTTTCCGCCAAATTTGAAAGGCAAAACATTTCTGTAGGATCGTTGTGTTGTTGATCAGAGATGTAGAAAACTTTGATATCATGGCGCAAGAAAGATTCAGCAGGTTCGACGTCATTATAACATTGGTTTCATTTATCACTTTGCTTCTGGACGTGGTGACAGGTAAGTCCTAGGGCTACAGTCTACGATAGACCTAGTACAGTAGCCTAGTAGGCTAATAAACTAGGCCTAGGACTAGGCCTATTACAGTATTATTAAGCCTAACCTAGGCTAAGCTTTAATCAATAGGCCTACTAATCAAGAGACTAGACTAGGCCTATCCATGGACAAGAAGGGTAATCGGCTCAGGCTCCCACCATTCTTAGGTGCTAGCATTATAAGCATGGGGACGGGATAGCCTAGCCTATTGGTCACAGGTCAGGTCATTGGGCTGGCAATTTGACGACCCGAGTTCGATTCCCGTTGGAGGGGATTTTTCGTAAGAGTAGGCCATTGCATTGTGTGCCAGTGGGAACAAATGACAATATTTACACAACTTTCTGAATATGGGAAAATAGCAGAAATTAAAGTTGCAAGGGCATAGTCATACATTGCAATACAATGATAGTGTGATGATTGTAAAAAGTCCTGAATGTTTAGATTCCCCAGAGATGTTGGAAAGTACTTAGGCCTTGTACTACTAGCCTTTAATTAAGTTTAAGGAGACACTTTTGAGAATTGGGTCTATTGTATTGATTTTTGAGTAACTTACATCTAGTATCATTATCAATATCATTCATTAGGCCTAACAAAGATTTGATGTGAGGAGTTCAAAGTTGCTATGTCTACATCAGTTATCACACTACATGCAAACTGTGTTTTGGGGTTTTTTGTGAGTATGTGTCATTGTGTGGTGTGTGTCACTGTGTGCCTGTGTCACTGTAGTCATGTTGACTGTGTAGTGTGTGTGTGTGTGTGTGTGTGTGCATACATGATCACATTGTGTTCAGTGCATCACTGCATAATATTGTTAGTAACTCTACTAGTACTAAGTAATAGTAATACCAACAGTACTTAGTAGGCCTAGAAATTAGTATAGGCCTAAATCAGTAAATGTGCTGTTATAATGTTTGTGTGTGTCACTGTGTTGTGTATGTCTATGTCTCACTCCAGTTACTGTGTAAAACTTTTAGGCCAGTTTAACTAATTTAGTTAACTAAATTAATCATTTATCATTTTAGATGGAAAAAAAACAAAGTGAAACAAACGACAAAAAAGCCTGATGACTGTGAGTTTGGGTGCTTGAGTATGTGTTGCCTCTGTTTTGTGTGTGTGTGTGTGTGCGTGCGTGCATGCGTGCGTGCGTGTGTGTGTGTGTGTGTGTGTGTCACTGTGTGTGTGTGAGTGAGGCTGAGAGAAAGAGAGACTGCGTGTGTGTGAGACTGCGTGTGTGTGTGTACATGATATGCTAAGTTCAGTTGCTTGTCCCTGTGTAGTGTAGTGTGTATCACTGTCAGGTGAGTTGTTTAAGGGAGCTATACCAGTAATTGAGTAAACAAACTGCTGGATCCTATTAATTTGTGAACATTCATTGTTGAAATTTGAATGCCTGAATCAATGATTGATGTGTAAAAATTGTCCTTAACAACTTACATGTAAAAAATTTAGTACATGTGCATCATTACCTGGCTTCATAAGTTCATTGTAATGTAATGTATGCATACATTATTATTAATGACAATGAGTAATGACCTATAGTATACATATATATGTATTTCTATCATTGTCTCTGTGCTAAAAGCACTTGGCAAATTTTATATTACAGGTTTTGAGATGCTATTTCAGAATTAGGAGCATTTAGCAAATACTGAAATTTAGATTGGTTGGACACACTATGGGCATGGCTGTCAGTATATGACTATGAGTCTGAGTCTGTGACCCTCACCCTATCAACCTTTTTGACTTAGCTGACCTCAACTCAACCTAGCAATGCATCCAACAAGCAAGATTTCAGGCAATGCAGAAAGCAAGCCAGGTATGCACAGTTGCTAAATTGCAATGTGTTCAATACACACAACACATGCTTCAAATGACAAATCTCAGTAAGCAAAGTTAGGCTTGTTACATACACACCATTCACTTCAGGAGAATTGAGTCACTCAGTCAATTGGTAGTGATATGATCAATGCTGTGAAACTCAAAGTGTCATAGAATGGACTGTCTTGTGTACCCCGGAGATATAATTATAATCCAAAACTGCTCTCTCGGTTACTGCTATCATATCTAGGCTAGTGTGCAGAATAAGCTTTTAATTTAATCGAATCAAAGAGATAAGAACTTTAATTTGGCTTAAACTTAAAGAAGGAGGGTGTCACTCACTGACAGGATGGTTAAGACATTTGCCTACCACTGACCAGCAAGTAAACCATGAGGTTGTTGGTTCACTTGTGCCATTGTTTTTTGTTTTTTTTGTTTTTTAATATGAGGGCATAAAAGCATACATGTTGGGGGGGGGGGGGGGGGCATGAGGAAAACTGATCCACATGTTTCAGAAAAAAAACCCAGTAAAGGCTAAAGCTGAGCCCCATTTCTCAGGAAAACAAACCCCGAAAGTTTGGATTTTTTGATGGAACATCATGCCTTCTTTTGACCTGTTGTTACAGATCTTGCCGTTGCAGTACATCTCTACTTACGCCTGTGGATTCTATGGGGCAGTCTGGTCTTGGCTTTCCTGGTCATTCCCCAGGTGGTGATGAGCATCGTCAGCCTCAAGTGGCACTCCACAGACGGATCTCTGACCTGCCGCACACTCCTGCCTCACGCTTGCCTTGTGGCCCCCTTTCAGCGGTTTGTAATGAGGAGAGAGAAGAGGGAATTTCCCAGGAGAAAGGATGTAGATCTATCAAAATACACAAGTTCTTTGTTTGAATTTGAAGGGATGCTTATATCTAATCTATTCAAATTTTTAATTTCTTTTCAATGATTTTTAAAGTTTTTTGGGTGAATTCTTGTCAGATGTTTTAATTAAATGGCACAAAGTACCCCATCCTCCACTTCCCCCTTGCAGTCCACTTTCTTTTTTTAACTGTTTATTAAATTTAGAAAGAAATACTGTATACAGTATAATAAATGATATGATGGGTGTGGGTATAGCGTGCATTTGATGGGTGTTTAATATGTTTGCAAGATCTTATACATGCATCAGCACATAGGACTAACATTATATGTGCAAGATCAATACATGTATCAGCACATGGGACCCTAGTTTATAATGAATCCCTTTCAGATGACTCACAGTGGAATGTAATCAGAACCAGTGTTAATTCATGGTGAAAAATATCCCTCAAATGGACATCTCAGCAGGGTCTGGAACCTGTGCCTTCAGTTACTCACTTAATGTTTATTTATTTATTCTTAATTATTTGTAAATCTCTAAGATCATGAATGTGATGTTTTAACCTCTAATCTATTCCATGCCTCTTCACTGATATTAATGTTGTTAACTGAAGGTACATGATCTTTTTGTGTTCTTGGGACAGGTATTTGCAAGTGTTGTCTTTGGGGTGCAAGTCGGCCTCGAAAGGCCATCCACGGGACACTGATGCTGCTTTACGGAAGCAGAACGATGCCAGCATCCTGCGTTTGTTCGGAGCTTTCCTGGAGTCCGCTCCACAGCTGGTGTTACAGCTGTCCATTATGCTGCTCCACCCCTCCAACATTCACCCTCTTCAAGGTGAGGCTGTGTGTAATGTGTGCAATACAGTGTTTGTTTGCACTAGTGATTTACTGGATATATGGTTATTGTGTGTGAAAGCATGTGGGACTATTGAAGTTGATGGTAGGGTTGAGTTGTCAGGTAGGTCACCAAGACTGACAGGGATCACATTTTTGTTTGTAGTGCTGTTATGTGTTGTAATGATAACATCTTGATATATATAGATTTGCAGTATGTTTTTTTTCATGTAGTAACTAGGACAGTAAGAGCAGGCAACCGTTGAACAGTTAAAAGATTAAAAGCTGAAGAAAAACTGCACGTCCTTTTGAACACAAGAACATAAGTCTTTGGTTTTATTTGTTCTTTAAAGATTAAAAGCTGAAGAAAAACTGCACGTCCTTTTGAACACAAGAACATAAGTCTTTGGTTTTATTTGTTCTTTCATGTGCTTCCCTTGTAATTTGTTTGTTTATAAATTCATCTTTTCTGTTTTCTTTTGTTTTTACTGGCAATTTGCTGGAGACTCAACAGACTTAACCACCTTTTGAACACAAGAACATAAGCCTTTTGGGTTTTTTTTTAATGTTCTTTCATGTGCATCCATTGTTATTTTGTTTGTTTTTCTTTCCTGTTTTTTTGTTTTCACCAGCAACTTGCTGAAGACTCAACAGACTAAACCACGAAAACAAAAGCCTTTTGTTTTTATATGTTCTTTCATGTGCTTCCAAGGGGCTATAAACAACATGATTGGATTGGATTGGATATGCTTCCGTTTTTATTTTGTTTGTTTTTCTTTCCTGTTTTCTTTTGTTTTCACTGGCAACTTTGCTAGGTACAGTTGTAACAGAATAAAACCATGATTGTTGTTGTTGTCATAAACCTTTTAGGGTTTTTTATGTTCTTTCATATGCTTCAATGGGGCTATAATAACAGGATTTGATTGGATATACTTCCGTTTTTACTTTGTTTGTTTTTCTTTCCTGTTTTTGTTTTCACTAGCAACTTTGCCAAATACAGTTAAATCACAATAAAATCATGATTTGTTGTTGCTGTGCATTGGTGTCAGCAATGTGTTCCCTGGTGTCTGCGGCCATGCTTCTGTTGTTATTTTATCTTTCCCGTTTTCTTTTGTTTTCACTAGCAGCTTTGCTTGGTACAGTTGAAACGGAATAAAACCATTTGTTGTTGTTGTTGTTGTGCAGTGGTGTCAGCAGTATGTTCCCTGGTGTCTGCGGCCTGGGCTCTGACTGTGCACTGCGACTCCTCGCGGCTGAACTACCAGACTCCCAGCATGCAACGCTTCCTGGCAACAAGTGTGCACCTCTGCTGGCAGCTCTTCATGCTGACTGCAAGAGTGACGGCCCTTGTTGTCTTCACCTCGGTCTTTCATGCGTGGGTCTGTCTGTGTGTAGGTAAGAGAACAACCCCCCCCTCCAAAATGAGGAATTGTTTGTCAAAATAAATTTGAAAATCAAATATGACTTTGGGAAATTGGAAAAAAGAAAAAGGCTTTGGTGATCAGATTGGTAGGTTGAGGAGTGTCAATATTTGATTTGCTGCCTATGAAAAAAACTCTGGGTGTGAAATTTTGTTTTTGTTCCTTGGCTAGAGCTTTGAGGTTTACCAGTGGTGAGATTTTTGTGCATGCGACTGTTTTTTCTCTACCATCTAGGTAGCCGCATTCCAACTGTGAGGATGGTATCTAAACATGACACGTGACCTGTGCGCATGTGCTTTTAAAAAAAAAAATTTTCATCCACTCCTACTGGCACAAAATGGCTTACTCTTCTGAAAGGCATGGAGCTTTTTTACGTGTTCACAGTGTTCAGTGTTCTGTACACACTCACACATTTAGCCTCGGTATATATATAGTCTCATCTGAAGGACTTTGACATTCAGTTTTGTTCTCCTGTCAAACTGGGGGGAAAGGGCAAGGCTGGAGATTAAACCTAGTACTTTATGGTCTACTTGTTAGGCACTTCAGCATCTTAACTGTCCTGCCACCTTCCTTCTAATCTGTGTGTATTAAGCCATCTGCGGCATGAAGAGGAGTTTACCAGGTTCATGTGGCCCAATGCACACTGCCTGGGAAGTTTCTGTACACTGCTCCATTGACTTTCAAGGAGTTAAGGGAGAAGTTGACTCAAAGCCTGTAAACTGTTTTAGCTACATGTTATTGGTTTATAACTGGATCAAATAGATTAGGTTGTTTGTGACAGAACAGATCTTATATGATGTGGATTTCAATGCCTCATGAGTGTGAAGTGGCTTGACATTTTTTTTTTTTTTTAATGTTTTATTCATCAACATATATGCATACTATACATAGGAGAAATTTTGTATCATCATGAATGATTTTTTCAATCAAAATAGAAGAAAAAAAATGCATATACTTGTTTCAATCAATAATAAAAAAAGAAAAAAGCTTTTTCTACTCGTTGACATAAAAAAGAATGCTTTTCTATGATACACACGCGAATGTGCTGATGCTAAGCATAGATTCAAGCTCACGTTAACATGTAATGTCACAGATCTGAATATATTCATGTTATTCCAGACACACACGAGACACAGAACACCACACACACACACACCACAACACACACACAACACACAACACACACACCATCACACACACACACACCACACACACACACACACTCACACACACACACACACCACACACACACACACGCACCACAACACTGGCTTGACATTTTTATACTATAGATAACCTGTGTATCGTTATCATGTAACTTTTTTAAGCCAGGAATTACAAAGAAAGGAAGAGACGATGGTGATAGAAGTGTTCCTAATAGGATTTGTGAAGATTTTATTTGTGGGTTTTAATCAAATAGGAGTGTTATGAAATTTATTGTACATGTATCCTAATTCTGCTTATCATCTGCATACTATGAATTAGTGTGCAGACATGTTCTTTTTTGTCAAATATATATGTACAAAGAGGCTTTACTCATGCTGGAAATAACCTGAAGAATGAGCTTGAACAATTACTGAGCTGTTCGTCTGGGAGATTTTCTCTCCTGCAGGTAACTGTGGTTTTGACTCCATTCCTGTTGAGGAGACATAGACCAGTGTATTTTATATGCGTAAGTAACAGCTTGCACACTTGTTAAAATCCCATTCATATTTCTGCAGGGTAGGCTGGCTATGGCTTTGATATGGATGGCATGAACTACCAGTACCAAAACTTTTTTTTTTGTTATCATCAAATAAAATCAATAAGAGGTTCGTGAACATAAATCAGCATGCAGTCTTTGACATGGAGAGGGATTGTTGTTGTGCATGTTTCACCTGCATTAACACTTGGGGGTCACCCAGAATGTGCACTCTAGTCACTCCATCCCACCTGGGAATGACCAATGCATTGAAGTTGCACTCTGGCTGAGACATTTGCGTGTATGACTTTTTAAATACCTCGTCCATAGGCAGCCTATGCTCCGACTTCAGAGGAACCTGGAGAGGGATGAGTTCCACCAGGTTTTGGATTGCTCCAAAACACAGTTTGACCAAAAAATTCAGTGGGCTCCCCAATAATTCCTCAGGAATGTAGACAGAAAAGGAAAGATGATTAGCAACTGTTTAATAGATTTTATTAAAGACACAAAATAAGAATAAACATAAAAAGGCAGCATTTTGGACGATAGCAACTGATGATAATTGATGTTGTTTTTTTTATTTTTCTGTCTCAGGACTGCACTGGGTGGTCATGACGGCGTTTATCTGTTGGAAAGGCACAGACTTTGGGCAGGGAAAGTGGGAGAAGGTCCTGTTCCAGATCGCCTCGGGCTTTGTCTACGTCTTCGTCTACCAGAACATTCACGAGGGGCCCTCCAGAGGCAGAATGACTCCATACTACGTCGCGGTGTTTGTGGAAAACGGGCTGCTGTTCACCATGTGGCTGATTTATGGGAAACCGGTCGTAGCTTTGAAGGTGGCTGCAGCGGTGCTCATCTTTGGAGGATTTGTTCTGGGTATGTTTGTACTCTGAGTTTTTCATGTTTGTGTTTGGTATGTTATTATGTACCTGCTTATTTACATTTGTATTTTGTGTGATGCTATGTAAAAAAAAAGTTAAAGTCTGTCCGAGCCTAAGGCTCATCAGGCGGTGCTTATCCCGTTCTGTGCGCTAAGCGACTGAGAGTCATAGACTCCCTGATAGGACGCCAGTCTATCGCAGGGTTAACCCCAACACAAGGTTGGTACCCTTTTACACTGGGTGGGGTGAGAAATAGCCGTAAAGTGCCTTTTCCAAGGGCACCAACGCCATAGCCGACAGCTGGATCGAACCGGTGATGCTATTACTATGCTTATTTACATTTGTTTGCGTTGTATTTGCTATGTACCTATGCTTATTCACATTGTTTGTGTTTTGATATGTTGCTATGTACTCTGGCTTACTAACATTTGTGTTTAGTGTTGCTAGTATGTACCTCTGGCTATTCACATTTTGTTTTGATATGTTGCTATGCACTTGAGTTTTCAGATTTATTGTCGTTTGTTGTGTGGATGTTATGCTAGCATCAGCCTATCCAGTCATAATGTTGATATCTCACTGACCACAGTTACCTTTAGGATCTGATGCCTGTCGGTATAAATAAAATAACACTTAACTTCTGGAAGTTCTGTATTAAGAATTCCTCTTCTCTTTCCCTCTCTTTGTTTTGCTATCCCTTTCTTAATGTCAACACCTGTCTGTTTCCTGCCTATTGGTCATTTGACATTCTTCCAGAAAAAAATTAGAAGATAATGATTTCCCATGTGAAGTCAGATGTGCTGGGCCGGACTTGCTAGGCACTTAATGGCAGCGCAGTGCATTTTTGCTCATATGACAGAGAACAGTGTTGCTGTTTGAGCATCTGATGAAGAGGATAAAATACTGACCACAGGGACCATACCAGACTCACATCATCAAAAATTACTGCTCAGAGAAAAAAAAACTGAGCATGTGAATTCAGACTTCAACACTAAGATTAAAACCTACTCTTCTGACTTTTCCTCATGTCAGTGCTCTTGCAAACCATAAGAGTCACAGTGGGTGGTCATCATATAGATGCATGTATAGACCTGTGTGAATTCTAGCATTTGCATAAGCACTCAGTATATTATGGATGCTGAACAGAATCTTTTAAAACTGTACCACAAGAAGGGTCTGCCAAAAAAGGAACACTACATAGTAAGAGAAAAGTCCTAACTGGCTTGCACACAATAGTACATGTATTTTAAATGTTTGTCTATTCTCTTTACATGGATATTCTGTGTTGGATAAGGGATTGAAGACCTTTGCTTTTTTAAAGTGCCTTGAACAGAATGTCATGTATAGGCATGGAGTGGGGGGGGGGGGGGGGGTCTGCTGCATGGGTAACAGCTTGCCCTACATGCTGCATGGGTAACAGTTTGCCCTCCATACTTACTTACCCTGGCTTTGCTCTCTAAAGACTAGAGCGCAACTCCATTGTCTTTCAAGACTGATGGGTGCCTACCATGTATAGGATATTGTGCCCAACAGGTACTTATTCCTTATTCTTATGATATCATCATCATGGTTATTGGTTTTTAAAAAAACAACTGTGGTCTCTACAGCATTGCTGGTCTGTAGAGCAGTATTTGCAGCTGGTCAGCTAAAGAGTGCCTGATGTGCTGGTGTACAGTTGTCTGCCTGTTTTTCCGGTCTGCCAGGTTGCCTGTGCCTGACGGTGTATTACCGCTGCCTTCACCCTAGTGGGCCAAACTACGTGCTCAGTGTCAGGGCAAAAGCGCTCCCCTCACACTCCCAGCACCGGGGTCCTCAGCTGCTTCAGCCAAAGGTGGTGTGGATAATTTTTGTGTGATGTGTAGTGTGTGTGTGTGTTTGTGTATGTGGTGTGTGTTTGTGTGTGTGTGTATGTATTGTTGTTGGTGTTGATGTGCATGTATGTAGTATAGTGTAGTGTGTCTGTTGTGTGTGTGTAGTGCGGGGGCTTTTGTGTATGTGGTGTGTGTGTTTGTGTGTGTGTGTAAAAATTAAATCCTAAGCTATTTAAGTATTTTGTAATGAATTGCTGATTTCTTTTTTGATGAAGCTGATGCGATTTTTTTTCACATGTTTGGGGGGTGGGTTTTATGGTTAAGAGGATAAAAAAAATAGATTAAAGTTTGATTTATAGCGTTTCAAAAGCAGTAGTATTACCCTCCCTGTGCCTAAGCAGTTTTACGCTCCTCTACATAACCATTAATAATCCCAGCAGCTAGGCATCAGTTCCTTATTTGACACTAACATGCGTGAACTATTGTCATATTCATGAATGTTTTCCTGGTTTATTGTATATAACATACTTTTATCTGTGATTGGTGACAAATAAGGTGACAGTGACAAGACATGTGGTGACCAGACACGTAAGCTTGCGTTGAAATGCAAGTAAATGGACATATCTAGCTTGTGACAAAATTTCAGCTTGATAGCTTTTCATGCACACACACAAATTGTCTGGGGAGCAAACTAAGTCATTTAGGGGTAGAAAACCTTAAAAAATATATATATATATATATATATATATATATAAATCAAAATCTACAGGTAGTTTAACTCTAGAATTCAACAACAAGAGGGTTGTTATATAACACAGAAAACATGCTTATCCCAGAATGATATATGGAAATCCTGTGTTTTCTCTACACCACTCAGAAAAGTATGTAACATGGCTAGTTTTTTTAACTCAGCCGAATAATCCTTACACCTTTTCTCCCATGGTTGTGAGCAGGACAGTGCCCAACACCAAGAGGAAGAGCCTCTAGTGGAGTCCTCCTCCCCTGTTCCCAAAAACTCCACCCTGGAGCTGTGCATCGAGACAGACACGCCCAGGAATGGGGCGGGGGTGGTGGGGACGCCACGTTCGTGATTGACGAGTCGCGGCGGGAGGCGCTGGTGTCAGCCTGGCAGAGCGGCATGGAGAGCTCGGACAGTTCCTCCACCAGCTCTCTGGATGCCGCTGACTGCAGCCTGGATGACTTCAACGCCACAGCCAGGTCAGGCTGTGTCCTTGTGTGTGTGGTGTATAGTAAAATATGTCAGTTTGGTGAGGAATAATGAGAGGGTCCAATCCAATCCAATCACGTTGCTTAGAGCCCCGCCGACCGCACGGGCATTATCGGGGCTGTCACCTCGTCACATTTTAAAACTCGTATTAAAAGTGTGCGACTGTGTACAGTTTAAAACGGGGTATAAAACCAACTCAGAGGGTGAGGAAATGCTGTCCCCCAAACTTTCACTCCACCGTCACTAATCATGGTCACAAAGCACACGATTGTCATAGTCCAGGTTCTCTTGTAGTGATTTTTAAATATTTTTTTTAGACATTAATGCTGGTTATATTACTTTTAATGAGTTTAAATTGTTCCCCCTTTGTAAGATGATGGGATGTTTTGAATTTAGTGTGACTGTGTCAGATGTACTTCATCTGCTGTTTAGATGAAATAAAAGATTCGTACTAAAATAAAAATGGCTATATGTTCCTGTTAATAGACCACCACAGTTTAGCTGCACAAGCCCCCCGCAACTTACAGAGTATGAATTTGGCATCAAACAGATTTTGTCTTTTCTGTTTGTTGTCAGACCTTGCCAGAGTTGGCTTGTTTTGAAGTTAATCAAGAAACTGCTTCTGCAACATTATGTTGGCGTAACATTACTAACACCTAGATGCATGGTCATTGGTGCAACAGGTGCTGTGCTGGGGACTGCTAATTCAGTGTCTTAATTGTTTCCACTTTATTGTTACTTGGCCATAATCCAACTGTGTTTTACCTTTTAGGTGGTGTGGTTTATATGGCAGTGGCCATACAGTATTTTCTAGCATTCATGCACTTTACGAAGTTATCAGCATTCATATTATCTTTTGTGTGTAGTCTGAATTACAATAATTTGAAAAGAACACATTCCCCTTCAAATAATATTTTCATTGCTGTCTTTGTATATCACTCTGTACTTCATCAAGGCTGATAATAATTGATGTTCATTTACAGATCAGGCAACTTGGCACGAAAGAACACATCCCATTCTGAGCAGAACGCCTCACAACCCGGGCGATCCTCTGCCTCAGGAAGACCTCGTCATGCTGACGACGCACCCACTCAGCCCCAGTCTGCCCCCAGTTCTGGTGTCTCCCAGAGTTCGGTGACCGGCAGTGTTCTCCCATCGACTACACTCTGACTCCCACTGCAGCCAGCCCCTGCCCCCACAGCGAACCAGCATCAGAGGTGGAGGAGGAAGAGGAGGGGGGTGAAAATAGTGAGGGCACGGGGGAGACAGGGGTTACTACTGAAGAGCAGCAACAGACCCAGAGACCCAGAGATGAGCAGCAACAAACCCAGAGACCCAGAGATGAGCAGCAACAAACCCAGAGACCCAGAGATGAGCAGCCACAGACCCAGAGACCCAGAGATGAGCAGCAACAGACCCAGAGACCCAGAGATGAGCAGCCACAGACCCAGAGACCCCGGAGCAAGTTGAACAGACAAGCAGCATCCCCTGGTGAGGAAACGCTGCCCCCCAAACCTTCCCTCCACCGTCACCCCTCTTCAACGCCCTCTGCCAAGTCTCAGAACGCCTCAAGACGCAAGGTCTCGTTGCAAAGTGAACTTTCAGGCAGCAGGATGGACAGGAAGAAGCTAAGAAACAGTGCAGATACGTTATCGCTGCCTGGAGTGTCCTCCTGGCCAGAAACCCCTGCTCCTACCACCTCAGCTTCGTCAGGTATCGCCCTTCCAGGGAAACCTGTTGCGGATCGCCTGTCGCAAAGCTTTGACCTGGAACACTCTCCTATAAGCTCAGGAGACAGCGCCGAGCAGTCATCCACGCGCATGGGGAGGTGCGGTGACCCAGGCTTCCCGAAGGTGAAGCGAGAGTCCATGGCTCCGTACCCTGACATCGTGGAGTCCCTGTCTCCGGACCCCCGGCAGCCCAAGCTGTTCCTGGGCAGTGATGACATGTACGGGGACAGGGCTGGGGGGGAGTCCCTGTGGGGCGTCAGTCCCAACATGTCCACCAACTCCAGCTCCCAGAGCGCAGAACAGCGCTGTCAGTCCCTGGCAGTCAGCACTGCCCGCCTGCCTCCTGTGGAGGATTGCTCCGACAACGAGCCTGAGCCTGAGCCTGCCTGCCTGCAGACGGAGGGCTTTGACAGCTTGCAGCCTGCCGAGGAGAGCCTGCACGAGGTCAGCCTGAAGGAATGCTCGCCCCTGGCCAGCCCTGAGGACACTGAGAGTCCTACAGACGACAACGACCCTGAGATATCCTGGTCCAGTATGATGGTGAACGAGAACGAGTGGTCGGGGCTGAACAACCTGAATGCCTTGAGCCCCGAAGAAAGTTTCTGCTCCTTCGTTTCCAACGAGCCGGAAGAAACCCCCCCGCCGAGCAAGCGCAGAGGCAAGGTAGGTGTCACGCATGCCAAGACTTCTCCTGCCTGTGGAGGAGGGGGGGAGGAGGAGGGGGCGTTCAGCCGATGCTCCACCCCCAGCCTGCCCCGCAGCCACAGCACGTCCTCGGTGTACCACGAGTTCTCCTCCGCCGGCGTCTCCCCCTCCCCCCCTCCCGGCCTGAGGCCCGGCCCCCCTCGCCTGTCGCGCAACCACAGCTGGGTCAACAGCCCCTTCTCCTCCCAGCCCTGGCAGTGGCCGGCCGACAGCTGCTGGCCCCTGGAGTGCCCCAGCGTGGACCCTGCCCCGCCTGTGGAGGACGAGGACAGCTGTTCCCACAGGATGGATCCCAGAGAGCTGGTCATTGAGCTGCTGATGGATCAACTCAAGCGCTCCAGTCTCCGGTCTGGACGTTCCTCTCACCGTCTTCACGCCCACGGGGGTTCAGCTCATGTGCGCTCTCCTTCCGTGCCTGAGGAAAGAATGTACGGCATGGATGCTCAGATCTTGAGGCGGCTTATTTCTGAAGAAACGACGATGTCGGTAGCCAGAGGAGGAATGCGTGCAGACCAGGCCATGCCTAGCGGCCGGTCTTGCAGGAGCGACATTGACTTGATGCGTCAGGCTCTGGACCTCATAGAGATGGAGCGATTCCCGCACCGCTTCAGGCAACCACCTCCGGACAACGATTCTCCCGAAGTCTATGTCAGCGGTCAGTACCGTCCCCCCATCGTCGACCAGGCAAAAGAGACGCCCCCACCACCACACCCTTCTTCAGCGTCCAGGGCTTTGGCGGGAGCTCGCCCTCATTCCAGATCGCAGATGAACGTGTCGCTGAGACAGCCCTCGGTTCCTTCACTGCCCCCCTCCTCCCAACACAGGAGTGGTCACCATCCTAGCGCCGCACACAGCTCGGCTCTGTCACCTGACATGGAGGCAGGCAGCCCTGAGGCAGGTGGGCGGGAAGGGCTGTACAGGTACTTCGTGCATTCCAACAGCCCCATCCACACCCCGCTGTGGAACACGCCTCAGAGCACCCCCGCCACCACCCCTTCCCACCGCCACCTCCTGCACCGTTACCTGACCCAGAACCACGTGCAGGCAGGGCTGAGAGAGCAGCACGCTCCATCTGCTGAAACCCACTCCCTGCACAGACCCCCGTCAGGCATCCGAGACCACCTGTCTCCCTCTCTACCTGCAGAACACATAAATGGCAATCCCCCCTCCTCTCTGCTAGCTCATAGCGAGAGAAGGTCAGGCAGTTTACCTGCCGGTGTGATGATTCCCCACGCAGGCAGATCGTCGGGCGTTCCTCCCAGCCACCCACACCCCCACCCCAGGGAGGGCCGGCCACCACCCAGCCTCCACCCCCACAGCACGGCCACCCGGACGTCGGGGTTCGTGCCTCACACCCTGATCCCGCGCGCAGGCAGGCCGCCGGGGGCAGAGGTGCAGTGCTACACGGAGAAACTGGAGGTGGTGCCCCCCGCCCCCGCTCCCGCAGACCTGGCCGTCACCCCCGACAACCCTGACAGCGGCATGCACAGCGGCACCCAGAGCGCCGCGTCGCGCAGGCACCCCCTCCAGTCTCTGGACAACTCCCCCTCCCTCTCCCCCACCTCCCTCACCCAGCAGCCCATCCACCCTAAGCCTGCACCTCAGACGCAGCAGGGGACCGTGAGCGGCTCTGACCGACACAAGCACGCTTTGGTTGCTGGTGTAGGAGGCAGGAGTGGGGGTTCAGGGCAGTCGTCTCAGCTTGCCGTCCATCCCGGCAGTCCCAGGCACTCTTCCCGCTCGCGACCCCACAGTCAGGGTCAGAGGCATCCCGCAGAGAGAAGCGCTGACCGCAATCGTCAGGCAGCTATCTCAGGCCGGGCTCCTGACAGCCAGGGTAGTGGACCGGCAAAAGCCATCGACCGTTTGCGCTGAGGTGTGAAGTTTGGTCGTGTGTGAAGTTGATGATCCTGAAGTATGATTGATGTTGATCTGCGTCGAGTTGAAACCAGAAAGGAAGAAAAGAAAAAAACAGTATCCCTCAAACAATATTGATGTTGATCTGCGTCAAGGTGAACCAGAAAAGAAAAAAGTAGTATCAAACATATTGATATTGATCTGCGTCAAGTTGAACCAGAAAAGAAGAAAAGAAAAAAATAGTATCCATCAAACAATATTGATGTTGATTTGCGTCGAGTTGAACCAGAAAAGAACAAAAGAAAAAAGATAGTATCCATCAAACAATATTGATGTTGATCTGCGTCGAGTTGAACCAGAAAAGAAGAAAATTGCATCCCTCAATCAATTGTTGCCTTTTGTTACTGGTATATGTTTTTAATCATGTGTGGTGATGTGTACCATTTAATGATATTACATTTATGACAAAAATGAATCCACACTATTTATTTCATTTGGGAATCATAAGGGGGAAAAAGGGTTGGGGGGGACTGGATTTGTGTAGGGAAGATGAACAGTGCGCAGTACCTCTCACTTTCGTCAGGTTTCATTTTAACACAAGTGCATTTTTCTCAAACTCAAATCACAACAGTGTGCAATATATGGTGTGAAATTCTATTCATTGCTTTTTATTACAGTACATTGTTCAGTGAACTTTGGGTCTATTCCAGTATAGTGGATTTTATATTTTTAAAAAAAAAAATTTTTTTTGTTGTTGTTGCCAGATTTGGTTATCAACTATGGATTTTATTTCATATAGTGTATTCAGTTTCAAAGGAGCACCCACAACCCCCCTCACATAGACACATATATAATTAAAAATCCATTGGGCTCAGATTTTTACAAAATCAAAGTTTTACACTATTAGTCTTAGGACTGTTTTGTTGATAGAGTTACAAGCTGATTACTCCTATAACCTTCTAACAAATATATTTACAGTGTATTTCTTTCTTAGAAACAATTGCACATTTCACTGAGTAACTGGTTCGGAATGTTTCACCGAGTCACCATGTTAGCAGTTTGTTTTGGCTATAAATTTAAGATACATTAAATTGTTCTTTCTTTCTTTTTTTTTTTTTTTTTTTTTTTTAAACAATTACATCAAACTTTACATCAGCCTTAGTTATGTGAGAATGAAAAAAAAACCCCACCAGATTCAGATGACTGCAATATATCTCAGATCATTGAAATTAAAATATCCACAGCCTTGAACATACCCAAAGTTCACTGTAATGTGACTGCATCTTGTTTTGCTTTGTGAATTTTTTTAAAATGAATTTTCAAAACATTTGGCATATTTACGTTTAGTTTTCATGTATCAAAATGAAAAGTGCAATTTCGAAAAATGGCATAAGTGGTTGTAAACTGTAAAGTTTTGGCACCAAAAAACGCAAAGGGACAGAAATGTTGCTGTGACTATATAAAAAGACTTATTGTTTAGGACCATGTCAGTATATCTGTTTCATATCATTCGTATATGGTTATACATTTAATCTCAATGAGTTTTTTAAATAAAAGATTTTAGAAAAAAAAGAGTACCTGTCAATATGTTTCATATCACTCATGTATGATGTATAATGTCTTTTTAATCACAACAGTCTTTTAAGCCAAAGATTTTAGAAGAAAAAAATGCCTGTCGGTTTATCTATTTCATATCAGTCATGTTTGGCTATGTCTTTTTATTCGCAAGATAGTTTTTTAAACAAAACATTTTAAGAACAAAAGTATTGTATATCGCTATGCCTTTGTTGCAACGATAGTTTTTGAAACAAAATTTTTTTTTTTAGGAAAAAGAGTATCTGTGACAATTTTGATTTTTATACCTTAAATTTGAGATACAGATGTGAAAATATTCAAGCATGTCTGTAAAGTTGCTAGATGGCATTAATTTTGTGATGCTGTTGAAGTAGTGGTTTAAATTAAAATGACTGCGGGGTTGTTAAGTTAAAGTTAAAGTCTGTCCCGAGCCTAAGGCTCATCAGGCCGGTGCTTATCCCGGTTTCTGTGGCGCTAAGCGACTGAGAGTCATAGACTCCCCCCTGGATAGGACGCCAGTCTATCGCAGGGTTAACCCCCCAACACAAGGTTGGTACCCCTTTTACACCTGGGTGGGGTGAGAAAATAGCCGTAAAGTGCCTTTTCCAAGGGCACAACGCCATAGCCGACAGCTGGGATCGAACCCGCAACCTTTAGATTACGAGTCCAACGCCCTAACCACTTGACTACCGCGGCGGCAACTGCGGGGTTGTGACTCTGTTTTATGTTGTCTCTGAAAGTGAGTATCGAATACTTTTGTATTTATAAACAGAATCAAATGGCAGGAAGCATAATGCTGCATAGACCCAAGGACAGACAGGTTAGCTGGGTTATGGTGCTGTGTGTCTGTGTGTCTGTGTCTGTGTGTCTGGTGTGTGTGTGTGTGTGTGTGTGTGTGTGTGTGCGTGCGTGTGACTTTATGGTGAAGGCCTAAAGGCTCCAGGGTAGTTTAACTTATACAATTATTTTGTCATATAAAAAAAAAAAATACACAAAAGATCAGATGGATGAATTAGCATCTTTTTTCTCTCGATTTTGTTGATCAGTTATATCTTTGGCCTGAAATACAAGACAATCTTTCATTTGAGTCATATGTATGTGAATAGACTGTAATTCGTCCATGTATACACTCCACAGTTCTTTGAAAGGTGGGAGCTTCCTTCCTCATGGGGTTTCACTTTAGATTTACATTTTTCTTTATGTTGGTCCCCAGGCATTGGACTGGTTTGCTTTGATGGCTTGTTTTATTTATTTTTGATACTGGATTAATGTGAAGGTGATTTTGGTTGGCTTTTTTGTTATTTGATTAGTACTATATGTCTCTGTTTCGAAAATTTGTTTTTCAATTTCAGATCTTTTTGATTATTGATTGATGCTTTTTATTGTCTCAGTGGTTGTGTCATTTTCTCACTGTCTCAAATTTGACAAGACACTACTTTTTGGAACTTTAGGATCTGAAGGACCTGTTCTGTTGAATCTTTATCTTTTTTTTTTTTTTGAAAGTCTCAAGAAAGAATTTTTTGGGGGGTTGGTTTTAAAGCATCAATGCTTCTGTTTCTGAATGGCCAGTTTACTGCAAATGAAATTTTGTTTGGCTTGCTGTTCTTTTTGTGTTCTGCAAATTGCCCGGTGCTTGTACATAACTTGCAGTTAACAGCTTGACATTCTCGTTCATAGCTTACAGTAAACAGCTTGACATTCTGTGTGTTGTAACTGACATTGATAGATATCAAAATCAGGTGTCACTCAGTGTTGTGCTGACCTTTTTTTTTTTCATGTATTTTGTACTGTTTTATCCACAAATACCTCAGACATTATCACATTTGAATAGATGTGAAGCTGTGGTGAGACAGACAATACAGCACTCTTTTGCTCATCTCTTACTTACGCCTGTGGTTTGTGTTTTCGTGAGAGCTTTCTTTTTTTTAAATTATCATTCATTTATTTCGAGGATAATGGAATAAGTATTCATGCGCTTTTTTACATCCAGTCCCTGTGTGTATGCAGTTTTGTAAATCTTGTCATCTGTTCCCACTGGCACACAATGGCCTACTCTTACAAAAAGCGGAACAGGATTAACATGTGGGCAAGATGTTCTGCTTATACAGCATGCCAGAAGCTGAGTGTCCAGCAGTTTCAGAGACAGTAGTTTGCTGCTTGCCAGAATTAAACTGTTCATTAAAATTTAGAATAAACTTATTCTTAGAAACAAAAATTCCAGTGCTGCTTGGTCACAAAGATTCACTACACTGAAAATCTGATGGCAAGGTATATATAGTACCATAACATGCACTTTGGTTTGGGTTTTTTTTTTTTTTTTTTTTTTTTTTACTATACAGTATGGACTGTACATAACTTTTGATGATGTTTTTGAGCCCGTTTTGTGTGGGGTGGAGTCCTGAAATGTTTTTCATGTGCATTTGTGTGTTTAGAAAATACGGTTATGACATGAGAGGTAGTAGTGTTATTACATTTGTAGCTGAGTTTTTTTTTTCTGAAGAATTCTGATCTGAAATGCTATGTTTAGACTGATCTGTGAATCAGTTCATCATTGAAACAAGGTTTCACTTTCAATTGATGTGTTGGTGCATGTGAGTGCATGTGTAATCTTGAACTTGTTTTTTCACAATCAAGTTCATCCTTGCACTAGTTGCAGGATTTTACATGAAGCACTTTGTCTTTGAATTGAAACACACTTGTCAGAATCTCAAGTGAGGTGTTACTGAGCTGTAAGTGAATTTTTTCTGTTGCGTTATCATTGGGCCTACGGAGGTCGAAAGATGTATAGATCTGTTATCCATCTACATAGATAAGATCTGATGGTGCTGTACATATCATACATCTATAGACACATGGATGAATGATGACAGGTGTGGTTTGGACGGACAGACACAGAAACTGGCAGGTGGTGGATTGTGTTGTCTGCTGTACATAGATGGCCACAAAGATGAAACATAGCCATTATTGTAAGGAATCAGTGACGTTGATAATCATATTTGTTTTCATTCAGAGGCACTGTGTGTGTGTGTGAGAGAGAGAGAGGTGTGTTTGTTTATTTTTTTTTGTATTCTTTTATATCAAGGATAATGGGATGAGCACTCTTGTGTTTTTTTACATCCAGTCCCCATGTGTATGCAGTTTTTTAAAATGTCATCTGTTCCCACTGGCACACAATGGCCTACTCTTACGAAAAGCGGAACAGGATTTAATGTGTGCGCAAGATGTTCTGCGTGTGTTCACACACGGGGCCTCGGTTTAAAGTCTCATCTGAAGTGTGTGTGTGAGAGAGAGAGAATGTGTGTGGGTGAATGTATGCATATGTCCTATTATGAATGTACTGTATATTTGTGTGTGTGTGATGTAAATTTAATCTATATTCAAATCAACTATTAAGCAGTATTCATTCTTTTCTATAATCTGCTGTAAACTGTGCTGCCTACAACAAAATGTATAAATTTACTTTCATAAAGTATTCAAGAGTTTTGACAGCATTATAATTATCTTACTCAGTAACATTCTTTTTGACACACACTTATCTATTGATAAGCCACAAACAGAGAACACATTCCCAGGTAAAACCCTACCACAGTTTGAGTTGCACGTTTGTACTCTTACTAAAACTGAAACCTCATGGAATTAATTGAGATTTATTATTCAGTATAAATGACCACAATCCAGGCATTTTGTGATGAAAGATTTCTACTATGCTAGCACTATCTGTCATTCTGCTATCTTTCATGTTTGTCTGATGTAGTCAACTGAATTTGTCCAAAAGAAAATATGCGTATTGTCTGCTATGTTATTGTTAGCTCTGTCTATCTTTCTGTTATCTTTCATATGTTTGTCTGATATATCTTATTGTCTGCTATGTTAGCACTGTCATGTCATTCTGCTATTTTTCATGTGCTCGTCTGGTTTATTCTGTTTGTCTCAAAATATGCCTTTTGTCTATAATGTAAGCACTGTCTGTCATTCTGCTGTATTCCATGTGCTTGTCTGGTTTATTCTACTGAATTTTGTCTCAAAATATGCCTTTTGTCTGTAATGTAAGCACTGTCTGTCATTCTGCTATATTTCATGTGCTCGTCTGGTTTATTCTACTGAATTTTGTCTCAAAATATGCCTTATGTCTGTAGTCTTAGCACTGTCTGTCACTCTGCTATGTTTGACTTATTCGACTGAATGCTTACCAAACAGAATCTGTTGTGTTTGACAAGTCAGCAAGGTTACTGTTTCTTCCCTGTGGCTGTTGTTTGGTTGAAGATTTTGTTGTTGTTGTTGACACTCAGGACATATGAATTGCTCCATGACATTCTTTTTTCTCTGCGTGTTGTTCTTTTAGGAATGTATTCATAATTTCTTATGATGTTGGTATCAGCTTTGTTTCTATTCCCATTGTAAAAATGAGATGACATTACACAACTCCAGGGCCTGGTTGTAGCCCTATGATTGTACATGTATATTAAATTAAGTGTGTTGGTGATTGTACAAATTACATGAGCGCCACCAATAATTGGGAGCACTGGTGTTTTGGGTTGGGTTTTTTTTTTTTTTTTATCAAAGCGACACTCAGACGAGCCCTCTTGGTGAAAGGAGTAGTCTAGAGTAGAGTAGCTGTGTTGTGTTCAATTCTCTTTTTTTTTCTTCTTTTTTTCCAAAGCTTTCTCCTGTCCAGCCTGAATTTGACCATTTCAGGGCAGGATTACGATCACTGAATCAGTCAGTGCCCGAGTTAAAATTCAGTCTTCAGTAATCGGTCAGTATCAGTTCAGAAAAGGCATGACCTACAATTCCAAAACTTTTGCTGTTTAAAGCAAAGCCAAAATAAATATGTTTACTATCACCTATCCTGTAGCCTGGTTAACTGTTGGGGCACCGCTCAAGATTTGGCAATCAGCATTTACTTTGAAACAGATATTACGTCCTATGAATTAGTAGGGAAATATTTCCTTTCTAATGTCAGAAGCAAAAGTGATATGTTTATACATTTTTTTTTTTAATTTAATTGTCAGTTCTTGATTTAAGAACTTTGGGAGTTCCAATCCAATCCAATGATGTTGCTTAGAGCCCTGCCCATCGCCCAGGCCATATCAGGACTGTCACCTTGTCACATCTTTGGGAGTTATTCTCTTACCTTTGATCATATACATGTTGCATGTATGTGTGTGTAGGTTAATGATTTGTAAACAAAAGAATTATTAGATTCTTCCATATCTGTGCAACAGAGAATGATAAGGTGTTAACTTTTTGAATCAATGGTTATATCTGCTGTATTTACTTTTCCTTCCCCTAAAATTCAATCGTGAACTTGTGTACAAGATAAAAGAATTGTATAATTTCCTTGTACAGTATTGCTGATTATTTGCCTGTTTCTAAATCAGTTCATCAATCAGGACTAAACGTTCTTGAAAGGGAGTTTTGGGTTAGTATTTTTGTTCTTTGCCAGGCAATATTTTGTGTGTTAAGGAAATCTTACAGCAAATGATTTACAATAATGACGTGATTGAAATGAACACCATGCTCACTTGTCTGCTTTTATCAATTCATGATTCTTCTCAGGTTTCATATCCATTATTTGACAGTCTTTTGGTAAGCTGTCTTGTTTACTTATTGCTATTTTTCTACTGCTCCTTTTTGTAAAGGAAAATAAATGTATGTAACTGTAATGTGCTATAATCTGTGCATGGGTTTTCCATGCACCTAGTCAGTGAGTCGACCATTCAGTTCAGTACATTTTGATACTTTTTCTTCTTTTTTTGCAATGGACCCAAAAATGAACAGTGTTTTTATTTGAAAGTTTGTGGAGTTTTCATTTTAAAGTGTGTGTGTGTGTGTGTAAAGAGAGAGAGAGGGAGAGAGAAAATTTAGTAAAAGCAACACACATAAATACATTATATAATTTGTATGATCATGTATGGAGTGAAACATATTCATAATTTTACACACAAACACTTTTTCCTTGCTATAGTTTTCAACTGCATGCAATTATACAAGGAAGCTGCTTGTGAAAACCCATACTTAACTAAACTAAGAATGGTCTGTGTTAGTGCCTAGCTGTAGCAGTGTAAGGATGGAGATTTTTACCATCTTACAGATCAAATTATGCACAGACCAGCCGGTGCCTTACACTCTTACAGATGAAATAATGCACAGAGAGACCACCTAGTGCATTAACCCAGCCTATGTATGTGCACATGCAGAAGATGAAGAAATGCATAAAGATATCCAGTATTTTATGTGGGTGTTGGCCATATATGTGAAAATCCCGATGCTTAGCATTGCACCCCAGGCTTCACTGCTTTGTATTATGTAGTTAGTGGAGATATGTTTCTTGCTGGTGTGATGTTACATAATGTGGAATAATGTATGCACTGATGCCACCAAGGTGAAATGGCAGAAAAAAATGTTTTGCTCACTTACCAACCCATTTGACAGCTTTCACATATGCACATATGTGTACACACACACAACACACACACACACGCAGAACACCTTGCGCACACGTTAAATCCTGTTCCGCTTTTCGTAAGAGTAGGCCATCGTGTGCCGGGGGAACAGATGACATTTGCAAAACTGCATACACACGGGGACTGGATGGAAAAAAGCACAAGAGTGCTTATTCCATTATCCTCGATATAAAAGAATAAATCAAATCAAATCAAATCACACACACACACACACACCAAAAAATCAGGTAGCACACAACATTAGCAAAAAAGATAATTCAACAAACTTTCCATCAAAGTTCAACCACCACTGCAGTTTGATAGATATTCCATCAGTTTGATTTAATTTTCATCACAGAATCTTATTTCATACAAAGTATGTACATTCTGGTAAGTTCCCTACATATGCATATTGTTTTTGACACGGTCGTCATCACAAGGGTATACACAATACAAATGCTTTGAGAGCAGCAAACCATTTATTGTCAACAACCAAAGTCCAGTACAGTCAATTTGGGGGTCAAAAATTACAAAAAATGTGCCCAGTATTTTTTTTTTCCATAACCATTATTGTGTTCATTTTTAGCACATTAGCTGTGTTTTCATTCGTTCTCTCTCTCTCTCTCTCTCTCTCTCTCTCTCTCTCTCTCCTCTCTCTCTCTCTCTCTCTCTCTCTCTTCTCTCTCTCTCTCTGTTTTACACATACAAACTGTTTTCCTGTTTTACACATACAAACTGTTTTCCTTTCTTACCCCCATTCCTGCCTCTTACATAAAATTAACAAACTGAAATTGATAAATACAATGGTGAATGTTATCAGGGGAACAACCAAAAAAAAAAGTCAGTTCAGTGTATTGTAAATTGACTGCAGGAAGAAAAAGATAAAAAGTTAATATATCTCAGTTTTGAAGTCACAATAATGTCAATTTGTTTTTACACGCTGGCCATCTTGAATCATTTCCTGGGCAACCAGTGCTTCAAGAGTCTTATTTCACATATTTCTGAGAGTTCTGAGAACAGATCAACTATGCCCCACAATATAATCTATCACATTTTAACATTAGCTTCATTCAGAACTAGCCACCATGCCTGGCCAGCCAGCAAAAATCAGAACTACACATAAAGAATTCTTTTCACAGGAAACCCTTCTCACCGACATGCTTATATATCTACAATAACAAACAAAGCCGGAGACTGCTACTCCAATACCAAGGCATTGAAAAAAACCAAAATACCAAGCTAATTTATTAACCAAGAAATGCACAGTGCAACACCGACATGTAATTGGTAATCCATTTCCCTCAGTTGATAAGTATGCAAAGCAAAATAACCCACAAGAATACCACTACTTTAAGTACCCAATTACACCTTGAGGAAAACAGTGAATACAGACAAACGAAGGCCTTGCATTAGTGCGTTTTCTTTGGTCACTCCCAGTTTTCCCAGTCGTCTTCCTGAAAAAACAGACAACTTTATCAAAATAAGATCATACAGAGAGGGAATAAAAAAGAACAAATAAATAAATAAAATAAAATAATTTATTTTTAAAAGATCATACAGAGGGGGGGTGGGGGGAAACCATTACAAAAATGCTTCATACAGAGAAACTTGATTCATGAAAAGGAGAGGGAGAAAGATAAGCAAAGTGCCAGACAGTGTTTGTGAACTACACAGTTGGCTGCTAAGGTTCTGGGCTCAATCCTCTTCAGAGGCATGTGTATACATATTTTTGTTTATTTGCTGCTGTTGTTGGTTTTGTTTCGGAGGGGGGGGGTTGTTTTGCCTTTTGAGGGGGGAGGGAGGACGGGGGTTCTGGCCAGCTCTTTCCCTGAGCTAAGTTATATTAAGCTCAGTCAGAAGATAACTGCCACAGAGTTGAGTACCAATGACTTACACACACACACACACAGTACACACACACACACACACACACACACACACACACACACAACACACACACACACACACACACACACACACACTAATGCAAAACCTCCATGTACTCTTGCCATACCAAAACAGAAACACAAACAACTTTTAAAAATCACATTTAATTTTTTAAAGTCTTAACAAAAGCTGAGATATCAGACAAGTGTGTTTGTTTGTGTGTGTGTGTGTGTGTGTGTGTGAGAGAGAGAGAGAGAGAATTGTGTGTGTGTGTGTGTGTGTGTGTGTGTGTGTGTGAGAGAGAGAGAATTGTGTGTATGCATGCGTGTGTGTGTGTGTGTGTGTGTGTGTGTGTGAACATGCATGCATGCCTGTCAATGTGAGTGTATGTCCATGTCTGTGTGTACATATACACCCACGTTTTGCCTAACTTAACACATGGCACTCTAGCAGACACATTCCACACTGACCTCCAGGAGACCTTTCTCTCCCAGTGTCTTGGCCAGTTCTTCAGCGGCCTTCATGTCCTCTTCAGTCAGTTCCACAGCCAGGTCTTCATCCCAGTCATCCTCCTCCTCTGAGGCTGAGGCTGTGGCCCCTGCATGCCCCAAACACACACACACACACACACACACACACACACACACACACACAGTGACACACACACACACAACACACACACACACACACACACACACACACACACACACACACACACACACACACACACACACACACACAACACACACACACAATCATCATGTGGAAATGTATTCAAAGTCACGGAAGATGAGGCAGCAAAAATAAAAACAAACAAAATAGTAAAAATCCCCACCTTTAATTTACCAGACAACGCGAAGATTCCAACCCACAACTTCATAGACCCACGGGATTGAAGTCGAATGATCTTAACTACTTGGCTATAGCATGCATCTTTTGCATCTAAAAATGACACAGTCAAAGCTCAAACTCAAGCTGTACCTACACTCCAAAAAATAAAGTGTGACATCTTTAACACAATCACTGATACATGTATACAGATGATCCAAAAATAGTCTAACCTACACTCCAAAAAATAAAGTGTGACATCTTTAACACAATCACTGCTACATACAGATGATCCAAAATTACTCTTATAGCTACAATAAAAAAGAAATAAAAAAAAGTGTGACATCTTTAACACAATCACTGCTACATACAGACGATCCAAAAACAGTCAAACCTACAATCAAAAAAAACCCAAACTGACATCTTTAATACAACCACTGCTACATGCAGATGAACCCCCCAAAGTCTTGAACCTGCAGTTTAACACTCTTGCATTCGGTGTCTCTGAACACAACCTGCCCCTAGATTTCGCATTCCATCACGAAATCAGGTCAGGCACACATGCTGCCTCGCCTTTTCCTCCTTCTAAGTACATACCAGCAGCTATAATTACTTACAGACTTTCAGTAAGGTTCCTACCTCTAGCCTGATAGAGCTTTAGCATGTGGTAGCAATTAGTGATGGTCACAGTGTGATGGAAATCTATTGTGTGTAAATCCTGGCAAATCCCAGTTCAGGACTAAAGGGGAGCAATTATTCAATCTTGGCAAATCCCAGATCGGGACGAAGAGGGTTAAGTAAAGTGGAGAACAGTGCACACACACAATACAGGCTAGGCGTGACCACTCACCCACAGCGTTGGCAGGAACGGCTGATGACGCAGCTTCTCCATGATCAGAGGAGGTCCTCTTGGGATCGGCCACCACTGGCAAAGAACCATCCTCACCACTGGTGTCTGAAGCAGGGGCCGTTTCTGGGGCCTCCTGGGTGTGGCTGGTGACTGGAGAGACGCTTGGGTCAACCCTGCCTTTCTCCTCTTGGTCTGTCAGGCTGCTGCTGCTCACTGCTGACTCAGCCTGACTGCTACTCACTGCTGGGTCAGCCTGACTGCTGCTCACTGCTGACTCCGCCTCACTGCTCACTGACTCAGTCTTGCCGCTCATAGTGTCCACTTCCCTGGTGAGTGGCTCAGTCGTGCTGCTGACTGGCTCAGCTGTGCTGCTCACTGGCTCGATTTTCTCGCTCACCAGCTCTACTTTCTTGCTCACTGGCTCTGTTGTGCTGCTCACTGGCTCAGCCTGGTTGCTCGCTGGCTCCATTTTCTCACTCACTGGCTCTGCCTGGTTGCTCACTGGCTCCACTTTTTTGCTCACTGGTTCTGTCGTGCTACTCACAGGCTCTGTTGTGCTACTCACCGGCTCCGTTTCCTTGCTCACCGGCTCAGCCAGGCTGCTCATCGGCTCCAGCTGGCCGCCGAGTTCTTCCCCTTTCCCGCTGACTGCCTCCTTTGGATCGCTCCTGCCTACTGCTGCTTCCCCCTGATGATCATCACTCACCACCACCCCTACCACCCTGCCTGACGCCACAGCCACCCCACTGTCCCCACCTGCTCCAGAGTGGGTGTTGGTTACAGTTCTGCCGCACTCTTCTTCCTCACACGTTCCCGCTTCTCTGCTGGAAGAAGATGGGGCGACCACTGCTGCCACCGAACTTTCCGATTCTGCCGAGTGCCGCGAAGCAGATGAGGAACCATCGTTGGCTGAGAGTGGAGCTGGAAGGACAGGGGGTGACGCCTGTGAAGTTGGGGCGTTGTTGAGGTGCGTTTCTTGCTGGGTGAGGGTGGTGTGTCGGGTGTGGTGTCGGAGGAGGAGGAGGATACTGCCTCGAGTGTCTGTGAGAGGTGTGTGGACGGTGCTGTTGTTTGGTCAGCAGGCCTGGGGAGTTTCTCCCAGTCACTGCCGCTGTCCTCCCCTTCTTCGTCCCCACTCCAGTCGTCTGGACAGAGACACAGAGATTTTTTGATTTTTTAAATTTTATTCTTATATATCAAGGATAGTGGGATAAGCACTCATGTGCTTTTATTCATCCAGTCCCCGTGTGTATGCGGTTGTGTAAATTTTGTCATCTGTTCCCACCGGCACACAATGGCCCACTCTTACAAAAAGTGGAACAGGCACACGGGGCCTCAGTTTACAGTCTCATCCGAAAGACTTTTGGGGAGAGTGGAGTCAGCACTGATTTTAACTCCAGGGAAAAAATCCCCTCCAACGGGGAATTGAACTTGGGTCGTCAAATTGCCAGCGCAATGTTCTGACCACTAGGCTATCCCATCTCCAAAAGAGTGAGAGTAAGAGTGAGAGAGAGAGAGTGAGAGAGAGACACAGAGAGAGAGAGAGAGAGAGAGAGAGAGGGGGGGGGGGGGGGGGGGGGAGGAGAACATTAAAACTGTATGAAGATCATAAATCAAGTACAGAACACTTGTGATTACACTATCATTATTATTAGTCCCATCAATATTGTTATCATCGTTGGATTTATCATAATTCTCCATTTTTCAAATTTTTTATTCTTTTCCAGGGGGATGGGGTGGAATAAAGCAGGCGAAGAAGAAGAGGGAGGGGGGGAGAAGGGGTAAAGCTAAGATTTTTTTTCATTCAAGCAATTACTGTTCACCATCTTAAAAAAACAACAACAAAAAAACCTGTAAAACACCACACACTCTACCTTCCCAAAACAACAACAAAATCAACCCTAGCATAACCCCCCCCCCCCCCCCCATCCCCACATCTAACAAAAAATACCAACACACAAATAACAACAACACCACCAAGAACAACACCACAACGATTACGACAGCAACAACACGACACGACGGAGCATTGCTAACTTTCCCAGCTGATGTTGCTGTCTGTCCTGCAGCGGTCGGCCCGATGAATGAGGGCTTCTTTGCGCGCCTGTTCCACCTCCAGCTGGTGCCTCTTGTAGAAATACCGCTGCCAGAACTCCACGTGGGAGACCCGGGCTGGAACCTGCCCCGCAACCACAGGCACATGACGATAATAATAATAATAATACATGGAATTTATATAGCGCTATATCCTGGAATCCACAAGGGAAAAGAAAGAGAGGGCGGCCTAGAAATACCTGGCGCCGGGATCTGGATGCAGATATGAAACAGATGGGCAAGACGTGGGGACAACTGGAACGCCTAGCCCAGAGCCGAGATGCCTGGAGACAGCTGGTTGGCGGCCTATGCCCCAGAAGGGACCACAGGCAGACATGACACATGACATGACACATCTTGTAAAAACAAGTCAAACATTTATATAGCGCTATATCTTGTAAAAAACAAATCAAAACGCTTGTATTCGACCCATACTACAACACACAAGCAATCAACAACAATTTATAGTTTTAGCAAATTATGTACACGTACACACGCACGCGCACATACACACGCGCGTGCACACACACACACACACACACACACGTGCACACACACACTTATAAAGGTTATACAAACTTATACACACACTTATGAAGGTTATACAAGCTATCAACTGTAAAAAAAAAACTTTTTTTTTTAAAGGTATCAACAGTTTCAGATTTTTGTTTGTTTGTTTGTTTCTTAGCTAGAGCTCTGAGGTTCACCAATGGTGAGATTTTTTGCGTATGTGACTGGGTTTTTTTCCCATTTACATCCTTGCATTCTGATTTCCGGGAGGGTGTCTAAACACAACACGTGTATGCATGTGTTTTTAGAGGGGCTTTTTTTGTCATCTGTTCCTACTGGCACACAATGGCCTACTCTTCCGAAAGGTGGAATGAGATTTTAATGTGTGTGCAAGATGTTCTGCATGTATTCACACATAGGACCTTGGTTTATAGTCTCAATCATTGGACTTTGACATTCAGTGCATTTTTTTCATCAAATTGAAAAGTAAAGGGGGAGGCAGGGAATCAAACCCAAAATCAGCCTACACGTCACAACACAATCAACCTACACAATCAACCTACACGTCACAACACAATCAACCTACACGATCAACCTACACATCACAGCACAATCAACCTACACAATCAACCTACACGTTACAACACAATCAAACCTACACGTCACGACACAATCAAACCTACATGATCAACCTACACGTCACAACACAATCAACCTATACGATCAACCTACACATCACAACACAATCAACCCACACAATCAA
>CM060322.1:49187915-49192915 GCA_030674155.1 Stramonita haemastoma | reverse complement strand
AGTCAAGTCATTCAACAGTAAGCACACTGACTTTGTCCAGCATTCTTACTTAGTTACTATATCCTAGTTTACACAGGTAGATCTATAATTGGTCAATTGATGTTACAGTCACTTACTAAGTACTGGTTCTGCCACTAACTTCTGTAATGATGGACTGAAGCTGAAGTTGCCACTTAAATTATTTAATCATTATGTTTGTGATGTACTCATGCTACCATGACTGTGCAAAGCACACGACTCCTGGGATATATATATATATATATCATATAAAATATCATAACGTTTGCATTTGTTCCAGTTGGCCAAGTTGCTGAATTCTTTACTTAAATCAGTCTGGTTTCTTCTTTATAAAAACAAAACACAAAAAGCCTTAACAAGCTTGAAAACTAGTACAACATAGAAGAAGTTCAAGTCATCAGCGTGAACTTTCTCTGCTCACATAATATAACAATTATATAGACAACACTATAGTACATGAGACTGTAACTGTAACACAGTTGTCAGTGTTGACTGTTGTGTTGACGTGTTGTCCACAGATTTTGAACTTGGCTTCAACCACATCAAGAAGTCCGAGTCTGTGCTAAATATAATAAATAACACACACACACACACACACACACACACACACACACACACACACACACACACACACACACACACACGAAATGAAAAGATTCTTGTTCTCACAGATTTCCAGCCATTGCTACGTTGTCTTCCTTTTTGAATAAAAACAAAATGTCTCAGAGCCAAATATAAGGAAGTTAGAATAAAACGGAAAGAGTATTAACCATAACATTTACTTTACGCATAGAAATGAAATCAACTGTTCAATATTCAAAACTAACCAGTCTGCACCCATTTAAACATGAAATAAAAGTTTTTGAGAAGTGTGGTGGTTAGAGATTATAGCACAAGGGAGCAAACTCAGGCCTGCTAGGCTGTTATTGATATTTATAATCTCTTAGGGAAAAGGGGGGAGGGGGGGTTACTTTTCATGACGCAACACTGTTGACTCTTATTTTCTATGTATCACATTTGTTTAAGATTATGGTTTTAAACAATTTGAAGACATATTGGCCTACGCATATACTCCACAGTTAAATGTATGCTTATGCTCTCTCTCTCTCTCTCTCTCTCTCTCTCTCTCTCTCTCACTCTCTCTCTCTCTCTCTCTCTCTCTCTCTCTCTCTCTCTCTCTCTCTCTCTCTCTGCAGTCTGGTATGTAAGTTGTATTCCTATAATAATTATTTGCTTTACATCTTATATTGTTTGATTTCTCTCTTTTTTGAAAAAAAAATTGTTTGGTTGAGAGGTTTTTTGTTGGTTATTTGTGTTCTATTATGCCTAGAGGGCTGGTTGTAAAAAAAAAAAAAAAAAAAAAAAAAAAAAAAAAAAAGCATGTTTGCTTATGCCAAAACCCTCTTTAAATAAAATTTATTCAGTTCAGTTCAATACAATCTATGCCAGTTGGCTATAAACAACAAGATCGGACTGGTTTCGCTCGCGGTTTGACAGCCTCAGTTCGAGCCACCATCGAGACATTGTTCAAGGGCATTTTCCTCCTGAAATTAATATCAGTACTGAATCCACTCCACCGAACGTTTTTTGTATGAGACTATAAACCTAAGGCGAATGCACGGAGAATATCTTTTACACATGTAAGAATCTATTTTGCCTTTCGGAAGAATAGACCATTCGTGCCGGTGAGAGCGGATGACAAAACAATATATGTTGGGGTTTTTGTTTTGTTTTGTTGTTGTTTTGTTTTGTTTTTTTAACGCATGCACACTTGTGAACTCCTTAGACATTATCTCGGAATGCGGTTTCACCCGTGTCAGGATGTTGGGGCTTGTCAGTATGAATAGCATCCCCACCTGGAAATTCTATGCTAGGAAAATGTCCCACTTTGCTATCCTTCTTTATGTTTCTGCCCTGTTCCTTTTCTTCCTGTCATCTCCTTGTCTTTTTTTCTACCTTCCTGATCCATTCGTCTGCCATTTGTCTCCAGATGAATTCCTTGAGGAACGGGGTTCCTGGGGTCTTGCCAGGTTCTTCTCAATATTTTCTTCTTCTTCGTCGTCGTCGTTGTCGTCGTCAAACGTTCAGACAGCAAATATTGTTATCTGTCATGTGAACGAAAAAGCGTTGCTCTGCCGTTAAGAGCTTGACAAGTCAGATCCAGGGCATTCGACTTCGGCGTGGAAGAGAATGTTATCTTTAAAGTCTTTCTGGAACAAGGCAGGAGACTGAAACAAGAGGGCGGAAAATTGACAAGAAGGGGGTGACAGAAAGAAAAGAAACAAGGCAGAAAGGAGAGGGATAGAAAAGAGGGAATTCCTAGCACATAATTTCCATGTGGGGATGTTATTTATGTTGACAGTCCCCCAGCATCCCCATGGTGGGATTTTCAATACATGATTATTGACACTGCACAGGCTGAGCCTGGTATTTATTATGCAAGGTGAACCTGGCAGGATGATAGATCATACATCCTATCTAGACCAAGCATAGAATACGAGCTAGATTGCTTCCCTTGGACCACTGGTGACAAGACATGTCGCCGCCATGATCCCGTAACAATGTAGTGATCTCCATCAGTAGAGCGGAAAATAAGTATCAGCAGGATAGGAATCAATAGGTGCACTTTGAATAATGGGGAGACATAGCTGCATCTATCATAGCTGATGCAGGTGTTATGTGTTATGGATACCTGTGTATGAGCTGGCTTCTGACAGCACACTGTACGCTCATGACATCCCAGCCACTTTGGTTCTCTGTGGTGTGTGTGTGTTTGTTTGTGTGTCACTGACTGACTGCAGGTTCTGAACGCACACACACACACACACACACACACACACACACACCCGCGGGCATGTCGCGCGCGCGAGCATGCCTGTAGTTCAAAATTTGGTACATGCTTGTTTTTTTTAAAAGGCACGTTTATCCACAAAAAGGTAGCCCTACCATAGACTCACTTGTATCCCCACATGCACACAGACCTACATCTCTTGGGAGAGCTGGGCAGCAGAAAATCTTCAGAGGAGAAGCTATAATCTACTAAGTAGGCTATTATGGTTCTTAACCTACTGCACTTTAAACGGACTTGGCCAAATCCAGAGTATGACTCCCTGTAGCCCTTCCGTTGTTGCTCCCCCCCCCCCCCCCCCCCCCCTCCTCTAGTCCAAACCTGGGATCAAAGTATTGTCTTCAGTGTGTTGTGTGTATCAGTCATAGCCAAATGACCTTTCCGAATGAAAATTTAAGCCACTAAGGGGACACTTGCTGTTGATAGGGAAAGGATGTTTCATGAAATGAGTCAAGTTCCCTTTCATCCAGTTGCGCCCAACTGAACACTCTGTAGCTGTTTCTGCCATTGTTGTGTGGGTCTTCTTTCCCTATGGTGTAAAACAAAATAAAGAATGGCGTGAGCTTATAGATATGCACATGTGGCGAGCATTTTGGCTTGGAAACCAGATTCTCTCAAGCTCGTGGCCAGACTGACATACTTCTCAGCCTTGCACATTGGGGACGTTCTCCATTCTAGTATCGATTTGAACGCATTCATGGAGTTTATAATCAGACTCATTCGGAATTTTGATGATTGGGAATTCAGAAGTCGTCTAGTATTATGCTTCCCTTGCTGATGATCCTTGAGTGTTTGGTTCTCTACCCAAAAAGACCTGTGTTGTGATAATCCTCTTCCACCAGTAGATCCCACTTATGTAATTTCGATGGCATGGCTGTTTTAAGACACGTTTAGTGCCACTTCCTGGCATTCTGTGAGATGTTGCCAGAGTCTCTAGAAGTATGGCATTTCCTTCGGCAGTACTGACGGTAATTTCTTTGAGTATTCGGTTATACCTGCAAGTGTCTTTTACTGGGCTTGTTGCTTCTTTGCGTAGGTTTCTGTGGACACGCTCTACTGTTGGTTTGGTTTGCAGAAAGGACACACAGTTGTGATTTCCCGCTTTCCACTAAGTTTGTATTATAGAGTATAGGGGGTCACAATGCTGATCTGAAGATGAAAGTGATCTGACAGGGGGCTATAGTTCTCCAACATGTTCAGTCCAGTTGAGACTCCATCGGAAGCAGTAAGTCATAGTTATGATACATAACTGAAGATGGAAAATGAAGACCGTATACAACATTTCGACATCATAAAACATCGTTATTGTGCTCATCACCATCACCATCATTGTCATCATCATCATGTATTTGTTGCAACATGCGATGCCAGTTCTCTATGCAACAGCTGCATACACATCCTACTGTTGGAGAGAGAGAGAGAGAGAGAGAGAGAGAGAGAGAGAGAGAGAGAGAGAGAGAGAGAGAGAGAGAGAGAGAGAGAGAGAGAGAGAGAGAGCAGCTTGTGACGATGAAAAGGGGCGTCTCTATGACGTATAAATCACCGTGGCGTCATCTGGTGTCATGTTTTAAGAGCCTAGAGCCTGTTTAGTGTCCAAAGCCATGTCATATGACTGGGAGGAGACGTCATTATCATATTTGGGGGAGACGTCATTATCATATTAGGAGTAGACGTCATTAACATAGAGCAGGAGACGTCATTATCATAGGTAATGACCCAGTGGCTGTCGCTGCTACTGCATCTCTTTACTCTGTTGCCGAAAAGAACAAGATGCCAGTCCTCTTTACAAGCTGGAAACTTGTTTCCCGTTTAAGAGTACACAACTTCACGCATGCATTTACTACAGAGTAGGCTACTGAGCATGCATTCCACTCACGTGGGGATGTGTGCACATATGCACCTACGCACATAGGCACGTAAGCCTACATACCATGACAACACACAGAGGATAGAATCTCAGGCACATTCGTGTCCATGACATGACTCTACTCAAGGCCTCCAGTTTTGCTGCAAGTCGTCTGCTTCAGCTCCCCACGACACTTAACTGGAAGAAGCAGGGAGAAAAAAATTGTTGAGAACCTAGCCGACTGTCATGTTAAAAGTTATATGTTAAGCAGAGTAGTTCATGCGAAGA
>CM060322.1:49177915-49182915 GCA_030674155.1 Stramonita haemastoma | reverse complement strand
GTCAGTGACAGAGACAGTGCCTGTTGCTGGGGGAGTTGGCATAAACAACTGTCCAGCATTGCCATAAGTTGCAAATTCACTGGATGCTTCTTCGACTTCTGGCATCGTAGCTGCCTGTCTCCTCTCCTCCAGTCGTCTCCGGTCCCTCCTCAGCTGGCTTGGCGGCTTTTTTCGATAATACTGGGGAGAGGACTGCTTCGCTTGTTGACTGGCCATGTTGTCAGCCTCACAGCCACTTCTCAGGCGCAGTACGACTATCATGTTGTCGCCTTCTCCTGTCACTTTCCAGGAGGTCAGGTGACTCCCTTCAAGCAAAGCACTTAAGGTCTTCTCCAGCGCTGTTGGAAGGCCGACAACGGGCATGGTGCTGTAGGAATTGGTGTTATACAACAATTTGATGCAGAGCAAAATTTTGCTTGACTGTATCCAAGGGAGATCACCAGCAGACCTAGAGAGGAGAGAGAGAGAGAGAGAGAGAGAGAGAGAGAGAGAGAGAGAGAGAGAGAGAGAGAGAGAGAGAGAGAGGAGACAGAGAGAAGAGAGAGAGAGAGGAGAGAGACAGACAGACAGACAAAGACAGACAGACAGACAGACAGCAGATACAGAGAGAGAGCAGAGAGACACAGACAGAACAAACAGAATCACAGACAGACAGACGACAGCCACAGAGAGATAGACAGAGAGGCAGACATAGAGGCAGAGATCAGCAGAGAAACATACAGACAGAGACAGACAGACAGACAGACAGACAGAGAGATAGACAGAAGGGACAGACATAGAGCAGAGATAGCAGAGACGACAACCAAGAGAAACACAACGAGATTTAATCTCTAGAGGGACCAGATCAGGATCAGTAAAGAACAAGATGAGATGACCACAGAGAAAATCAAGTGAACCCTGCCTGAAGGCCATGTTAGGCTCAGTATAAGGTTCACCATTGATATCACCACAAGAAAATAGAGTGAAGTTAAGATAAATTCTGGCCAGGTATGCCGTTTCCTTGATGTAGTGTGTTAAGTGTGGTTGTGTGTGTGTGTGTGTGTGTGTGTGTGTGTGTGTGTGTGTGTGTGTGTGTGTGTGTGTGTGTGGTGTTGTGTTGTTGTGTGTGTTCGATTCCTGACATAGTTTGTTGTGACGTTTTGTGTAAATGGTTGGTTCGTATCTTTAACACAGTATTAAGAGTCAGAGTGAACTATGAAAAGAACAGAGATACTACTGAAAGGGTGGGAAGGGTGTGTGTGTGTGTGTGTGTGTGTGTGTGTGTGTGTGTGTGTGTGTGTGTGTGTGGTGCGTGTGCGTGCGCGCGCGGGCGCAGGCGCGCGCGCCCGCATGTGTATGTGTTTAAAAGAGAGACACAGACAGACAGAGAGATAGACACAGAGAGATATAGAAAGGGGGTGAGAGAGACATACACAAGAGAGGAAACAAGGGGGGAGTGGAGAGAAGAAGGGGGGAGAGGAGAGAGAGAGAGGAGAGAGAGAGAGAGAGAGAGAGAGAGAGAGAGAGAGAGAGAGAGAGAGACAGAGAGACAGACAGCAGACAGACAGACAGACAGACAGACAGAGACAGACAGACAGACAGACAGACAGGGCAGACAGACAGACAGACGAGACAGAGACAGACAGAACAGACAGCAGACAGAGACAGACAAACAACAACACACACACAACACACACACACACACACAACACACACACACACACACACAACACACAACACACACACACCACACAGCGAACAAAAAAAAAGGGAGGACTATACACCCAAGAAGTTCCTGTAAAAAGCAGACGATCACGTCTGGTTTCATGGAGATATCGTTACCTCACCACCACACCATCAGTCTGGGTTGGGAACCATGGCCTTGGAGAAAGAAGTGTCATAGGCTGACCGCTTGGCCACACGTGTTTGGACAGAGGTTGTCACTTCAGTGTCTCTTTTCCTTTGTGTGTGGTTTTTTGCTGGGATGTGTGTGTGTGTGTGTGTGTGTGTGTGTGTGTGTTTTGTGTGTGTTGTGTGTTGTGTGTTGTGTGTGTGTGCTTGTGTGTGTATGTGTGTGTGTGTGTGTGTGTGTGTGTGTGTGTGTGTGTGTGTGTGTTGGAGAGAGAGAGAGAGAGAGAGAGAGAGAGAGAGAGAGAGAGAGAGAGAGAGAGAGAGAGAGAGAGAGAGAGAGAGAGAGAGAGAGAGATAGAGAGAGAGAGAGAGAGAAGACAAGGCAAGGCAAGGCAAGGCAAGGCAAGGCAAGGCAAAATTCTTTTATTCGAGGATAATAGATAAGCACACATGTGCTTTTTTACATCCAATCCCCGCCCCATTCAGGGATAACATCAAGATAAAAAGACAGCCTCAACTAAAACAAGAACAATTATAATGATCCAATTACCAAGAGCAAACCATACCAAGTATCAAACAACAGGTAAGAAATAAGACTTAGATACAATATTAAGGTAATGTTATAAAAAAAAAAAAGGCAGTCATTCAGAAACGAAAATAAGAAGTAAGAATCAGTGATGATTTTGATTTGAATAATAAACAAGCAAACAAACAAACAAAGAACCCCCCCCCCAAAAAAAAATATAAAAAATAAAAAAATAAATAAATAAATAAACAAACAAACAAACAAAAAAGGCGCAATGATTATAGATCAAACATGAGAATATGATGAGGTTAGATGACTGAAAACATCAATCCACCACCATCTATCACCCTTCGCCCAATCTGGAGATCAACATCCCTCTCACTCCACAACAAGATCCGGATATTCAACACCAATGTCAAGTCGGTCCTACTGTATGGCTCAGAAACCTGGCGGGTGACAAAGACCAACACCCACAAACTCCAGACATTTACCAACAGATGTCTTAGGAACATCCTTGGTATCAGGTGGCCAGAAGTAGTCTCAAACGAAGAACTATGGGACAGGACCAGACACGCTCCAATTGACACGGAGATCAAGAAAAGGAAATGGGGATGGATTGGCCATAGCTCCGCAAGCCTGCTTCAGATGTCACCAGGCAGGCCCTTGACTGGAATCCACAAGGGAAGCGGAAAGTAGGCCGACCAAAACAGACCTGGCGCAGAAGCATTGAAGCAGAGACGAAAGCAGCCGGAATGACATGGGCCGAGCTGAAGAGGATCTCCCAAAACCGAGTCCGTTGGAGGAGTGTTGTTGTGGCCCTATGTTCCCACGGGAATCCACAGGCATAAGTCACCACTATCTATCATCAAAATATGTCCCATAAAACATAAGATTTTGATAAAGAGTGAGAAAGAACAACATCAACAGGTAAGAAATAAGACAGAGATACAATATTAAGGTAATGTTATAAAAAGGCACTCATTCAGAAACGAAAATATGAAGTAAAAATCAATGAAGAATTTGATTTGAGTACAAAAAACCAAGAGAGAGAGAGAGAGTAAACAAACTGATCTTATGTTTAAAAAGAATTCCTGTGTTTGATTCCTGGCCTCGCCTTTTCTTCCCAAATTGACGAAAGAATCGAAGTGAATGCCAAAGTCATTTGGATAAGACTATAAACTAGGCCTTGTGTACGAATTCAAGCAGAACTTGCCTACACGTTGAAAGTTTGTTTCGTCTTTCTAAAGAGTAGGCTCTTTCATGCCAGTAGGAACAGATGTAGCATTCTTTAAAATAAACATCCCAAACAAACCCCCCCCAAACAAACAAATAAAAAACCGCATTCACACAAGTGTCGTGCACAGCATTCCCGTAGTCAGAATGCAGCGATCTAAATGGTGGAGGGAAACAGGTCGCAGACTCAAGAATCTCACCATTGGGGAATCTCAGAGCTGTAGGGGAGAAACAATCCCCCGCAGCCCCCCCCCCCACAAAAAAAAAAAAACCACCATAAAAAAGAAGTTAAATCAGGATGTTCCACAACAAAGCTGTCCCGCACCTCCGTCTCCTCATTGCTAAAACATTTGCTAAAAAATAACAACAGCAGCAACATAAACGCATGAATATCGATGTCAGCGCTAGATCTAGTATTTATATATATATATGGGAGGGACTAAGGGACTAAATCATAAGAAAAAAAAAATCACTAACAACCCAACCCTCTCTCAGCTGGCGCTTGTAGCCTATACCACGCCTCTCTGCAGTAGCGACTTGCACAGCAGGTTGAGGTTTCCGAACCAAGGACACGATCCTCCTGGTAAGAAAAGAGGAGTGGGATCACTTGATTTATCACAGCCAACAACCCTTCTATCCGCCTAGAGCCGCGAGCGGTTAGTTTTTGAGTGTGATTCTGGTACCGGTTTAAAAGTGTGTGGTAGTTTGTGTGTTGCGATCAGTCCTTATGTCGGAAATTACTGCTGGGGCGTAAATATAATCAAAACAAATGTGTTTCGAAATAAAAAGTGTCTAAATGCTGTTGTGAATTTTGTTTATTTATTTATTTTATTTATTTATTCTCTTATATCGAGGATAATGGAATAAGCAATCATCTGCTTTTCTTTTCATAAGCACTCATGTGCTTTTTTTTTTCATCCAGCCCCCGTGTGTATGCAGTTTTGTAAATATTGTCATCTGTTCCCACCGGCACACAATGGCCTACCCTTACGAAAAGCGGAACAGGTTTTAATGTGTGCGCAAGATATTCTGTATTGTTGTTGTGTGTTGTGATGTCGAGTATGTCATCGTTATTGTTATAGGGCTTTTTCGGCATTTTTTGGATTTTCTGTACTTGTTGGCTTTTGTTTGTTTGTTTCTCTGTTTTAACTTTGTGTTTTGCAGTTGAGGTGTACATTTTCTCATTAGACCTACCATATAATGTGATATTCGTATACACATGAATTTATACTTCGATCATTCTTCCTTTCTCAAAGCGCACCTGCGTGAAGCACGCTCCCAAACTTACTCAAACGCACGCAGATGCAGGTGCGCGCGTGCGCGTGCGCGTGCGCGTGCGCGTGCGCGCGCACACACACACACACACACACACACACACACACACACCACACACACAGAATGTTTAGAATAT
>CM060322.1:49172915-49175415 GCA_030674155.1 Stramonita haemastoma | reverse complement strand
GAAACGATGGAATAGTAGCAGTAGCCCAGTGATTTGTGTCCGACGGTTATGGTGATTTGTGGTGTTTTGTGTTTTTCACGTGAGTCGAAAGAATGGAGGGGGGAGCGAAACAGCCAGGTAAGTCAATAGCCTTTTTTTTCGCAGTTTTTTGCTCGGGTGTGGGGGGGGGGGGAAAGAGTGTCAGTCAAAAAGTCGTCTGCTTTTGTGTGTCGTCTGCTATTCGTGTCATACGTCGTCTGCTCTTCTGCGCTAGGATTATGATTATCCCAGGAAAGGGTGTGCCGAGAGAGGCATATATTCAAGGACTGAAAATTGTTGCCGTGTTTCAGTTAAACTGCTCTGTTGTTTAAATCCGGTTGAAAGTTTGTGGGCATGTCGAGTTATTACTGTGTTGATGGGGATGGTTAGCTATATTGTTGGGTCACCAAGGGGGGTTCCCAGGTCGGCTGAACTTGCTAACAAGTGTGGGGACTGGGGTCATTGCCGTTAAAATTCTTCACGTTTTGATGGACGGAGGATTTGTCGATTGTGTGTGTGTGTGTGTGTGTGTGTGTGTGTGTGTGTGTGTGTGTGTGTGTGTGTGTGTGTGTGTGTGTGTGTGTGTGTGAGAGAGAGAGAGAGAGAGAGAGAGAGGAGAGAGAGAGAGAGAGAGGAGAGAGAGAGAGAGAGATTGATTGATTAATTGATCGATCAAAGGACCGATCGATTGATCGGTTGATCTTGAGAGAGAGAGAGAGAGATCTTTTTAATTCTTTTATATCGAGGATAATGGAATAAGCACTCTTATGCTTTTTTACATCCAGTCCCTGTGTGTATGCAGTTTTGTAAATGTCATCTGTTCCCACCGGCACACAATGGCCTACTCTTACGAAAAGCGGAACATGATTTAACGTGTGCGCAAGAGAGAGAGAGAGAGAGGAGAGAGAGAGAGAGAGAGAGAGAGAGAGAGAGAGATTGAGATGGTTGGTTGGTTGATTGATCAATCGATCGATCGATCGATCGATTGATGATATCTTGAGAAAGAGAGAAGAGCAGAGCGGAGAGGAGAGGAGAGGAGAGGAGAGAGAGAGAGAGAGAGAGAGAGAGAGAGAGAGAGAGAGGAGAGAGAGAGAGAGGAGAGAGAGAGAAATCCAATATGTATTCATAGATAGCGATCTTACATGTGTATACAATATAGGCTCCTGCTGCATTTAATATCGCACCACAGCTAGAAGAAGCAATTTTAAACTGACTACTCGAGTAGATAGGGATTTTATATCCATTTTTATGCGTAAGTGTGACGAGAATAGGCACTCTCGAAACGACTGAATGGTGGTCGAAAAGTGGAGGGTTTAGTTTATGCTGTGTGAGGGGTAGTGTACCCGTCTTAAGGGGGGTAGCTTTGTAGTTAGAATCCCATTTTCACACACACACACACACACACACACACACACACACACACACACAAGAGAGAGAGAGAGAGAGAGAGAGAGAGAGAGAGAGAGAGAGAGAGAGAGAGAGGAGAGAGAGAGAGAGAGAGAGAGAGAGCTCCGCAGTTAGATATGTATTTTCCCGAGGAGCTAGCAGTTTCAATCCCATTCTCAGAAGTCGGCTTTTATTCTGTCATCCTACTTGACCTGCAAAGAGGACCTATGTGTTAGTTTTTGTTTTGTTTTCTTTTTAGGTCAGAAGATAAAGAGATGTTTTATATATATATCTATCTATCTATCTATCTATCTATCTATCTATCTATCTATCTATCTATCTATCTATCTATCTATCTATCTATCTATCTATCTATCTATCTATCTATCTATCTATCTGTATGTGTATGTATGTATGTATGTATGTATGTATGTATGTATGTATGTATGTATGTATGTATGTATGTATGTATGTATGTATGTATGTATGTATGTATGTATGCACATAAATGAACCCATTTACATTGCAAATATGCTAGCACAGAAATGTCGACTTTCGTCCAGACATGAACAGCAGACGAAGATACGAAAAATAAAAGAATGTGTGGCGTACTGAAGAAATGTGCGTTTACGCAAAAATCGTACCCAACCCAAGCCAACCCAATACAACCCAAGCCAACCCAGTACAACCCAATACAACCCAAGCCAACCCAATACAACCCAAGCCAACCCAGTACAACCCAATACAACCCAAGCCAACCCAGTACAACCCAATACAACCCAAGCCAACCCAGTACAACCCAATACAACCCAAGCCAACCCAGTACAACCCAAGCCAACCCAGTACAACCCAAGCCAACCCGAGAGTAGGTGCCCCAACCCAACCCATGAGCACATCACAACGACGCAGCGCAACATAACACACGATAACACCACATACTTGACACAACATAATAATACAGTATTAAATAACACCATGCCACAAGAATACAAATTCCGTGCTTGATGACAAAGAGCATTATTTTTATGTTTTCGTGTCACGCAAATGACAAACATGCAAGAAATTTACAGGTCTCTTTTTAGCTTTCTGTCTGTCT
>CM060322.1:49157915-49162915 GCA_030674155.1 Stramonita haemastoma | reverse complement strand
ATTTTTGAAGTTATCTTGGAATGTTTAAACGCGTACCAATCACAGCCTTTCTTCATTCTTTTTCCAGGTTATGACTCCTACTTGAGTGACCCCCCCCACACACACACACCACACACACACACACACACACACACACACACACACACACAGAGGTGAACTGCGTTCATCACTGAAGTCGGACGTGTTTCAGCATTGCTCTCTATATTTTGTTAATTAATTGTTAATTACCGCAAAATATCTATATTTTTCACCATAATTTTTCACAACATAGTCTCGTCAAAGGTATGCCTTCATGCCCTCTGAGTTTCAGAGCAAAATGTGGAGGATTTCTGTGGACTTTTCTCTGTTTTATGTACAAGCGAGCCAAGCGAGCAAAGGAGTATGCAGTGAGAATGATTGAACCAGTCAGCATGCGTTTGTCGTTTGCACTGGTGATGCTTGTGGCCACGCTTCTGCATCAAGCAGGGGATGTGGAAATGAACCCTGGGCCTAAGAATACCAAGCAGTCTCGTCTTAGCATGTCGGGCAGGAGTTTACCCACCGAAACTTCAGGAGGGGGGAAAGATTCTGAAAAAGATTCTGAAAAAGACAAGCAGCAAACAGAGCCTACTCTGACTTCACTGTTGGAAGCTCTGACTGGCATAAAGGAGGATTTTTCTGGCAGATTTGACTCCATCAACAATCGGCTAGACTCGCTCAGTGCCTCTGTTTCTGGAATCCGAGATGAAGTCAGCCAGCTGTCACAGTCCGTGAATGATCTGAAAGAGGAAAATCAAGCGCTGAAGCAGCAGAACAAAGAACTGTTGGACAGGTTGGGGGAGTCGGAGAGGAAGTTGGATGATCTTGAAGGAAGATCAAAGAGGAATAATTTGATCTTCAATGGACTAAAGCGTCAAACACCACAGCCAGAAACATGGGATGACTGTGAAAAGCTTGTGCAAGATGTCCTTCACAACCAGCTGAAAATTGAAGGAGACGTGGAATTTGAACGCGTGCACCGCCTGGGCAACGATCCGAACTCACCCATCATCGCATGCTTCTCAAAGTTCAAGGACAAGCAGCGTGTTCTGAAAGAGAAGAAGAAACTGAAGGACGGCAGTGCAGGGAAAACCATCTTCATTGGGGAAGATTTCTCCAAGAGAGTTCGGGATGCTCGTCGCCTGCTGCTGCCCTTTCTGAAGAAGGCGAAATCGGAAAAGAAACACGCCTTTCTGAGGTACGACTGTCTGGTGATTGACGGTAAGTCTTTTGTGTATGACGCAGCTACCCAGGGACTAAAAGAACGGCAGCAAAAATGAAGATCTGGCCGGCCCAAATTTCCTAGGAGAAAGATTTCCAAAGAATCCTCTACCTCCCTTCCTTATACTGTGTCAAATGAAAAGACGGATGATACACATACACAGAAGACAAACACACACATGCAATATACACAGTCTTTTTTTCAGATCATGATGTGGAATATTCAAGGTTTGGAAAGAAAATTGAATTGTTTGTCGTTTAAACAGTTTTGTCAAAAGTTTAAAATCTTTGCATTTTGTGAAGTATGGTCATGTGGTAAAAGTGCAATTGAGAGTGCGTTTTCAGATTATACAGTATTTTTCTGTCCGCGTACTGAACGACTAAAAGGGGGCGTGGCAGTGTGTGTTCATAAGAGTATTTCACAAACTGTGGAAAGGGTATTGGACAAGGCAGAGGACTGTTTTTCTAAAAGTGAGTAAATGTGTTTTCAACTCTTTTTCTGACATTCTTGCATGTTTTGTTTATGTAGCTCCAGAACGCTCGGTAATATACAATGAAAACAATATGGCAGGATTTGAAATTCTAGAAAATTATATGACACAAATCATGAATATGTATCCTGATCTCCCATGGTTGTTATGTGGAGACTTCAATGCCCGCACTGGTAATCTTTCTGATGTTGACACAGAATATGGCGACAGTCACATTCAACTATTGGATGATTTAAATGAATTGTCTGATAATACGACACTGGTTAGTCGTAAATCGAAAGATGAAAGTGTGAACAGTTTTGGTAAAAAGTTATTGGAATTGTGTAAGGAATTTGACTTGGTTATTGTAAATGGCAGATCACAGAGTGATAAAGAAGGGGAAATAACTTGCGTTGCAAACAGCGGCAGGAGTATTGTTGACTACTTTATTTGTTCTTTTTCGTTGTTTGAAAGTATTGTTGACATGTTTGTTGCTAATAGATGTGAGTCAGACCATTTTCCAATTGTCATTTCATTTCTTATGGAGTCTAATGAAGAAATCTGTGAAGAAGAAATAGAATTAGAAGAAATGTCAAAATATGTATGGAAAGATGACAGTGCCAGTTTATTTCAGAATAATCTCCTTGACTGTGTACAAGTTGTATTTGAAAACTTTACTGCAGCTCTCTGTAGAAATATTGATGATGCATGCGAACTTTACGTTTCTTTCATACAGAATGCTGCAGAAACTATGAAACTCAGGCAGAAGAAAAGCTTTAAATTTCACTCTCAGCCACCTTGGTGGGATAATGACTGTGAAGAAAGTAAACAAGTTAAGTACAATCTACTGAAAAGTTTTAGATGCACAAACTCTCAGGAAGACTTGGATGCTTTCCTACTTCAAAAGAAAAATTTCGAATCCTTGTGCAAGAGGAAACAAGTTGAACATAACAACAAAATTTTGAAGGATCTGAATGATTTATGCATGAGTAGGAACTCCAGAGCTTTTTGGCAAAAATTAAAAGCACTGACATCTTTGAAACCAAGCAGATCAAACGAAATATCACCACGCAAATGGTTTGATTATTTCAAATCACTGTTCTCCTCAAATCAACACTCAGATGATCCAGATTTTACTGAAGAAGTTGAAAATAGGATGACTATGCATGACCTCAATAACTGTGAAAATTGTGCTGATTCAGAGCTTAGTAATGAGATCACTGAGAGTGAAGTTTTAACAGCTTTGAATAAACTGAAAAGTGGTAAGACCTCTGGTCCTGATGGTTTGATGTCAGATTTTTTCCAACATGCCACTGACATTCATGTCAGATTCTTACTGCCTTTGTTTAACACAGTATTTTCATCAGGTACATACCCAGAAAGCTGGTCACATGCATTGATTTTTCCCCTGCATAAAAAAGGTAGCACTGCACAGGTTGATAATTATAGGGGTATTTCATTGTTGAATATTATTGGTAAACTGTATTGTACAATTCTGAATGAAAGACTGACAAAGTTTTGTGAAACTGCACACTTAATTCCGGAAGCACAAGCTGGTTTTCGTAAAGGTTACGGCACTATAGATCAAATATTCACACTTCAGTCTCTAGTACAAAAGTATCTAACAAAGAAAGGGGGTAGATTTTACACCCTGTTTGTTGATTTTTCAAAAGCATTCGACAGTGTTGATAGGATGAAACTTTTATTTCTGTTGCTACAAAAGGGAGTTCATGGTAAGATGTTCATGACGCTGCAAAGCATGTACAAAAGTGTGAAAGCAGCTGTGAGAGTTGGATCACACATTACTGATTATTTTGATTGTATTTCTGGTGTAAGACAAGGGTGTATGCTGAGTCCATTATTGTTTTCAATTTTTATTTCTGAACTAGAGTCAGAGTTCACTAGATCTGATACTCAAGGCATAGATATATTTTCTGAGCCACTTGGCATATTTTTACTTATGTATGCAGATGACATTGCTATTGTTTCAGATTCAGTTGTAGACCTGCAGAAAAAGATAAACTGTTTAGAGAATTATTGTAACAAATGGGGACTTTCTGTAAATATGGACAAAACTAAAGCAGTTGTCTTTAAAAATGGTGGATTTATTAAAAAGTCTGAAAAATGGTGCTACTCAGGAAAGCAGATACAAGTAGAATCTAGTTATAATTATCTGGGTGTAGTTTTTGGTTCAACACTGAACTGGTCAAAATGTGTTGAAAATCTCTCTGGAAAAGCATTGAAGGCTGTTGCTGGAATCAAAAGATTGTATTTCAGGTTAAAGAATCTTCCAGCAGCTACAGTTTTTAGTATTTTTGATACAAAGGTAAAACCAATCCTCCTCTATGGTTCTGAAATTTGGGGTTTTCGGCAATTTAATGACATTGAAAAAATACAGGTAAAAATATGCAAAATGGTCCTAGGGGTTGGCAGAGATGTTCAAAATAACATTTGCCTTGGTGAATGTGGTCGATACCCCATTTTTGTTGACACTGTCACCAGGGTTATCAAATATTGGCTAAAGCTTTTGGATATGCCTGATCATAGATATCCCAGACAATGTTACAATATGTTGTGTAAACAGGATGAAGCAGGGAGAACAAATTGGGTTACCCATGTTAGGAAGATTCTTTGTACCCATGGATTTGGTTTTGTTTGGACAATGCAGAACTGTGGTAGTTCTTCATCCTTCATAAAGGAATTTAAAAGACGAATACAGGATGTGTACCAACAAGAATGGCATGATTCTCTATCAGCATACCCTGACTATTTAGATTATCATCCGATTATCTGTAGAGCAAGCTATGTATGTAAAGTGGAATTTTTAGAATATCGTAGAGCTATATGTTTACTAAGGTCAAACAGATTGCCTTTAAATGGAATTTCACGTTATGGTAAACCAATTACCGATCCATTCTGCTCACAGTGTGATGGTCAACAAATTGAAGATGTGTGTCACTTTTTGCTGGTATGCCCTAAATATGCTGTGCTACGAAGAAAATGTATTCCTTTGTATTACTGCAGATTTCCATCGACTCTTAAAGTTCAGCTTCTTTGTATGTGCACTAGACCTAGTTTGATGTTTAAAGTTGGACTATTTCTTACTAAATGTTTAGATATCAGAAGTAATGATGTTCACCATACATGAAAGTACATGTTTAAATGTTGTTCCTATGGGCTATATGGCCTGCAAAAACTGAATAAAAGTTATTGTTATTGTTATTGTTATTGTTATTGTATTGTTACACACACCACACACACACAACCACACACAACACACACACACACACA
>CM060322.1:49137915-49147915 GCA_030674155.1 Stramonita haemastoma | reverse complement strand
TAGTGCGTCATTCAGACACGCAAAGGGGGATCAGCCAGTCATTCACAGGTAAAAGCTTGTGACAGGCAGGTGACTGAAATAATATAACAGCACACCAGAAACAGCGGTATCGTGTGGCTTTTCTTATGGCCGGTATCGACAGAGAACATGGCCAACGTCATAGCCACAAGATCGGTTGACTTCAGTCTCGTGGGTCGATGAAATTGTGGGCACGAATCTCGGAAATAGCGTCTGGTGAATTAAGGGGGGGGGGGGGGGGGGGGCAGGGGGGGGGTTACGATCTCCCCGGTCAACTTCAAGTACAGAATCTGCCAGTGCCTTAATTTCTTTTTCATGTGTACACATGGAGAAGATCGAACTATGCTCGTTAAAGATCTTGTAATTCGTTATGAGCGTTCGGTGGGTTACAGAAATATTCACACTCAAACTATGCAACCTGTGCACAAAGAAGAGCTCCTCTGAAGTCGGAATGTCGATTGAGGCCAGCGGGCAGATCTCCTGCAGTGTTACAAGCACAGGAAAAAAAACACAGGCTTTACGCACTTCACTCAGGAAGGGAATTGGAAGGCAGAGATGAGAAGGCTAAGAGCTTAGATCATGAATCTGTGGACTCTGTGGACTTTCTTCTTCTTGGTGTTCATCTGATGGACAGCTCTGTCTCTGCAGTGAAAGCTTTGAGCAGCTGCAGACGTGGGCTCCAACTTTAATCAGGAACAAAAGTAACTTAGTAAGGTCAGATAAAGGTGTCCCATGACCTATGTGGTCGAATTGGAGCGATGCATCAGAGACCTCAGTTTCTCTAGGGGCCAGCATACTGAGGGAGGCGCCCCATCTCCTCTCCCTCACTGCTTTACCTTCCCTGAGCCTAAAGAGGGCAGATACTCATTTACAGCTGGGTGAACAAAAGTAAAGAAGCCAAAACTGAGATCAACAGTGTGAGACCAGGGCCACTGACCCTGAGATACAGTTAATGTTTTTATTATTGCGTGATGGTAATAATAGTACGAAAACTGTGGAGATGCAGTGAGGTTTTGTACTGCATGAGAAGGCTGTGCCCATCATTCGTTTCCATTATGATTATACCCTGGCGTTAACCATGTTTCAAGGTGAAGTTAATCTTGGGAAAGAACTTCAAACAACGCGCAAATTCGCATCCATAAAGTGGGTGGTAATCGCTTGTAAAGCCTGGGTCTTCCTTTTGTGTTCATAGTATGTTCAAACTCTGTGTAGGGTGCAGCTGAAATCAGAAATCAGAATAAACCTCCCACAATGTGCCTCTGACGGGGTTCGAACTCACTACCGGGATAGCCTAGTGGTTTAGAACAGTGCGCTCGCAAGCTGACAACCCGGGTTCGAATCCCGTTCAAGGGGATTTTTTCCCTGGAGTTAACATTAGTGCTGACTCCACTCTCCGCAAAAGTCCTTCGGATGAGAACTATAAACCGAGGCCCCTCGTGCGAACGCATGCAGAACATCTTGCGCACACACGTTAAATCCTCTTCCGCTTTTCGAAAGAGTAGGTTGTTGTGTACCGGTGGGAACAGACGACAAAAGTTTACAAAACCGCATTCACACGGGGACTGGATGTAAAAAAAGCACATGAATGCTTATTCCATTATACTCGCCATGAATGAATAAAGAAATGAATACCTCTTTGTCGACAATTCGCTATTCTAGCCGCTGAGCAAAGCTTTCTGGCAGGCCTCAAGTCATTCTTGCCGGTATGTGAGGGGAGGTGGAAGGTGGGGGTGGGGGGGGGAGGGGATCGAAGATTGTGACATGGGCTTAAAAGTCCACCTTAGGTGGCCAGCAGAGACCATGGTTGATTCTTTCCTCCCCACTTAGGCAAAATCCATAGGGCTTTGTCCACATGTGGTGTTAGATACAGACATCGATCGTCCACCTTTGACAAGAATGCCTTTGTGTCCAGATTGCTCCCTCACGTTCTGTTTTGTCCTTCTGTGTATGTGTGTTGTGTGTGTGTGTGTGTGTGTGTGTGGGGGGGGGGTATATGTGTGTGGGGGGTGTATGTGTGTGTGTGTGTGGGGGGGGGGGTATGTGTGTGTGTGGGGGGGGGGGTATATGTGTGTGTGTGTGTGTGGGGGGGGTTAGTGTGTGTGTGGTGTGTGTGTGTGTGTGTGTGTGTTTGTGTGTGTTTGTGTGTGTGTTTGTGTGTGTGTTTGTGTGTGCGTTTGCGTGTGAGTGTGTGTGTGTGTGTGTGCGCGCGCACGTATGTATTTGCGCGCGTGTGTGTGTGTGTTGTGCGTGTGCGTGTTTTGTGTGTGTGTGTGTGCGTGTGCGCGCGCGCGCGCATGTTTGGATGAAGGAAGGAGGGGGTAAAGAGACCTGAGGAGGTCATGTTGAAGAACTTTTTTTTTGCGTTCTTTGGCTAGAGCTCCGAGGTTCACCAATGATTTTTGCTGTATCAGGTTATGCGACTATTTTTGCCCACCATTAAAGATAGCTACATTCCGACTCTGGGGGTGATATCTAAACGCGACACCAATCTGCATTGCGTCATTTTAAAAATGTTATTTGTCATCCGTTTTGGGAGGGCTGATACCTGTACTGTGTTTAGGGCTGTTTTGTTGTCTTTGAATCTGTCTGTATGTCTGTCTCTGTCTATCTGTTTCTGTACCTCTCATTTTGTCGCGATCTTTGTCTTTTTTCTCTCATATATTGTTGTCTCTCCTCTGTCTCTCTTTTTCTCTCTGTTCTGTCTCTGTCTGTCTCTCTCTGTCTCTCTGTCTCTCTGTCTCTCTGTCTCTCTCTCTCTCTCTCTCTCTCTCTCCTCTCTCTCTCTCTCTCTCTCTCTCCCTCTCCCTCCCTCTCATTTCCCTCCCCCCCTCTCATGCCCCCCCCCTTCCCCTCTCTCTTGTCTCTCTCTTTTCTCTCTGTCCCCCCCCCCTTTTCTCTCTCTCAGCGCGCGCGTGTGTATGTGTGTGTGTGTATAGGGTGTATGTGTGTGTGTTGGCGGGGCGGTGAGTGTAGTGTGGTGTTGTGTGTGTGTGTGTGTGTGTGTGTGTGTGTGTGTGGGGTGGGGTGTGTGTGTGTGTGGTGTGTGTGTTGTGTTGTTTTGTGTAGTGTGGTGTGTGTGCGTTGAGTGTGTGGTTTGTGCGCGCGCCGCGTGCGCATCTTTGAACGTTCAGCGTGCGCACTGCTTGCGTGTGTGTGACATGCACGATACCATCAGACGGGGGTCGCAGTCGGTTGACTTCGATTGATTTTGTGGGGGACGGTAAGAAATACCACGTGGTCCTTTTTAAACAGGCGCTCGAAAGAAAACAAAATATTAATAATGTGTTGCAGGGAGATAAGGATTTTATGCGGTGTGTGTGTGTGTGTGTGTGTGTGTGTGTGTGTGTGTGTGTGTGTGTGTTTGTGGTGTGTGTGTGTGGTGTGTGTGTGTGTGTTGTGTGTGTGTGGTGTGTGTGTGTGGTGAGTGTTTGCGTGTGTGTATGTGTGTGTGTGCTTGTGTGTGTTTGTGTGTGTGTGGTGTGTGTGTGGGTTGTGTGTGTGTGTGTGTTTTGTGTGTGTGTGTGTGTGTGTGGTTATCTTTGTACATGTAAGCACCAGATTTTTAAGCAATGTGTAATGAGTAACTTGAGTCTCCCGAGCCTGTCTGTCTCCAGGCTATATAAGGTGCTTACATCCATCCTGGTGTCATCACATGGCCTGTTGAATTTGTTTTGTATCGTATTGTAATGCATTTTATCGTTTCCTATCGTATTATATTGTTTTATATCGTTTTTTTTTTTTTAGTATTGCATACCACTTTAAGTGAAATTCAAGCTGCTCTCCCCGGGAGAAAGCACGTCGCCCCCAAGAGCAGCGTCACCCATTATTTTTTTTTCTTTTCCTGTCTGCAACTGGATTTGTTTTCCTATCAGAGTGGCTTTTCTCTACAGAGTTTTGCCAGGGACAACCCCCTCGTTGCCGGTGGTTTTTTTTCACGTGTGCACACTAAACACATGCGCACAGCAGGGAACCTCGGTTTTTCATCTCATCCGAAAGACTAGCACTCAGAACCCAACTCACTGGTGTTGAAGGGGGGGGGGGGGGGGGGGGGTGGGGGGGGGCGAACGGGGGGTCGAACTCGGGCCCCGGATCCACCTGGACTTTTCCCTTTGTGGTAGGGTACGTTACCTCTAGACCACCGATATACTGAACCATCTTCAACAAACGGTAGATGGCGTTTTAACATGGACGCAAGACATTCGTAGGCGCTTGTCACAGAACTTTGGCGTACAGGTTTATCCGAAGGACTTTCAGATGCGTGGAGCGAGTGCTGTTTTGAACTGTCTGTCTGTCTGTCTGTCTGTCTGTCTGTCTGTCTGTCTGTCTGTCTGTCTTTCTGTCTGTCTGTCTGTCTTCGTCTGTCTGTCTGTCGGGCTATCTATCTATCTATTATCTTTCTATCTATCTATCTATCTATCTATCCATTTATTAGTCTGGCGACCGTGGGGGGCACCCCTGAAAAATTTGACAACCAGTTCCCTCTATTCTTCTCTCTGTACCCACCCCGTTTTTAAACCTCCCGGGGCAAAATCCCCACCCACCTCCCCCCCCCCCACCCGACCGAAAAGACCGTCAGCAGAGATGGGAACCTGTGCTCTCAGTTACCTTGAGATCAGGAGTATGGCGCCGTAACCACTCGGCCACTATCCCGCCCTCCGCCTCTTCAGGGTGAGAGATATTGAAAAATGAACCTCCTGATTTTGCCCTTCCCCTTTTTCCATAGCGGGAGTTCGGGATAGGGACTGGGTCAAGTTGATACAGTGTGGAGATAAATTGCCTTTGAGGGCTTGTACTGTGTTCTTTGCCTGTATTTACACAAGCATTCCAACTGGCAAACTATCTTCAATCTTCTTTAGTCTCACAGTTCCCCCAGGTGCCCTCCCCTTTTTCTCTTTTTTGGGTGGGTGGGGTGTCTGTCTGTCTGTCTGTCTCTGTCTCTGTATGTTTTTTCTCTCTCTGTCTCTCTCTCTCTCTGTCTCTCTCTCTTTCTCTCACTCTGGTATTTTCTTGTCTGTCTGTCTTTCTTCCCCGTCTCCCTGTCTGTCTCTATTACTCTGTCAGTGTCTTTCTCTCCTCTTTCTTTCTCGCTCCTGCCTTGTCTGTCTCATTCCTATCTTTCTGTCTGTTCACTCACTCTCTTTCCCTGTTTCTGTCTTTTGCTCTGTTTCTGTCCCCCACCGTCCCTCTGTCTCTGTCTGTCTGTCTCTGTCTCTCTGTCTCTGTCGTCTGTCTCTGTCTCTGTCTCTCTCTCACTGACAGAGGAATATAACGTACAAATCTGCAGCTGATTTGATGTTATATAATTTGTTAAATCACTGTTCTTTTTTATTTTTTATTTCAACCCCTCTCCCCTTCCCCCCCCCGTTTCGTGTTTGTGGCCTTAGGCCCCATTAAAATCTTTTAAAAATTTAGGCTTTTCCTTCACTTTCTTCTTCAAGGTTCTTTCTTGTTGTCTGTTGCTGTCTGTTGTTGTTGTCTGTCTCCACAACAACCCCCCAAAACCCCCAAAAACACACCCCCAACAACCCCCACAAAAAAACACACACACCCCAAACACCCAAACCCCTCTCTCTCTTCTCTCTCCTTTTCCCCCCCCCCCCCCTTCCCCTCCCCCCCTCCCCCCCCCCCCCCCCCCCCCCCCCCCCCCCTTTTTTTCATGGCCCCTTTCATTCTTTCCTCAGTGAAAAATGTGGAGAATGTCAGAGGGAAAATGAGGTAAGGGATTTTTGATGTGACTTTGTGACCCCAAAAAAATTTAATTGTGTTTTTGTGGGGAAGGCCCCGGGGGCTAAATGTAGATGTAGTGTGTTTGGGGGTGAAGTGTAGTAGTGTGTGTAGCCTTTGGTTTTGGAATGAAGGCGGCCCACATTCATTGTGGCCTTGTGGTGGGTGGGTGGGTGAGATGGTGAATGATATGTTGTTAGGTGTGTGTGGGGGGGTGGGTAAGGGGGGCTGTAGAGGGGGGGGGGAGGGAGGGGGGGGGGGAGAGGGGAAAAGGGGAAGGGGGAGAGGGGTAAAGGGGGGGAGAGAGAGAGGAGGGAAAAGGGGGAGGGAGGAGGGGAGAGGAGGGAAAGAAGAATGAAAAAGAATTAATGAAAAAATGAATGATCTTTATTTTTTTGGGAAAAAGGTAAGTATGCCCTTACTTTTTTTCATCCCGGGCCCCTTCCCCCGATTAGGGAATAAAAAAAAAAACAACGTAACCCAAAAAAAAATAACCCAAAAAAAAAGGAAAAAAAAAACCACCCCAAAAGGAGAGAGGGGGAGAGAGAGAGAGGGGAGGGGGGGTTAAAAGGGGGGGGGAAGGAGAGACCCCGAAGGGGGGGGGAGGGGGGGAGGAGAGAGAGAGAGAGATAGAGGGGGGGAAGAAGGAGAGGGGGGAGAGAGAAGACGACGACGCGACAGACGACAGACAGAAAACCCCCAGAGAAAAGAGGTAACAGAGCTACAGGAGCTACAGGGAGCAGGGCAGAGAGACGATAAACACAGGTGCTTCTTTGGGGTTTTGTGTATGGGGATGTACATCGTTTTTGTGACCAAGGCTGTACCTCTCCCATTGCTGCCCGAGAATTGTTTCCCCCCCTCCCCCCCCCCCCCCCCCCATTTTCCCCCTTTTTTCTTTTTCATTTCCTCTTTTTTGTTGCTTTTCCCCCCCCTTTCCCCCCGTATCTGTTTTTTTTCATTTATTTTAACCCCCCCTTTTTTTTTTTTTTTTAAAAAGGGCAGTAGTTATGAAAAAGGGGAAAAAAAAAATGGCAAAAAATTTTTTTTTTTAGGGTTTTTAAAAAATGTCCTGTGGGTATCTTTATTTTTTTGGGTAAAAAAGGGGGTTTGGGGGGTTTGGGGTGGTGGGGTGGTGGTGGTGGTGGTTTGGGGGTGTGTGTGTGGTGTGGTTGGGGTTTTGGGGTGTTGTGTGTGTGGTTGGGTTGGGGTGTGTGTGTTTTTGGGGGCGTTTTTTGTTTGTTGTGAATTGGTGTTTGTGTGGGAATTTTGTATTGTGTGTGGCCCTTTTTTGCAAGTTGTGTGTTGGGGGGGGTGTGTGTGTGGTTTTTGTGTGTGTGTGTGTTTGTGTGGGGTGTGTTGGGGTTTTTTTGTGTTTGAAAATTTTTTGTGGTGCGTGATGTTTTGGGTTTTTTTTGTGTGTGTGTGTGTTTTTTTCCCCCCCCCCTGCCCCAAAATTTTTTTTTCTCCCCTTCCCTGTAATCCCGTTGTTTTGTTAGAAAAATTTAAAAGGGCTTTTTAAACCCCCCCCCCCTTCCCCCCCCCCTTCCCCCAAAAACCCCGTGTTGCCCTTTTCCCCGTCATTACTTACCAACCCGGCCCCCCCCGACAGAAGGGACCCGACAGGACAGAAGATGGGCAGAAGAAGAAGAAAAAAAGGAAAAAGGACAGGGAGCAGGGGTGGACGAAAGATGGAAAGGGCAGACCCAAGACCGATGGAAGAGGAAAAACAGAAGATGGAAAAGATGGTAGACAGAAGACAGACCGACGAAGGGCAACAGGGGGCCCGTCAGTCGTCCGTCCAAAACCCCTTTTGAACCCCCCCCCTGAGTACCCCCCTCCCACGCCCCCTTCTTGTTCCCCTTGTTTTTCCCCCCCCACCTACGTAAAAACTTTTTCGAAACTCCCTTCCCCTTTCGGGTACTTTCTTTTTAGCCCCACAGTTCGGGGGTTTGCATCTTTTTTTTTGTTGTTGTTTTGGGAAAAAGGGGGGAAGTGGGGGGGGGGTTGGGGGGGGGAGAGGAGAGAGGGAGGGGAGAAAGGGGGGGAGAGAGAGAGGAGAGAGGGAGGAAAAGGGGGAAAATTTAAAAAAAAAATTTTGTCTCGTTTTCTTCTGTCTCTGTCTGTTGTCCCTCCCGGGCGCCTGCCCGTTGTCTGTTCCCCCCTTTTGTGTTGGTTTGTGTGTGTGGTGGGTGTGTGGTTTTGTTTTTGGTGTGTGGGGGGGGTGTGTTGTGTCTGTTGTCTGTCTGTCTGTCTGTTGTCTGTCTGTCTGTTGTTGTTTCTGTTCCTCTTTCCCATAAACCATTATTTTCGTGTTTTTTCTTGTACAATTCCCCTTATGATTATCTGACTCTTGTGTCTGTGTTTTTTGGGGGAGTTTTTCCCCCCCCTTTTTTCCCCCCCCCTGTACGTTTCCTGCGTTTGGGCCTTAACCCCCTCCCTCCCCCCCGTTGGATTGGTCGGCTGGCTAAATTACCCCCCCCTTCCCCGTTGTTTTGTCTGGGTGGTTGGGCCCGGTTTGTAACGTTACCTTTGGGGTTCATGCTGTTTTGAAAAAAAAAGCCCTGGTTTTTTTGGCCCCTTTTTTCCTTGTCTGTCTGTTTTTTCTGTGTGTCTGTTGGGTTTTTCTTTTTTGGGGTTGTGTGGGCTGCTTGTCTATCTATTATCTATCTATCTATTATTTTATCTATCTATCTATCTATCTATCTTTTCTACTATTATCTATTTATCCGTCCGTCCCTCCGTGTTTGTCGTCTGTCTGTTTGTTATATTTTACTATCATTATCTATCTATCTATCTTCCCATTATTATCTATTATCTATCTATCTATCTATTATTATTAAACTATCTATTAAACTAAAAATTTTAAAAAAAACTAAATTTAAACTATCTATCTTTGTTATCGATCTATCTATTTATTATATATGTTTCCTTTTTTATTATTTTCTTTTTATTATTTATTATCTATCTATCTATCTATCTATCTTTTATCTATTTATCTATCTATTATTTTTTCCCTTTTTTTTTTTTATTTATTTTTTTCTTTTTCAGTCATTCTTTTTTTTCTTTTCCGTTTCTTTTCCCCCTTCTTTTTTATTCCCCTTTTTTTTGCCCCCTTCCCCTTTTTTCCCTTTCCCTTTTTTTTTTGGGGGGTTTTTTATTTCCCTTTTTTTAGTTGTTTTTCATAATTTTGTCTTCCCGTTTTTCCCCTTAGGTGTTTTTCTTCTTAGTAAGAAAGTTGGGTGAACCAACTTTTCCCCCCCAAATCCCCCGTTGTGGTCTCCTCTCTCCCCCCCCCCCCCCCTTTTTCTTTTTTTCCCCGTCTTTTTTTTCCCTTTCCAAAAAAACAGAAGACCGACCCCAAAAATTTTGGGCAAATTGATGAGGGCTGTGTTTGGTGTGGGTGGGGGTTTTGGGTTTTGGGGTGGGTGTTGGGGGGGGTGGGTTTGGGGGGTGGGGTTTTTTGTTGGGTGGTTTTTAGGTGGGGGTGGTGTGGGTGGTGTAGTGAGGTGTGGTGTGGTGTGGTTTGGTGTAGTGTGGTGTGGGGTGGGGTGAGGTGTGTGGTGTGTGTGGGGTAGGTGATGTGATGTGATGTGAAATTTTTTAGTGTTGTGTGGGTGGTGTGGCGTGGGTGGTAGGGGGTAGTGTGGGGGGTTTTTGGGGGTGGTTGGGTTAGTATGGTGTGGTCTGGTGGGGTATGTTGGGGTTTTTTTGTGGGGGGGTTTTTTTGGGGGGTTTTAGGTGGTTGTTCCCTTATCTGTCCCCAAAACCCTTAAACTTTTGATTTAAAAAAAACCGAAATGGGGGAAAAGGGGGGGGTTTTTGGGATTAAGGGGTAAGGGGAAAAAAGGGAAATTTTTAAAAACGTCCCCGCAGGGAAAGGTTTAAATATGGTGTAGTCCCCTGGAACTGTTTTGAGGGGGTTTTGGGCCCAAATGTAACCGCAGACCTGGAAAATGCCTGTGTGCCTTTCTTTTAAACCGTAAAAGAAAAATTTTCAACCCTAACACACACACACAACCAAAACACCCACCCCACAAAACAACACACCCCAAAACCCACCAAAACACACAACCCCACACACCAACAACCCCCAAAAACACACACAACACACACACCCCAAAACCCCTAAAACCACCACACACAACACACCACAAACCACACCACACACCCCCACCCCACACACAAAAAACCCCCCACACACACCCCGCCAACAAAAAATTAAACGTTTTTGACATGAATGCTTTAAAGGGGGAAAAAA
>CM060322.1:49126749-49134249 GCA_030674155.1 Stramonita haemastoma | reverse complement strand
CAAAAAAACAAAAAAAAAACACCACACACACACACAAAAACCCCAAAACCAACACAACCTAAACAAATAAAAAATTTAACCTTTAAAACTGCCCCCTCCCCTTACCTTTTCTCCCTCCCCCTTCCCTTTTCTCTCTAATAAAGCACATGTTTCAAACATGTAATATAAAAGCTACTGAATGTACTCTACCTTCTCTTTTGCTGCCTGAAGCCATCCCTCCCACCAGTTCCCACAGAGGTCATTTGACCCTCTGAAACAGAAATTGGTTCGTGTCACATTTCATGAAAATGCATTAGGCCATAGCAAGATAAGGTGTCCTCCTATTAGGGGACGGGGTGGCTCAGTGGTCAGAGCACTCGCTTTCCCCAAGCCAAGATATAAGCAGCATCAAGAGTGCTTATCAAGTGGATGGGTGACTCACTGACTGGTTGCACGCCTTGGTTCAGTACAGTCCCCCAGTTCACTCAGCTGTAAATGAGTACTCAGAAAAGATAAAGAAGCGAGGGAGAGGAGATGGGCACCACCCTCAATATGCTGGCCCCTAGAGAAGCTGGGGTCTCTGACACCTAACTCCCTAAAAGAAAACCACATAGATTATGGGACACCTTTACCAAAGTTACCTCGCAAGATCTTAGTACTAGGTTAAAACATTAAGGCATTGTACTTGTGATCTTATGGTAAATGAGGGATGCTGGTTAGAGCATTAACCAAACAAGTGTCTATTCAAAGTCATTTTTTTCCCTCTGGAGTTAACATCAGCACTGACTTTACTCCTCTGAAAGTCCTCTAGATGAGATTATCAACTGAGGCCTTGTGTGCAAAAAGTGCACAGAACATTTCCCTTAAATACACATTAAAACTAAAAACTCAGATCTGCCTTTCATAGAAGAGCAGGCCAGCTGTAGCTGGCTGGCTGGATGATCATGCAAAATCACCTGCTACCTGGAGAGGGATAGGTTCCACTTTGCCCTTTATGGAATGATTAATTTTAAAGTGTTTTTGACTTGACAGTCACAGCTAGCCCATGACACACTGTCTGAAAAAAAAATTCCACACAGTGTGCTCTGATGACTTCTTAAAAAATTAACAAAAAGTCAAGTCATTCAACAGTAACTGAGTAAGCACACTGACTTTGTTTGTCCAGCATTCTTACTATATGAGTATATCTTAGTTTACACAAGTAGATCTATAAAGTATAATTGGTCAATTGATGTTACAGTCACTTACTAAGTACTGGTTCTGCCACTAACTAGTAACTTCTGTAATGATGGACTGAAGCTGAAGTTGCCAGTTAAAATCATTTAATCATTATGTTTCTTCTGAAAAAACAACTACAGTATATACTGAAATCAAATCCTGAAGTGACAATGGTGGTTCCAGTCTTAATTCAAGTTGACAGATACTGAGATAGATCTATGTAACTTAGTTGTAAGTGACAACAAAAACTGCATGAAAATCATGGTTATCAATCTTAACCCCCACCCCCACCCCAGCTTTTGTTGGTTACTATGAACCCTTCTGGCCTTGCTTAAACCTCTAAGTCAAGGATGTACTGATGCTACCACGACTGTGCAAAGCAATTCATAGTAGTAATAGTAGTACCCATGGATCTCTCCACGACTCCTGGGATATAAATTATAATGTTTGCATTTGTTCCAGTTGGCCAAGTTGCTGATTTCTTTACTTATATCAGTCTGGTTTCTTCTTTTTAAAAAACAAAACACAAAAAAGCCTTAACAAGCTTGATAACTAGTTCAACATGAAGAAAGTTCAAGTCATCAGCGTAAACTTTCTCTGTTCACAGAATATAACAATATAGACAACACTATAGTACATGACACTGTAAGTAACACAGTTGTCAGTGTTGACTGTTGACGTGTTGTCTACAGATTTTGAACTTGGCTTCAACCACTTCAATAAGTCCGAGTCTGTGCTAAATATGATAAAAACACACACACACACACACACACACACACACACACACACACACACACACACACACACACACACACGAAATGAAAAGAATCTTGTTCTCACAGATTTCCAGCCATTGCTACGTTGTCTTCCTTTTTGAATAAAAACAAAACGTCTCAGAGCCAAATATAAGAAAGTTAGAAAAAAGCAAAAATAATATCACCCATAACATTTGTTTTACGCATAAAAATGAAATCAACTGTTCATTATTTAAAACTAACTAGTCTGCACCCATTTAAACATGAAATACAAGTTTTTGAGAAGTGTGGTGGTTAGAGATTATAGCACAAGGGAGCAAACTCAGGCCTGCTAGGCTGTTATTGATATAATTATCTCTTACGGGGGGGGGGGGGGGGGGGGGGGGGGGGGGGGGGGGGGGGGGGGGGGGGGGGGGGGGGGGGGGGGGGGGATTTTCATGACGCAACGCTGTTGATTCTTATTTTCGATGTAGCATATGTATAAGATTATGATTCTAAAACAATTTCAGGATATATTGGCCGATGCATACACTCCACAGTTAAATTATGCTCTCTCTCTCTCTCTCTCTCTCCTCTCTCTCTCTCTCTCCTCTCTCTCTCTCTCCTCTACTCCCCTTCATCTTCTCTCTCTCTCTCTCTCTCTCTTGTTTGGTATGTAAGTTGTATTCCTATAATAATTATTTGCTTTACATCTTACATTGTTTGATATTTCTCTTTTTGGAAAAAAGAAATTGTTTGTTGTTTGGTTGAGAGGTTTTTTGTTGGTTATTTGTGTTCTTTTATGCCCAGAGGGCTGGTTGTAAAAAAAAGCCTGTTTGCTTATGCCATAACCCTCTTTAAATAAAATTTATTCAGTTCAGTTCAATACAATCTCTGTCCATTGGCTATAAACAACGATACTGGACTGGTTTCGCTCGCGGTTTGACAGCCTCAGTTCGAGCCACCATCAAGACACTGTTCAAGGGCATTTTTCTCCTGAAATTAGCATCAGCACTGAATCCACTGCCCCGAACGTTTTTTTTGTACGAGACTATAAACTCATTGCGAATGTACGGAGAACATCTTTTACACAAGTAAGAATCTATTTTGCCTTCCAGAAGAATAGACCATTCGTGCCCGTAAGAACGGATGACAAAACAAAAAATGTTGGGGTTTTTGCTTTGTTTTTTTTGTTGTTTTGTTTTGTTTTTTAACGCATGCACAACTTGTGAAGTCCTTAGACATTATCTCGGAATGCGGTTTCACCCGCGTTGGGACGTTGGGGCTTGTCAGTATGAATAGCATCCCCACCTGGAAATTCTATGCTAGGAAAATGTCCCACTTTGCTATCCTTCTTTATGTTTCTGCCCTGTTCCTTTTCTTCCTGTCATCTCCTTGTCTTTTTTTTTTCTACCTTCCTGATCCATTCGTCTGCCTTTTGTTTCCAGATGAATTCCTTGAGGAACGGGGGTTCTGCCAGGTTCTTCTCAATATTTTCTTCTTCTTTCTTCTTCTTCTTCTTCTTCTTCGTCTTCGTCTTCGTCGTCGTCGTCGTTGTCGTCGTCGTCGTCGTCAAACGCTCAGACAGCAAATATTGTTATCTGTCATATGAACGAGAATGCGTTGCTCTGCCGTCAAGTGCCTGCCAAGTCAGATCCAGCGCATTCGACTTCGGCGTGGAAGAGAATGTTTTTTTGTTTTTTTTAAACATTTTTATTCAAGTTTTGCATATAAATACAAGTAAACATTGAACACCAAAAGTATCATCTCTACCCATCGTCTCCACCATTTTAACGCACAAATGCATGTGAATATAATATTAATATGTACATAATTTTGGAGCTTACTGTAGTAGTTATTTCATTAAAAAACAAAAAACAAAAAACAACAACAACAGCAACAAAACCAGCCAAAGTTTGGTATGTTTCTGAATAATAATCACAATTATAACAAGTAATCAATCAAAACATATTCTGCACTTATGCGGTCACGTTATTCAGCAAATATGACATTTGGACACATGGGATCATAAACGAGAAGACACAAACATACATACATACAAACATACATAGACACATATAGACACACAAGGTTATCAATTCAAATCGCTGAACATGGCATCGGCATGCAAATCTGGTTCTTTTCTTCTTTCTCTTCTGTCTCTTCCTTATCCTTTCCTCAAAGCATGGAAGAGAATGTTATCTTTAAAGTCTTTCTGGAACAAGGCAGGAGACTGAAACAAGAGGGCGGAAAATTGACAAGAAGGGGGTGACAGAAAGAAAAGAAACAAGGCAGAAAGGAGAGGGATAGAAAAGAGGGAATTCCTAGCACATAATTTCCAGGTGGGAATACTGTCCTCGGCAACCCCTTGGGGGAATTTTCAATACATGATTGTGGACACTGCACAGGCTGTGAGCCTGGTATAATTATGCAAGATGAACTGGCAGGATGAGAGATCATACATCCCTATCTAGACCAAGCATAGAAAACGAGCTAGATTGCTTCCCTTGGACCACTGGTGACAAGACATGTCGCCGCCATGATCCCTAAAGAACGTGGTGATCTCCATCAGTAGAGCGGAAAATAAGTATCGGCAGGATAGGAATCAATAGGTGCACTTTGAATAATGGGAAGCATAGCTGCATCTATCATAGCTGATGCAGGTGTTATGTGTTATGTATACCTGTGTGTGAGCTGGCTGCTGACAATACACTGTACGCTCATGACATCCCTGCCGCTTCGGTTCTCTGTGGTGTGTGTGTGTGTGTGTGTGTGTGTGTTTGTGTGTCACTGACTGACTGCAGGTTCTGCACGCTCGCACGCACACACACACACACACACCCGCGGGCATGTCGCGCGCGCGAGCATACTTGTAGTTCAAATTTTTGTACCTACTTGTATTTTTTTTTTAAACGTTTGTCCACGACGAGGTAATATTGACCCACTTGTATCCCCACATGCACAAAGACCTACATCTGTTGGGAGAGCTGGGCAGCAGAAAATCTTCAGAGGAGAAGCTATAATCTAGTTAGTAGGCTATTCTGGTTCTTAACCTACTGCACTTTAAAAGGACATGGCCAAATCCACTGTATGACTCCCTGTAGCCCTTCCCGTTGTTGCTTCCCCCCCCCCCCCCCTCCTCTAGTCCAAACCTGGGATCAAAGTATTGTCTTCAGTGTGTTGTGTGTAGCCTATCAGTCATAGCCAAATGACCTTTTCGAATGAAAATTTAAGCCACTAAGGGAACACTTGCTGTTGATAGGGAAAGGATGTTTCATGAAATGAGTCAAGTTCCGTTTCATCCAGTCGCGCCCAACTGGAACACTCTTTAGCTGTTTCTGCCATTGCTGTTTGGGCCTTCTTTCCCTATAATGTAATTTTTAACAAAATAAAGAATGGCGGGAGCTTATAGGTATGCACATGTGGCGAGCATTTTGGCTTGGAAACCAGATTCTCTCAAGCTCGTGGCCAGACCAACCTACTTCTCAGCCTTGCACATTGGGGACGTTCTCCATTCTAGTATCGATTTGAACGCATTCATGGAGTTTATAATCAGACTCATTCGGAATTTTGATGATTGGGAATTCAGAAGTCGTCTAGTATTATTGCTTCCCTTGCTGATGATCCTTGAGTGTTTGGTTCTCTATCCAAAAACACCTGTGTTCTGATGATCCTCTTCCACCAGTAGATCCCACTTATGTAATTTCGATGGCATAACTGTTTAAAAACACGTAGGCTATAGTCTCACTTCCTGGCATCCTGCAGGATGTTGCCAGAGTCTCTAGAAGTATGGCATTTCCTTCGGCGGTGCTGACGGTAATTTCTTTGAGTATTCGGTTATACCTGCAAGTGTCTTTTACTGGGCTTGTTGCTTCTTTGCGTATATTTCTCTAGACACGCTCTGCTGTTGGTTTGGTTTGCAGAAAGGACAGCTTTCCACTAGGTTTGTTTGAGTGTAGGGTGTCATGATACTGATCTGAAGATGAAAGTGATCTGACAGGGGGCTATAGTTCTGCAACATGTTCAGTTCAGTTGAGACTCCGTTGGAAACAGTAAGTCATGATTATGATACATAACTGAAGATGGAAAATGAAGACCGTATACAATATTTCGACATCATAAAACATCGTCATTGTGCTCATTACCATCACCATCATTGTCATCATCATGTATTTGATGCAACATACGATGCCAGTCCTCTATGCAACAGCTGCGTACACACCCTACTATTGGAGAGAGAGAGAGAGAGAGAGAGAGAGAGAGAGAGAGAGAGAGAGAGAGAGAGAGAGAGCGCTTGTGACGATGAAAAAGGGCGTCTCCATGACGTATAAATCACCGTGGCGTCATCTGGTGTCATGTTTTAAGAGCCTAGAGCCTGTTTAGTGTCCAAAGCCATGTCAGGTGACTGGGAGGAGACGTCATTAGCATAATTATTCGGGGGAGACGTCATTATCATATTAGGAGTACATGTCATTAACATAGAGGAGGAGACGTCATTATCATAGGTAATGACCCAGTGGCTGTCTCTGCCGCTGCATCACTTTACCCTACTTTGTTGCCGAAAAGAGCAAGATGCCAGTCCTCTTTACAAGCTGGAAACTTGTTTCCTGTTTAAGAGTACACATCTCGCGCATGCATCCACTACAGAATAGGCTACTGAGCATGCATTGCACTCACCTACGGGCGTGCGCACATATGCACCCACGCATGCAGGCACGAAAGCTTACATACCATGATAACACGCAGTCAGAGGACAGTGTCTCAGGCACATTGGTGACCATGACATGACTCTACTCAAGGCCTCCAGTTTTGCTGCAAGTCGTCTGCTTCAGTTCCCCACGACACTTAACTGGAAGAAGCAGGGAGAAAAAAATTGTTGAGAACCTAGCCGACTGTCATGTTAAAGTTATATTCTAAGCAGAGTAGTTCATGCGAAGATTTAATGACTGACGTCGATTTAGGAATAAGAGAGCGACCCCTCCCCCCCCCCCCCCCCACCCCCAAGCAAAAAATCATCAACAAACAAACAGAAACGAACAAAAGCAAACACCACACACACACACACACACACACACACACACGCACGCACGCACGCACATACACACACACACACACACACACGCACGCACGCACACACACACACACACACACACACACACACACACACACACACACACACACACACACACACTATGATGGCATGGCCACGGAACAACATAATCCAGTGGTCTTAAGAGGCAGTCCTTCTCCTTCGCGCACTGTTGAGACAGGGACGGAGGGAGGATAGTTATATATAGAAACTAAAGGACGATAGACCATCAGCATTGAAGAATTGACAACGAAACCATTTACAGAGACCCAGTCTTTTGGCATGAGTTCCCTGGAGATGGATGGGTGTGTCGGTGGGGAGGGAGATCATAATTGAGGATATTTTAAATACAGAAATAGTAACAGAAGTGATTGAATAATGACGTTCCTCTAGTTAGTTCCAGCATAAACACCATACACTGATATAAGGGGAATGTCTTCTAGGTAGCTATAGAAGCAGCAGAGAGGAGATAGGAATCAG
>CM060322.1:49116749-49119249 GCA_030674155.1 Stramonita haemastoma | reverse complement strand
AGACAGAGAAAACGATAGGAAGACGACGTCAAAGAGTGGACTGACATTGAATGGAGCGGTTTGTTACGGAAAGCAAAGAATCACAAGGAGTGGAGGAAGCTGGTTGCAAAATCTTCAGTGGTGCCCCCACGGTCCACGGGACTATGGGGTAAATGACGGGGAAGGGTGAAGGGTTATTGCAAGTCACTGAATCGCTGACTGGAACTCCCATCCCCCCTCCTCAGAAAATGAAGCAAGAAAACCCCATGTAACCCCCCCCCCACCACCCACCTAACAAACACTTAAAAAAAATACCCCAACAACCACAGACGCAAACAAGCATATACAACCCAACCAACCAACCAACCAACCAACCAACAGGTTGAGAAATTAGTAAGCTGTCACAGCAAACGACATGAAAACATACTGCAAACAAATGAATACAAAAAAGAAAACAAGCAACAAGCAAAATTTCTGAGAGAGGAACGAAATGATAAGCAAAGTACCGAAGATTTGTCATTCATTCATTCATTCATTCATTCATTCATTCATTCATTCATTCATTCATTCATTCATTCATTCACCTACGTTGAATGCAGCCACCTGACCAGTGTATGTATGTATGTATGTATGGATGGATGGATGGATGGATGGATGGATGGATGGATGGATGGATGGATGGGTGTCGGATGGATGGCTAGATAGATGGATGGATGTCTGCGGGTTTGTATGTACATATGGATACGTGTGTGTGCGTGCGTGCGTGCGTGCGTGTGTGTGTATGTGCGTGCGTGCGTGCGTGCGTGCGCGCACGTGCGTGCGTGTGTGTGTGGTGTGTGTGTGTGTGTGTGGTGTGTGTGTGTGTGTGTGTGTGTGTGTGTACCTTTGTACATTTTGATGCATATACGTATGTACAATTAAAAATAAACTTTTCAGTTCTACTTTTAAACATTTAAAAGGGGACTTTTCCTTTGTGTGATTGGACAACATGGCATTAAACTTAATCTTTTAGAAAAGAAAAAAACTCTGAAATAAAGGAACTTTACATATATGTGCGTTTCTTTCTGTCTTTCCACTTCTTATTTATCTAAGTGATAATGCACAAAATAGCTTTTGTTTCAACAACTACAGTCCAACGCAAACGAAACTTGTCAGAAAATGTGGTTACTGTTTGCCATTTAACATTTATTTACCAATTAACATACGCTTATTACTCAAAGTACATAAAAAGGTTTGTTCTCATTGCCATCACCATAATCAGAACCACGACATTAATTTCATTTTATGAGGTGACAGCCCCGATATGGCCTACGTGGTCGGCCAGGCTAAAAACAGTAAGATACTATTGGAGTGGATGGCAATTTATTTCATAATTTGCGTTTTAAGGTCAGAAACGCTCACAACCTCAGAAACAATATCGATAAAAAGTTCAAACACCACACACACACACACACACACACACACACACAACACACAACACACACACAACACACACACACACTCCGGCTTCACGGCACACTTCGGCACACTTCGGGTCCCTCCGGCCACACACTGTCACAGGTGTGCTTGTTCAACGCGCCTAACTTCGTCGCCCCGCTGTCGCACAAATCAAGCGCGTCCCCGAGTGACCGTCCCAACAAAACAGTGTGTGCAGTGAACGCTTGGAATATAGTATAGTGGGATTTTTCGGTGGTACCTGCCCGCGCTTTTCGTACCCGCTTTGAAGTGAAGCTGACTGTGGTGGTCACGCTCTAACGGCCTCCAGTTTTCAGTCGGCGAGGACAGTGTGCTAGCGTTGAGTTAGCGTCAGTCAAATTTGTTCGCCAAAATAGCTGTCGTGTGCTCAGTGTTTTTTTTCGGGGAAACGATGGAATAGTAGCAGTAGCCCAGTGATTTGTGTCCGACGGTTATGGTGATTTGTGGTGTTTTGTGTTTTTTCACGTGAGTCGAAAGAATGGAGGGGGGAGCGAAACAGCCAGGTAAGTCAATAGCCTTTTTTTTCGCAGTTTTTTGCTCGGGTGTGGGGGGGAAAGAGTGTCAGTCAAAAAGTCGTCTGCTTTTGTGTGTCGTCTGCTATTCGTGTCATACGTCGTCTGCTCTTCTGCGCTAGGATTATGATTATCCCAGGAAAGGGTGTGTGCCTAGAGAGGCATATATTCAAGGACTGAAAATTGTTGCCGTGTTTCAGTTAAACTGCTGTGTTGTTTAAATCCGGTTGAAAGTTTGTGGGCATGTGGAGTTATTACTGTGTTGATGGGGATGGTTAGCTATATTGTTGGGTCACCAAGGGGGGTTCCCAGGTCGGCTGAACTTGCTAACAAGTGTGGGGACTGGGGTCATTGCCGTTAAAATTCTTCACGTTTTGATGGACGGAGGATTTGTCGATCGTGTGTGGTGTGTGTTGTGTGTGTGTGTGTGTGTGTGTGTGTGTGTGTGTGTGTGTGTGTGTGTGTGTGAGAGAGAGAGAGAGAGAGAGAAGAGAGAGAGAGAGAGAGAGAGAGAGAGAGAGAGAGAGGCAAGG
>CM060322.1:49105415-49112915 GCA_030674155.1 Stramonita haemastoma | reverse complement strand
GAGAGAGAGGAGAGAGAGAGAGAGAGAGAGAGAGAGAGAGAGAGAGAGAGAGAGATTGATTGATTGAGTGGTTGGTTGATTGATCAATCGATCGATCGATCGATTGATGATATCTTGAGAAAGAGAGAAGAGCAGAGCGGAGAGGAGAGGAGAGGAGAGAGAGAGAAGAGACGAGAGAGAGAGAGAGAGAGAGAGAGAGAGAGAGAGAGAGAGAGAGATCCAATATGTATTCATAGATAGCGATCTTACATGTGTACATATAATATAGGCTTCTGTTGCATTTAATATCGCACCACAGCTAGAAGAAGCAATTTTAAAACTGACTACTCGAGTAGATAGGGATTTTATATCCATTTTTATGCGTAAGTGTGACGAGAATAGGCACTCTCGAAACGACTGAAGGGTGGTCGAAAAGTGGAGGGTTTAGTTTATGCTGTGTGAGGGGTAGTGTACCCCGTCTTAAGGGGGGTAGCTTCGTAACTTGTTAGAATCCCATTTTCACACACACACACACACACACACACACACACACCACACCACACACACACACACACACACACACACACACACACACACACAACACAGAGAGAGAGAGAGAGAGAGAGAGAGAGAGAGAGAGAGAGAGAGAGAGAGAGAGAGAGAAAGAGAGAGAGAGAAGGCAAGGCAAGGCAAGGCAAGGCAAAGGCAAGGCAAGGCAAAGTCTTTTATTCGAGGATAATAGATAAGCACTCGTGTGCTTTTTTACATCCAGTCCCCGCCCTTTTCAGGGATACATCAAGTTGAAAATAAGAGAGAGAGAGAGAGAGAGAGAGAGAGAGAGAGAGAGAGAGAGAGAGAGAGAGAGAGAGAGAGAGAGAGAGAGAGAGAGAGAGAGCTCCGCAGTTAGATATGTATTTTCCCGAGGAGCTAGCAGTTTCAATCCCATTCTCAGAAGTCGGCTTTTATTCTGTCATCCTACTTGACCTGCAAAGAGGACCTATGTGTTAGTGTTTTTTTTTGTTTTCTTTTTAGGTCAGAAGATAAAGAGATGTGTTATATATATATATATATATATATATATATATATATATATATATATATATATATATATATATATATAATATATATATATATATATATATGTATGTATGTATGTATGTATGTATGTATGTATGTATGTATGTATGTATGTATGTATGTATGTATGTATGCACATAAATGAACCCATTTACATTGCAAATATGCTAGCACAGAAATGTCGACTTTCGTCCAGACATGAACAGCAGACGAAGATACGAAAAATAAAAGAATGTGTGGCGTACTGAAGAAATGTGCGTTTACGCAAAAATCGTACCCAACCCAAGCCAACCCAAGCCAACCCAATACAACCCAATACAACCCAAGCCAACCCAATACAACCCAAGCCAACCCAATACAACCCCCAGCCAACCCAATACAACCCAAGCCAACCCAATACAACCCAAGCCAACCCAATACAACCCAATACAACCCAAGCCAACCCAATACAACCCAAGCCAACCCAATACAACCCAAGCCAACCCAAGTCAACCCAATACAACCCAAGCCAACCCAATACAACCCATGCCAACCCGAGAGTAGCTTCCTCAACCCAACCCAACCCATGAGCACATCACAACGACGCAGCGCAACATAACACACGATAACACCATATACTTGACACAACATAATAATACAGTATTAAATAACACCATGCCACAAGAATACAAATTCCGTGCTTGATGACAAAGAGCATTATTTTTATGTTTTCGTGTCACGCAAATGACAAACATGCAAGAAATTTACAGGTCTCTTTTTAGCTTTCTGTCTGTCTGTCTGTCTGTCTGTCTGTCTGTCTGTCTGTCTGTCTGTCTGTCTGTCTGTCTGTCTGTCTGTCTGTCTGTCTGTCTGTCTGTCTTTCTTTCTTTCTTTCTTCTTTCTATCGATACATCTGTTCATCTTTCTTTCTGCCTTTCTTTCTGGCTGTCTTTCTTTCTTGCTTGCTTTCTTTATCTTTCTTTTTTCCTTTCTTCCTTCCTTCCTTCTTTCTTTACTTTTTTTCTTCCTTCCTTTCTTTCTTTCTTTCTTTCTTTCTCTCTCTCTCTCTTTCTATCTATCTATCTATCTATCTATCTACCTATCTATCTATCTATCTATCTATCTATCTATCTATCTATCTATCTATCTATCTATCTATCTATCTATCTATCTATCTATCTATCTATCTATCTATCTATCTATTCTTATTTCTGTCTGTCTGTCTTTTTTTACTTTCTCTCTCTCTTTCTTTCTTTCTATCAATCTATCTATCTATCCATCTTTCTTTCCTAATTTCTTTTGTTTTTTTTTTGTTGTTGTTGAAATTTATGACGAGAGCATCGCTTCCTCAGTTTTGTTCTGTCCTCTCTGATCACAAAACGGTTCGATTAGGTAATACCTCCCTCCCCCCTTTTTTCTTTAACCTTCTTTTGTCGCCCAATCCCTTTGTCACACAGGTACACTCCTTTTTCCCTGTAATAAGCTTTAGTAATATTCTGTATCTCCGTCTGTTTTGTTTTGTCTCTTGTCTGTGTATATATATATATTATAATATATATATATATATATTATATAATATATATATATATATATATATATATATATTTATATATATATATATATATACGTATATATATATATATATTTATATATATGTATATATACATGTATATATATATATATATTAAAAAAAAAATATGTATACACATTTCTTTAAAATATCATCTGTCTGTCTCTCTGTCTCTGTCTCTCTGTCTGTCTGTCTGTCTGTCTGTCTGTCTGTCTGTCTGTCTGTCTGTCTGTCTGTCTGTCTCTGTCTCGTATTAAAGTAACAAAGATTTGTGAAAATGTTTTGATGTCTATGTCATTATTTTGCTTGGATTGCGCTCTTCTATGCTGTATCCTCTCTATTTCAGTCTATTTGGTTTACTTAACTATAATCAATATATATGTTTGAACTTTAATGTTCGGATCAGTTGGGGATTGTGCGTTTATTGAGTACACGTCTATGTCTTTTGTTTAAACAGTTATCAATGTACCCAGTTGGGGATCATAGGTTGAAGTTTTGTTGTTTGTGGTGGTAGTTTTTGTGGGTGAGGGGGTTGCTATTTTTTCCGTTTGTTATGGTTTTAGCTTTTGTTTGTTTGTTTATTTTGTTCTGTTTTATTTGCTGTTTTTTAGGTGTGTTTGTTTGTTTCAATAGTCCCTGATCAGGGCAAGGGCCGGACGAAAAAAAAAAAGTGAATGCTTAAATCTGTCACCCTTAAAAAAATAAAGAATTAAGAGTGTTCTCTCTCTCTCTCTCTCTCTCCTCCTCTCTCTCTCTCACTCTCTCTCATCTCCTTCTCTCTCTCTCTCTCTCCTCTCTCTCTCTCTCTCTCTCTCCCTCTCTCCTCTTGTGCACGCAGAACATCTTGCGCACACGTTAAATCCTGTTCCGCTTTTCGTAAGAGTAGGCCATCGTGTGCCGGTGGGAAACAGATGACATTTACAAAACTGCATACACACGGGGACTGGACGTAAAAAAGCACAAGAGTGCTTATTCCATTATCCTCGATATAAAAGATTAAATCAAATCAAATCATATCTCTGTGTGTGTGTGTGTGTGTGTGTGTGTGTGTGTGTGTGTGTGTGTGTGTGTGTGTGTGTGTGTCTCTCTCTCTCTCTCTCTCTCTCTCTTCTCTCTCTCTCTCCCTCTCTCTCTCTCCTCCCCCCCCCCCCCCCCCCCCCCCCCCCCCCCGTCTCTCTCTCGTCCTCAAAAGTATTCATTCCTTATGTTTATAGTAGATATTCTGCAGTCGGTCTCTTCTTATCTTTAATCTTTCACACCTAGGCCCTATGCACCATGCCAGCAGGTATGAGTGTTCTTTTAACACACATCAGCGTACAAAGTGTGTGTGTGTGTGCGCGCGCACACACGCACGCACGCACGCGTTTACCCGATTGTTCACCGCAGCAGTCCATTGTACCGAGATATGTTTTGTTGCATAAAAATATCAGTCTTTGTTACGCGGCTTTCTATTCTTTTCTTCTTTTTCCCTATCCTACCTTCGTTCCTTAGGAGGATGATATACTGTCTGCGACACCATACATCTTCTGCGTTCTCTATCTCTGTGCCAGTTTATGCACTCATGCACTTTTCCACTTATGGATAGACTTTTTTTTAAAAAAATGATCAAGATTTCTTCGATCTGGGGTGTGAATTACCTCTCCTTTCTGTTCCGACTGCAGATCGGTTCATGATATATATGACAGGTGTATGTAGACTTACCCAGTGGCCAAACCCACCAACACCAGTGGCCAAACCCACCAAGGGTTAACTTTTGATTCTAAGACAAGTTTCTCCCCGTTGGGATGCCGGGGACCAGTCACTAACTATAAATAACATTCCCATCTTCTGGAAATTTGGGATGACAGTGGTGTCGAGTCTTCGCAGTACGGAACAACTATATATATATATATATACATAACCGCCTAGGACACAGCTAAGTGTGTCAACAACTGCTTCTTGTGATGTGGAGTGATGTACGTACTGACTGGCGTAACACATTCCTTTCGAAGACAGGTGATATATGGGGCGGCGAGCATTAAGGTATTCTCTTAAAGGAGGGGGTCGTGTAGGTAAGCTGACTTATTGTGAGAGATGAGATTTTCCGTCAAGTCTGTGTCCATAGACTTGACTGTTTAAGTGGAGGGGGAAATGTCTCAGACTCCGTACTTTGGTACAAGTGTATTCAGCATTCCTCAGTTTAAACATCCCAGGGATCCTCCCGGCGTATGGACTGTGTCTCACTTATCACTCTTCGGAATCACCCTGTGACTTTTTAAGTACCCACTGGATGTGAGGACAGCGTATGTGGCTGTTTTCAAAAACTGTCTTCGTCACGTAGGCAGCTGCATTTCGACCACAGAGGATTTGGGTTTTTTTTCCATTGAAAGAGATTTGAGGCTTTTAGACTACCAGCTTGTCATGATTAAAGGCAGACAATATCAAAATATTAGCCGCCGCTGTAGTCTAGTGGTTAGGGCGTTGGACTCGTAATCTAAAGGTTGCGGGTTCGATCCCAGCTTCGGCTTTGGCGTTGTGCCCTTGGAAAAGGCACTTTACGGCTATTTTCTCACCCCACCCAGGTGTAAAAGGGGTACCAACCTTGCGTTGGGGGTTAACCCTGCGATAGACTGGCGTCCTCTCCAGGGGGGAGTCTATGACTCTCAGTCGCTTAACGCCACAGAAACCGGGATAAGTACCGGCCTAATGAGCCTTAGGCTCGGGACAGACTTTAACTTTAACTTTAATATTAAAATATTAACGTAAGGTTTCAAAGAATGACAATATCATATAAATGTAGGCATTGGCTCGCTGCTTACGTCAAGAACTGACAAAAGCTTTGTGCCCAGACAAGTGTCAAGTCAAGTCAAAAACACTTTAATCATCCCTGAAGGGCAATTACAATACTGGCAGGCATATTGATACAAATCATGATCAAACACTCGGAATAGCTACATTTCATATTTGTTCAGACATTATATGATAACTTCAAATAAAAATGTCACAAACACTCACACTCTGTGTGTCTGCACATTCATTCTAAGGTTGTTTTATTTTTTATAGGAGATAACGGAACTTTAGAGCAAAGAGAAAGCTCTTTCCAACAGTTATTCATAAAAGTGGGTTTAGTTTCAGCAACTGTAATGTTTTTAGTGTTTTGCCATGTTAGTCTGTCTCTGTGTATGTCTGTCAGCCAGTCTCTCTCTATCTCTGTCTCTGTCTCTCTCTCCTCTCAAAACAAATCGACACTCCAGAGTTTTTATGAGGCATCGAAAACACATTTGTCTACGATAGCGTTCGCTTTTATAGTCTTCTTACCAGACAGAAGTCCCGTAAAAGTCTGCCGTTGTGCTGGTGAGACGTAGACCCTACTAGCCTATCGCTACAGTTACTGCGGGCGCCATCTTGGTCCAGAGATTTGGATCTAAATGACTTTACAATGAGGGTTTAAGGCTAAGGGGTCAAGAGAGCGTGTCAACAAGGTAAGATCCTTGGTCAACAGAACCAGCAGGGTGAGATCTCTGGTACACAATGTCACATACCTGTTGCTGGTTGTTGATAGCGCTGAGAGCGTGTTCTTAGTCAATGTTCTGCAATGCGATTTCTGTTTCGATCCAGGCTTAAGACCTGTCTGTGAAAAACCCCTGTTTGCTCTTTTTCTTCCTGTCCTCGATTTTTTTTTGGTGGGATTTTTGAATCGCACTTTCGTAACTTGGTTGTTCTTGGCTTCGGAAAAGTTTTGTTCAAAGCCGACCCCCCCCCCCCCCCGACCCCTCCCCCCAGGTTTTTACTATAATCTTTTTTAAATTTATAAAATTATATATTTTCTCAATTTTATCTAATTGTTTGTTTACCTATAGAACTATTTATTTATTGGCAGTTGAGTAGCAGTATGGTGGAATTGCTTTTAAAGTATAGGGTTACGTAATTAGATATTTTGCATGATGTAAAACTTTCAGAAAAGAATATATATACAAATATATAAGATATAGGCCTATACTTGGTGCTGTTCTTGGCCAGAATGAAAGATGAATATGACTTTACACACACACACACACACACACACACACACACACACACACACACACACACACACACACACACACACACACACACAAAAAACACACTCACACACACAACACACACACACTCACACACACACACACACACACACACACACACACACACACACACACACACACACAACACACACACACACACACACACAACACACACACACACACACACACACACACACACACACACACACACACACACACACACACACACACACAACACACACACACGGCATATGTATTCATAGAATTTGTTCCAGCCTTGGTATGCCCCCTGCACTTATCAACGCTCTAATAATCATATTAAAAAATTTTGTGTAAGCCAAAAACACCAAGTTGCACTGTGCATGATAAGGTCAGAGATTTGTTCGCTGCTGTGATTAATACTGCGTCTGTACAGGATTTGACGGGCTGTGTAGGTGATTGTATCTTTTAGTTGATGGACTGTTGTGGACTTGTCTGACTCATTGATTGCTTTGCATTAAAATCTTATTTATTCTTTTATTTCGAGGATAATGGAATAAGCACTCATGTGTTTTTTTCCATCCAGTACCTGTGTGTATGCAGTTTTAGTAAATTTTATCGATTTTGTCATTGATTTGATGGACTATGTTGGTGATATCTGTCTGACTGTATCTTTCAGTCGATGGACTGTTGTTGATTTTGCCTGTCTCACTGACTTGGTGGATTATGCTGACGATATCTGTAGGCTACGTGTGATTTGGCAGACTCGGTTGTTGATATCTCTGTCTGCACCTTTGATTTCAAGGACTGTTTTGTTATTATTCCTCTGTATAGATCTTTGAGTGACGTTGCTGTTAATAAATGTCTGTATGTAGA
>CM060322.1:49082915-49087915 GCA_030674155.1 Stramonita haemastoma | reverse complement strand
GGAAGACAGGAGAATAAAAGCTTTGTCACAGTGTGTGTACTTCATCAACGCTCACTCTTGCTTTTCATCAGCTAGTTTGGTGTCTGTTACCGCTTGAAGAGAAGTTCTTCGGATGAGACTATGAACCAAGGTCTCGTGTGCGAACACACGAGGAACATCTTGTGCACAAGTTAAAACCTGTTCAACTTTTTGGATGAGTAGGCCATTGTGTGCCGGTGGGAACGGATGATAACATTTACACAACTGCATACACACGGGAACTGGGTGTGAAAAAGCACATGAGTGCTTATTCCATTATCCTCGAAATAAAAGAGAGGCAGAAAAGAAGGTGGATGTAGTCAGCTTTGACATGCGTCACACACATATAGTGCGTCATTCAGACACGCAAAGGGGGATCAGCCAGTCATTCACAGGTAAAAGCTTGTGACAGGCAGGTGACTGAAATAATATAACAGCACACCAGAAACAGCGGTATCGTGTGGCTTTTCTTATGGCCGGTATCGACAGAGAACATGGCCAACGTCATAGCCACAAGATCGGTTGACTTCAGTCTCGTGGGTCGATGAAATTGTGGGCACGAATCTCGGAAATAGCGTCTGGTGAATTAAGAGGGGGGGGGGGGGGCAGGGGGGGGGTTACGATCTCCCCGGTCAACTTCAAGTACAGATCTGCCAGTGCCTTAATTTCTTTTCATGTGTACACATGGAGAAGATCGAACTATGCTCGTTAAAGATCTTGTAATTCGTATGAGCGTTCGGTGGGTTACAGAAATATTCACACTCAAACTATGCAACCTGTGCACAAAGAAGAGCTCCTCTGAAGTCGGAATGTCGATTGAGGCCAGCGGGCAGATCTCCTGCAGTGTTACAAGCACAGGAAAAAAAACACAGGCTTTACGCACTTCACTCAGGAAGGGAATTGGAAGGCAGAGATGAGAAGGCTAAGAGCTTAGATCATGAATCTGTGGACTCTGTGGACTTTCTTCTTCTTGGTGTTCATCTGATGGACAGCTCTGTCTCTGCAGTGAAAGCTTTGAGCAGCTGCAGACGTGGGCTCCAACTTTAATCAGGAACAAAAGTAACTTAGTAAGGTCAGATAAAGGTGTCCCATGACCTATGTGGTCGAATTGGAGCGATGCATCAGAGACCTCAGTTTCTCTAGGGGCCAGCATACTGAGGGAGGCGCCCATCTCCTCTCCCTCACTGCTTTACCTTCCCTGAGCCTAAAGAGGCAGATACTCATTTACAGCTGGGTGAACAAAAGTAAAGAAGCCAAAACTGAGATCAACAGTGTGAGACCAGGGCCACTGACCCTGAGATACAGTTAATGTTTTATTATTGCGTGATGGTAATAATAGTACGAAAACTGTGGAGATGCAGTGAGGTTTTGTACTGCATGAGAAGGCTGTGCCCATCATTCGTTTCCATTATGATTATACCCTGGCGTTAACCATGTTTCAAGGGTGAAGTTAATCTTGGGAAAGAACTTCAAACAACGCGCAAATTCGCATCCATAAAGTGGGTGGTAATCGCTTGTAAAGCCTGGGTCTTCCTTTTGTGTTCATAGTATGTTCAAACTCTGTGTAGGGTGCAGCTGAAATCAGAAATCAGAATAAACCTCCCACAATGTGCCTCTGACGGGGTTCGAACTCACTACCGGGATAGCCTAGTGGTTAGAACAGTGCGCTCGCAAGCTGACAACCCGGGTTCGAATCCCGTTCAAGGGGATTTTTTCCCTGGAGTTAACATTAGTGCTGACTCCACTCTCCGCAAAAGTCCTTCGGATGAGACTATAAACCGAGGCCCTCGTGCGAACGCATGCAGAACATCTTGCGCACACGTTAAATCCTCTTCCGCTTTTCGAAAGAGTAGGTTGTTGTGTACCGGTGGGAACAGACGACAAAAGTTTACAAAACCGCATTCACACGGGGACTGGATGTAAAAAAGCACATGAATGCTTATTCCATTATACTCGCCATGAATGAATAAAGAAATGAATACCTCTTTGTCGACAATTCGCTATTCTAGCCGCTGAGCAAAGCTTTCTGGCAGGCCTCAAGTCATTCTTGCCGGTATGTGAGGGGAGGTGGAAGGTGGGGGTGGGGGGGGGAGGGGATCGAAGATTGTGACATGGGCTTAAAAGTCCACCTTAGGTGGCCAGCAGAGACCATGGTTGATTCTTTCCTCCCCACTTAGGCAAAATCCATAGGGCTTGTCCACATGTGGTGTTAGATACAGACATCGATCGTCCACCTTTGACAAGAATGCCTTTGTGTCCAGATTGCTCCCTCACGTTCTGTTTTGTCCTTCTGTGTATGTGTGTTTTGTGTGTGTGTGTGTGTGTGTGTGTGGGGGGGGGTATATGTGTGTGGGGGGTGTATGTGTGTGTGTGTGTGGGGGGGGGGGTATGTGTGTGTGTGGGGGGGGGGGGGTATATGTGTGTGTGTGTGTGGGGGGGGGGTTAGTGTGTGTGTGTGTGTGTGTGTGTGTGTGTGTGTTTGTGTGTGTTTGTGTGTGTGTTTGTGTGTGTGTTTGTGTGTGCGTTTGCGTGTGAGTGTGTGTGTGTGTGTGCGCGCGCACGTATGTATTTGCGCGCGTGTGTGTGTGTTTGTGCGTGTGCGTGTTTGTGTGTGTGTGTGTGCGTGTGCGCGCGCGCGCGCATGTTTGGATGAAGGAAGGAGGGGGTAAAGAGACCTGAGGAGGTCATGTTGAAGAACTTTTTTTTTGCGTTCTTTGGCTAGAGCTCCGAGGTTCACCAATGATTTTTGCTGTATCAGGTTATGCGACTATTTTTGCCCACCATTAAGATAGCTACATTCCGACTCTGGGGGTGATATCTAAACGCGACACCAATCTGCATTGCGTCATTTTAAAAATGTTATTTGTCATCCGTTTTGGGAGGGCTGATACCTGTACTGTGTTTAGGGCTGTTTTGTTTGTCTTTGAATCTGTCTGTATGTCTGTCTCTGTCTATCTGTTTCTGTACCTCTCATTTTGTCGCGATCTTTGTCTTTTTTCTCTCATATATTGTCTGTCTCTCCCTCTGTCTCTCTTTTTCTCTCTGTCTCTGTCTCTGTCTGTCTCTCTCTGTCTCTCTGTCTCTCTGTCTCTCTGTTCTCTCTCTCTCTCTCTCTCTCTCTCTCTCTCTCTCTCTCTCTCTCTCTCTCTCTCCCTCTCCCTCCCTCTCATTTCCCTCCCCCCCTCTCATGTCCCCCCCTTCTCTCTCTCTCTGTCTCTCTCTCTTTCTCTCTGTCCCCCCCCCCTTTCTCTCTCTCAGCGCGCGCGTGTGTATGTGTGTGTGTGTTATGTGTGTATGTGTGTGTGTTGGCGGGGCGGTGAGTGTAGTGTGTGTGTTGTGTGTGTGTGTGTGTGTGTGTGTGTGTGTGTGTGTGTGTGTGTGTGTGTGTGTGTGTTGTGTTGTGTGTGTATGTGTGTGTGTGTGCGTTGAGTGTAGTGTTTGTGCGCGCGCGCGTGCGCATCTTTGAACGTTCAAGCGTGCGCACATGCTTGCGTGTGTGTGACATGCACGATACCATCAGACGGGGTCGCAGTCGGTTGACTTCGATTGATTTTGTGGGTGACGGTAAGAAATACCACGTGGTCCATTTTACAGGCGCTCGAAAGAAAAACAAAATATTAATAATGTGTTGCAGGGAGATAAGGATTTTATGCGGTGTGTGTGTGTGTGTGTGTGTGTGTGTGTGTGTGTGTGTGTGTGTGTGTGTTTGTGTGTGTGTGTGTGTGTGTGTGTGTGTGTGTGTGTGTTGTGTGTGTGTGTGTGTGTGTGTGTGTGAGTGTTTGCGTGTGTGTGTTGGTGTGTGTGTGCTTGTGTGTGTTTGTGTGTGTGTGTGTGTGTGTGTGTGTGTGTGTGTGTGTGTGTGTGTGTGTGTGTGTGTGTGTGTTGTGTGTGTATACATGTACATGTAAGCACCAGATTTTTCAAGCAATGTGTAATGAGTAACTTGAGTCTCCCGAGCCTGTCTGTCTCCAGGCTATATAAGGTGCTTACATCCATCCTGGTGTCATCACATGGCCTGTTGATATTTGTTTTGTATCGTATTGTAATGCATTTTATCGTTTCCTATCGTATTATATTGTTTTATATCGTTTTTTTTCTTATAGTATTGCATACCACTTTAAGTGAAATTCAGGCTGCTCTCCCGGGAGAAAGCACGTCGCCACAAGAGCAGCGTCACCCATTATTTTTTTGTCTTTTCCTGTCTGCAACTGGATTTGTTTTCCTATCAGAGTGGCTTTTCTCTACAGAGTTTTGCCAGGGACAACCCTCTCGTTGCCGTGGTTTTTTTCACGTGTGCACACTAAACACATGCTGCACAGCAGGGAACCTCGGTTTTATCATCTCATCCGAAAGACTAGCACTCAGACCCCAACTCACTGGCTGTTGAAGGGGGGGGGGGGGGGGGGGTCGGGCACGAACGGGGATCGAACTCGGGCCCGGATCCACCCTGGACTTTTCCCTTTGTAGGTAGGGTACGTTACCTCTAGACCACCGATATACTGAACCATCTTCTAACAAACGGTAGATGGCGTTTTAACATGGACGCAAGACATTCTGTAGGCGCTTGCTCACAGAACTTTGGCGTACAGGTTTATCCGAAGGACTTTCAGATGCGTGGAGCGAGTGCTGTTTTGAACTGTCTGTCTGTCTGTCTGTCTGTCTGTCTGTCTGTCTGTCTGTCTGTCTGTCTTTCTGTCTGTCTGTCTGTCTGTCTGTCTGTCTGTCTGTCTGTCTATCTATCTATCTATCTATCTATCTATCTATCTATCTATCTATCTATCCATTTATTAGTCTGGCGACCGTGGGGGGCACCCCTGAAGATTTGACAACCAGTTCCCTCTATTCTTCTCTCTGTACCACCCCCGTTTTTAACTCCGGGGCAAAATCCCCACCCACCTCCCCACCCCCCACCCGACCCGAAAAGACACGTCAGCAGAGACTGGAACCTGTGCTCTCAGTTACCTTGAGATCAGGAGTATGGC
>CM060322.1:49070415-49072915 GCA_030674155.1 Stramonita haemastoma | reverse complement strand
AAAATTTGGTCTGCTGTCCTTTGGGAGGGCACAAGGCCATATGGCCACCCATATATTTTTCCTGTCTGCATGGTTATGCATTTCTTCCATATCAGAATGCCTTTTCCTCTACAGAATTTTGCCAGGGACAGCTCTCTTGTTACTATTATGGGTTCTATCACATGCGCAAAATGTATTTTGCACACTTGGATTTGGTTTATCGTCTCATCCGAAAGACTTGCACGCAGACCATGACTCAAGGTCCAGTGAATGAGGGGGGGGGGGGGGGGGAGTTTGGGCTCAAACGGGGAGCAACCTAAATTTCTGTTTTCTAGGCAGGTGCGCCACCTCTAGACAATCGATCCACGTACCCCAACAACAGCAGCAACGACAGGAATTTCTCAATATTGTAATATATTTGCGATATTGTCAATCTACATATTGCCTATATACCATTAACATTATTGCTGTTACGACCATCTGTTGTCGTGAATTAGACGGAGCGATACTAAAAAGCCGTAACATTTTATTACCGCTTCAGGCCATGAGTGATGAATGTGTCTTATGTATACATGTATGTATGTATATAGATTCAGCTTTCACGGTTGAAGGAAATCTGTTATTGTTATTGTTGTTGCTGTTACCTGCTGAGTGTTGACTGGCCAAAGCATACTTTGGGGGGTCACACAGTATAAATACTGTATTTCACTCGTCCCACCTGGGATCACTGTGGGACTTACAAGTACACACTGGACGTAGACCTTTGCATTTATGGTCAAGGTAAAGGTTTCCCATAACCTATGTGGTCGTAGGGGAACGAGGCATCAAAGACTTCACCTTCTCTAGGGGACAGCATATTGAGAGCGGCGCCCATCTCCTCTCCCTCGCTGCTTTACCTTCCCTGACCCTAAAGAGGGCAGGTACCCATTTACAGCTGGGTGAACTGGGGGCGACTGTACTGAAGCCAAGGTGCACAAACTGTCAACTATCCACTTGGTAACCACGCTCGATGCTGCTTAACCCTAGCTTACGGAAAGTTAGCGCTCTGACCACTGAGCTATCCCGCCCCCATGGCTGAGTTCAAATACCTCGCCAAGAAGGAAGGTGGCAGGACGGTTAAGACGTTCACCTGCCTAACAAGCAAACCGTGATGTTTTGGGTTTGATTCCTTCCCAGCCTTGTCCTTTCATTTTCAAGTTTGACGAGAAAATCCAACTGAATGTCAAAGTATTTCGGATGGGATTATAAACCGAGACCCCGTGTGTGAATGCACGCGGAATACCTTGCGCACACGTTGAAAACCCGTTCCACCTTTCGGAAGAGTAAGCTATCTCGTGGCGGTAGGAACGGATGACAATGTTTTTTGGACAATAACGGCATGCACACAAGTGCTGTGTTTAGACACCATCCCCAAAGTCGCAACGCAGCTACCTACATGGGGTGGGTGGGGGGAGTGTGTAACAGTCGCATATGCAAGAGTCTCACCATTGTTGAACTTCGCAGCTAGCTCTAGCTGAGGAACAAATACCCCCGGCTATATAAGTAGCCTTAGCCAGAGGGTGTTTTCTTCTTCAGGGCAGACAGAAGGAATGAAAACAGTGTCGTCATAACGCTTCACGGCTCAACAGCATTTTAATGTCGGCCTTGGTCTGTTGCTTGACCGACAAAGCTTTTGGTCAGGGACAGGGAAAAAATATGTTGAAAACCATTTCCTGTTTCGTTCCTTGGCGAGATCTCTGAGGTACTTTGGCGGTGACATTTTTTTTTTTCGCGTATGCGACCGTTTTCGTCCATCATTAAGGTAAACATTCCGACTTCGGGGTGTATGTTTAAACATGGAACCAGTGTGCATGTATACAGTATATATATATTTTTTCGCTCGTTCTAACCGGCACAATAGTTTACCCTTTCTTAAATGCAGGACGGGTTTTAACGTGTGGGCAAGATGCCCTGCATGCGCTTGCACACAGGGCGTCGGTTCATAGTCTCATCCGAAGGACTTTCAGGGGATGGATTCAGTACTGATGTTATTCTCAGGGGGGAAAAAATCAGTCAGAACGGGCGTCTGGGTGGTAGCCAATACCCCGGCTCGATCCTGGGCCGTCAAATTGCAAGTACAACAAACACTCTAACCACTAGCCTATCCTGCTCCCCCCCCCCCCTTATTCTAAACGAACAAAAACTCTTCCTGTGATCAAAGCTACAAAAAAAACCTAAACTTCACAAAGCTTTACAACGAACAGTTGAATTGTCAATTGAAAGAAATTTGTATGGAGAGAGACGCGGAAACGAAGCAGTTGAGCCGAAAATGAGAGAAAAACAGGTGCCTATTGAAAGCAGTAAACATCCTCCACAATTCCTTCTTGTTCATCACCATGGCCTGTATGCTTGTTTAACCAGTGTCTACCCGATCTGATTTGACCTCTTGTGGGGGGGGGGGGGGGGGGAAAGGCGGGAGGAGGGGGAGGGAGGGAGGAGAAGGCTATTTACCTGGGGAGTTGAAGGTCGTTATCATCCTGGC
>CM060322.1:49022915-49040415 GCA_030674155.1 Stramonita haemastoma | reverse complement strand
TTCCCCGAGTCCCTCAGGGATGGTGATAAAACACGATACCTGAGTGAATGCTGGTTTTTTTTTTCAAATATTTTGTTGTCATCCACTCCTACCAGCACACAATGGCCTGCTCTTTTGAAAGGCGGAACGGGTTTTTAACGTGTGCGCAAGATCTACGAGCGTTCGCACACGGGGTCCTCGGTTTATAGTATAAAACAACGTCCGTCTCCGATGTCGAAATGTGGCTACCTTCATGGTGGGCAAAAACGGTCTCCTCCGAAAAATCTCACCATTGGTGAACATCGTCAGAGCTCTAGCCAAGGAACGAACACAAAGAAAGAAAGAAAAAAAAAAGAAAGAAAGAAACAAACAAACAACAATCATCTGTATTTTTTAAATTTTTATATTCTTTTATATTGAGGATAACAGAATAAGCAATCATGTGCTTTTTTTCATCCGGTCCCCGTGTGTATGCAGTTTTGTAAATCTTGTCATCTGTTCCCACCGGCACACAATGGCCTACTCTTACGAAAAGCGGAACAGGATTTAACGTGTGCGCAAGATGTTCTGCGTGCGTTCGCACACGGGGCCTCGGTTTAAAGTGTATTAAAATAGGGAGTGAGTGGACACAAGAGATGATGGCAGGATGAAATTGAGAAACAAACGCCCCGGTGATATTTAACGTGTGTAATTGTGTGTGTGTGTTTGTGTGCAGGTGAAGGTGTCCGGGATCTGTTTCTCAAGTCTGGATTATCGCTGCGGGTGCTTAGTCAAATATGGTGAGTCATGCCTCTGTACCTGTCTGTTTCTGTGCGGTACTGTTTCAAGAGCTTCTTCTGTCTGGAACTCGTGTGTGTGTGTGTGTGTGGTGTTGTGTGTGTGTGTGTGTGTGTGTGTGTGTGTGTGTATGTGTGTGTGTGTGTATCTTGTGTGTGTGTGTATTTGTGTGTGTGCGTGCGTGCGTGTGTGTGTATGTGTGTGTGTGTGTGTTGTGTGTGTTTTGTGTGTGTGTGTATACGTACCTGTGTGTTTTTTATGTTTGTGTGTATCTGTGTGTGTATGTGTGTGTGCATGTGTGTGTATGCGTGTGTGTATGCGCGCGCGTGCGTGTGTGTGTATGCGTGTGTGTGTGCGCGCGCGCGCGTGTGTGTATGTGTGTGTGTGTGTGCTTCTTGTGTTTACGTGTGTCTTTGGGCGCCAATGTACACACATGACGTACATGCGTGTATATGTGTGTACGTGCGTGTGTACGTGTGTGTGTGCCTATATGTATATGTGTGTGTGCGTGTGTATGTGTGTGCGTGCGTACGTGTGTGTTGTCGTGCATGTGCGAGCACGTGTAGCCATGGGCGTAAGTGCATGCTCGTTCAGACATGATGTGCACTAAAGTGGTAAAGTCAAGTCAAGGAAGGCAGAATTAGAGTATCAAATTACGGTCACACATACAAAAATGTTACCATTGGTGAACCTCGGAACAAAAAAATATATTACTTAAAGAAACCAGACTGGAAACATTCTTGTTCATACTTGCACAAGTTCCAACTCTGGGTGCCTTTCGCAGTTAACTCCCCCATCTCCTCCCCCCTCCCACCCCGCCTTTCACCCCCCTGAACCCCCTCCCCCCGCCCCTTTCTCTTACACCATTTCCCGTACCATTTATCTGTTATCCCAACTGTGTTCAGAAAAATATAAGACGAAACTAAATCTTGCCAGTGCAGTTATTTGTTTGACAAATTGTTCTGTCTAAACATAAATTTTTCAGTATGTACAGAGAATTCATAGATATGATGATTAGAAATGAAGAGAAAGGAATCCGTTTAGATGGGTTGCCACCACGTAAATGGCTTGAGTACTGTGCTCGCACGCGTGTGTTTACGTATATTAAAAAAAAAATTCTTTTATTTTGTGAATAATGAATAAACACTTAGAGCACATAACAGCACTCTCGCATACTTTCATTGCTATGTTTTTAAAGGGGATAAATACCCAAAGTCGAATTGCGGCTACCTTAGAAGTGGTCAAAAACAGTTGTATTCACTCAAATTTTTACAGTTGGTGATTCTTGGAGATCTAGCCAAAAAACAAACAAACAAACAAACAAACAAAACAAAACCGAGAAACAAAAACGAAAAAGAGGGGGGGTGGGTAATCTGTGATCAGGTGCTGGAAATGGGGAGAGCAGGTTAAGAAGCAAGAGAGCAACAACGCCAAGGTGTTGGCCGCTGCAAATGCTATCACACATTCTGTGTCAACAGCGCCAAGGTGTTAATGTTGTCTGCAAATTCTGTCAGATTCTGTGTCAACAGCGCCAAGGTGTTAATGTTGTCTGCAAATTCTGTCAGATTCTGTGTCAACAGCGCCAAGGTGTTAATGTTGGCTGCTGCAAATGCTATCACAGATTCTGTGTCAACAGCGCCAAGGTGTTGGCCGCTGCAAATGCTATCACAGATTCTGTGTCAACAGCGCCAAGGTGTTGGCCGCTGCAAATGCTATCACAGATTCTGTGTCAACAGCGCCAAGGTGTTGGCCGCTGCAAATGCTATCACAGATTCTGTGTCAACAGCGCCAAGGTGTTGGCCGCTGCAAATGCTGTCACAGATTCTGTGTCAACAGCGCCAAGGTGTTGGCCGCTGCAAATGCTATCACAGATTCTGTGTCAACAGCGCCAAGGTGTTGGCCGCTGCAAATGCTATCACAGATTCTGTGTCAACAGCGCCAAGGTGTTGGCCGCTGCAAATGCTATCACAGATTCTGTGTCAACAGCGCCAAGGTGTTGGCCGCTGCAAATGCTATCACAGATTCTGTGTCAACAGCGCCAAGGTGTTAATGTTGTCTGCAAATGCTGCCACAGATTTTGTGTCAACTGCGCCAAGGTGTTAATGTTGTCTGCAAATTCTGTCAGATTCTGTGTCAACAGCGCCAAGGTGTTAATGTTGTCTGCAAATGCTGCCAGAGATTCTATGTCAACAGCGCCAAGGTGTTAATGTTGTCTGCAAATTCTGTCAGATTCTGTGTCAACAGCGCCAAGGTGTTAATGTTGGCTGTAAATGTCACAGATTCTGTGTCAACAGCGCCAAGGTGTTAATGTTAGCTGTAAATGCTGTCAGATTCTGTGTCAACAGCGCCAAGGTGTTAATGTTGTCTGCAAATTCTGTCAGATTCTGTGTCAACAGCGCCAAGGTGTTAATGTTGTCTGCAAATGCTGCCACAGATTCTGTGTCAACAGCGCCAAGGTTTTGGTTGCAAATGTTGTCACAGATTCTGTGTCAACATCGCCAAGGTGTTGGCTGCAATAAATGCTGTAACAGATTCTGTGTCAACAGCGCCAAAGTTTTGGCTGCAAATGTTGTCACAGATTCTATGTCAGATGTCACAGCTCGTAATCTGGATTATTATAGGCCACTCTCTAATCCCGTGGAGAGCATGTACGCACAGTCTGAGGCTAAAACACAAGTGATTGATTAGGCGATAGGTGGTAGTTCACCCTACACCCAAAACACACGAAGGGTCAAACCAACACTGTGGCCCTACAAGCGCTTAGAACAGCGGTGAAAGTGACCACTGTGTGTATACATACAAAGGTAGTACAATATCAACTTGGTCATGAGCAAGAACCAGATTTGCTGTCTGCTCTGACTGTGTGTTGTCAAAAAGGGAAAATGGGCGATGCCTCTTTGAGGCAGTTTTCTTCCTGTTCCCCTCACCCTCAGTCATTTCCATGGGTCTGTGTGTTAGGCAAATGAGTAACATAAGAATCTATTTTTTGTATTGTGTCCTATTGTTTTAGGATGAAAGTTGCCCAATTCGATTATTGATAACTTGAAAATCATGAAAAAGTTTCTGAAACTCTTCTGTTGAGATTTGCGTTTCCATAAGACGAAATATAAAATTCTAGACTTTCTACGGGTATATGAAAGGGGTTATTAAACTTTTGTCCATCTTTTCTTCCTGTCTTTTTCTTTTTTTCCTTCTTTCTTTACTTTCTTTTTCTTTTTATTCATCTCTTTATTCATCTGAGCCTTCTGGTTATTTTATTTTTGTTAGTTTCCATTTATGGTTTATATGCCGGAAAGATGGATGGGATTGATTGATTGATAACCTTTCTTTCCAAGGGTTATAAATAAGTATGACACCACATTTTTTTTTAAAAGTGCGAGATATTTCCGTCATTCTTTTTCTTCTTCTTTTGTTTGTTTGTTTCTTCTTTCTTTTTTTTCCCTTTCTTTCTTTTTTTTTCTTTCTATCTTTCTTCTTTCTTTCTTTCTTTCTTTCTTCCTTCTTCTTCTCTTTCTTTCTTTCTTCCCTTTCCTTCCTCCTTCCTTCCTTTCTTCCTTCTGTCCTTCCTTCCTTCTTTTCCTTCTTCTTCGTTCTTCGTTCTGTTCGTTCGTTCGTTCGTTCGTTCGTTCGTTCGTTCGTTTCTTTCTTTCTTTCTTTCTTTTCTTTCTTTCTTTCTTTCTTTCTTTCTTTCTTTCTTTCTTTCTTTGTCTTTCTTAATTTGCTTTAGCTAATCCATCCCCGATAATGCTCCAGCCCTGCTGACCCCACTGGACTGGCGCCAGTCGCACTGGCCAACACACACACACACACCGCCACCCGTATAGTACCCTGGTTCATTTCCCTGCACCCCAACAGTCAGCATTACACTGGGAATGAATGACCAGTGATGTTAATCCGCTAAACTGCCGTCTGATAGAAGAGACCGTGTACTTGGACAATGTGTCAGTTTGATGATGTTAAGTGCTTAAGTGCTAACTGGTTTGTTTTTGTTTTAAAGTCAGTTTCACTCAGGGCAGATTTTTCGGCGTGAAATTCGGGCTGCTCTCCCTGGGGAAAGCATGTCGCCCACAAGAGCAGCGTCACCCATTTTTTTCTTTTCTTTTCCTGTCGGCATGTGTTTTGTTTCCTTATAAGAATGGGTTTTTTTCTACAGATTTTTATCAGGGACAAACAACTCCCTTGTTGCCGTGGGTTCTTTTACGTGCGTTAAATGCCTGTTGCGCACAAGACATCGGTTTATCGTCCCATCCCAAAGATAGGCACCCAGACCACCACTCACAGTTTAGTAGGTTGGGGAAAAGTTTCGCACACAAACAGGGATCAACCCACCACACACTTACAAACTGGACTTTTTGCTTTGTAGGCAGGAGTGTTACCTCTAGACTATTGATCCACTATCGACTATTCTCAGTCACTACTTACTAAGCCTTCCAACAACAAAAGCTAGTTTGCGAGCCAACATGGCGGCACTGCCAATGCATGAAGGTAGCCATTTACACACATCTCCAGTGGCAGTTTCCGTAAAACTGCAGACTCTAAAAACTTTGACAAAAACTCATCTCAGGTATTCTGCAGAGGAAAAAGCAAAACAGATCATGATGAAACTGGGACACACAGTTATTGAACTGAGGTGTGTTTCTTTATTGCGTTGTGGTTAGCATAGATGTGGATGACAAGGATGATTATAATGATACGATAGTCATAAATCTGGGAGGTTTCATACTACGTTACATGATTGTTTTCTGTACTCTAGTTCATAAAATTAAAAATATCACAGCCTTGGTTGATTAAGTACTTGAAAAGCAGTTGAGCTCACTTGTTTATGAAACAAAATTGTATTTGTATCTTCTTTTTGCTTATTTTGTTTTGTTAACAAATGTTTGTCGTTATATTGTGTAAATGAAAAATGAAATCTAAACTTTTTTTTGATATAACAAAAACCATATCACAGCCTAAACAAGTATGAGAAATACGAATGCCTTCAAAATTTAAGTATTTTGGGCAACACTCTCAAATTGGCACATATGCTGTAAAATGAAGTTTTAATTGTGTGATCCTAGTCCCACGTTTTATCAAGCTTATGAGACACTCAGCTATTGTGAGAAAAGAGCACAAGGAATCCACAAATGTAGGTTTTGATAGGAATCAAACCCTGAATCTCTCAATCAGAAGTCCAGTGCAGTAGCCACCACACCGAGACAGGTGTGCGTTCCATCACTTCATCATTGCCTCAGGCCGAGTGATATCTCAAAGCACTGAACAACTAGCAACGAAATATAGGGTACAAGGTGGTGAGATTAACCATGGATGAATCTGGACACATTGTGATTGGTTTTTTCAGGATCTAGATTATTATCAGACACACTGCACTTGTGTTCATAGTTCAAACACCCCAAGGTGTTTTGTGTCAGGTTAAGTTTAACAGAATGATTTTGTACATGGTAGGGAATTATTTCTGCATTCCTTAGATTTCTTTTTTTTTTGCTAAAGTATTGAGAGTGGGTTATATCTGTACTGTGCGCACATGTTAAATCCTGTTCTGCTTTTTCGCACGAGTAGGCCATTGTGTGCCGGTGGGAACAGGTGACAAGATTTACAAAACTGCATACAACGGGGACTAGATGTAAAAAAGCACATGAGTGTTTATTTCATATCCTTGATATATTTTTTTTAATGATAACAGCGTACTACAATGACAGGTGCAATGGAATGGTAGCAACAGTCGCAGCATTAAACAGTAACAACAACAACGATCACCTTAGTGATGTTGTTTTAGTCTTATAGATTAATGTTTTTATTTTGTGTTCCCCTGATCCTCTCTGTCTTTAGCTGTGTGTGTGTGTGTGTGTTGTGGGTGCATGGGGTTGGTGTGTGGTGTGTGTGTTGCTGTTGTGTGTGTGTGTGTGTGTGTGTGTGTGTGTGTGTGCGCGTGCGTGCGTGTGTGTGTGTGTGTGTGTGTGGTTTGACATTTATTTCTTTTGCGGTTCTGAAGTTTTTGTTTGGGTGGGTGAGAATTTGGGGGAGAGGTTACTTTTTCATGGGGTGGGGTATTATTGGTGTTATTTTTTATGCATATAGAGACACCTTGTTTTTATCTTTACTGTCCACACACAAAACAAAAAATACTTTAAACAACAATATTTTTCTTCGAACAAAAACAATCCCTTATTATTCAGACCAGTCCAGTTGGGGGGGGGGGGGGGGATAAAAATATTCATTTATTCAAATTATCTCCATATTCCCAGGCTCGAACACTCTGTGTCCCCTGGAGGGAGGCCTAGAAATCACTGATTAGCACTGGACTGGGCACAGCACACACCTACAGCTTTCACTGAGGATCAGTCACATTCCTGCTCTGCTCTCTTCTGTTCTGTTGTGGATCATTCTCACACACAGTCCTACCTTCTCCTCCTATCAGAGGCCTAGCCACTTGACAGACAGTGTTGTGTGTGGACGTACAGTAAGACATAAGGCCAATAAATATGCCAAAGTCTCTGCTGATACATGCTCCGGCACTTAAGGTCTCTGTTCTTGAGTTACCCCCCTCCCCCTCATTCGTCTTTTCCCTGTCTGCTAAAGTGCATTGGGCTGTGATGGCCCATAAGATTGTGGAATGACGTTATACTTCTGTTTCCCCGTCATTGAGACTTACTTTTGTACTTTGTCCTGTGGATATATATACTATGATGGGCAGAGAGTTGTTTGGGCTGTTGATTGGTTTATTTATGTTTGTGGGTGACACTGATTGTTATTGTTTGTGGTAACTGGCATAGTACTGACTTGTCTGTTGTTTGTGCAACTTTGCTTGTGATTGAGCGATTGACCTGTCTCTGTTACATTTATTTGTGACAGTTTTGATTGTGACTGTTTCTGTAACTTTGTGATAAGGTTTTTGGTAACTGATTTGTCTGTCCCCATATGGCCTGTGTGGTCTGGGGGCTATAAACAACATGATTGGATTGGAGCAGACTAGTCTAATCAATTTCAGCTACAGTTCAGAAAAGAATCTAGTGAATCAATGTCTGCTTTTTTGTTTGCCAGTTAAGACCTCAAAAGTTCTTGGTGTTTGTTACTGGTGTTATTGTTGTTTAACAGCAGTATGGACGTTAATGTGAACATAAAGGAAAGCCATAAGCTATTATTTGGTCATGAACAATTTCACATCATGTTTTCTGGAGACATGACTTGCTTTGCAAATGGTCCAGTGGGCAATGCTGCCTTTCTACTGTCCTTAATCCTCTGTTCTTTTAGTATGTGTGAAAATATTTTCAATTCATCAATGTAAGGTGTGAGATGAGGATGTGATTGTGACACTGGTCATGATTTGTATTTGTAAAACCAATGTACTTATGCACTAATATACACCTGAACTTCTCTGATTTTGAGATCAAAAGGTTTTCATATTGTTTGTATATATGCCTTCAGCCAATTAATGAAACACTTTGATAGAGAAAGCTGTCCATGTTTAAAAATTGACTTCATACAGACGCTACAGCCAATTGCTTTTTAAACCATTAGACTTGAATGCCATGGGTCGATGAATTCGTGGGTTCAAATCTCAATGGCATTTGGTAAATTAAGATAGGGATTTTTACTATTCTCCCAGATCAGCTGAAGTACAGTCATAGGAGTGCCATTTTCTTGTGTGCTTATCATGCAGAAGATCAAATATGCATGTTAAAGATTCTGAATTTTTGTCAGCGTTCTGTAAAGTTACAGAAACGCAAACATATCCAGCATACATCCCCCAAGTTGGAATGAGCTACCTCATGGTGGGCAAAAACGTTGCACACACAAAGTATCACCATTGGTTAACCTTGTAGCTCTAGCTGAGGAAAGAAAAGATATCAACTTCACATTTCAGATGTAATAACCAACTGTTGTATTCTCTGTCAGCTGTCCACTAGCACTAGCTGCTACACCAGGACAGGTGTCTCATCACTTCAGCCTTGCTTAGGCCATCTCCATTTCAATACTCAGATTACTGATAATAAAGAACAGGCCATAAGCAATGAGGTGCTGAAAACCAGTAAATCCAAATTCCTGATCTGGTTTTCATGATCAAGTGTTATCAGACACTTGTCCGTGATTTAGCCGACTATGGCTATCATATCAGGTTTAACATAACAAAGAGAATGAAGACAGTAGGATTTAGTATACAAAATAGGACTTTTTTCAAAGCTGTTATCAAATTTATTGAGGGTGTGTATTTTTGTACACTGCTATACTAAAGAATAACAAACTATATAAAAGCAGCACTCTCACCAAAAGCAAACACTATAGCAGTATCAGCACATTAACAACAGCAGTAACAGCAACAACAAAGAAACAATAATACCATTCGTATCATCATAACTTTATTTGTCTGGTTTGTACCAGTGTTGTCTTTGTCCTTTCTCCTATACCTCTTTTTTTTTTTTTTTTGTTTTTTTAACTTTCACATGTACATATTTTGTCATTCTTGGCACATACTGAGTCTTTCTTTGACTGCGCACCAATGCTTAGGAGGAATAGTTGCTATGGTGTTCAAAAGTTGTAGAGCTTATCTATGTACTGTCAATGCTTCTGATTTTTAGAATTTTTCATTCTTCATTGGAAAAACACACAGTGGAATATTTCATGTTCCAGTCAAGACAACAACTGGTTTGTGTCAGACAACAGTGGGATATTTTCTTCAATCATTTTCAAATTTATTCAATATCTCCATATTCCCAGGCTCGAACACTCTCGTGTCCTCTGGAGGGAGGCCTAGAAATCACTGATTAGCTCTGGACTGGGCACAGCACACACTACAGCTTTCACTGAGGATCAGCCACATTCCTGCTCTCCTTCTGTTGTGGATCTTTCTCACACACAGTCCTACCTTCTCCTATCAGAGGCCAGCCACTTGACAGACAGTGTTGTGTGTGGACGTACAGTAAGACATAAGGCCAATAAATATGCCAAAGTCCTGCTGATACATGCTCCGGCACTTAGCACTTCTGTTCTTAAGTGTACCACCCTCCCCACCACTCACACACACACATACACACCGCACACGACGCGCGCGCACAGCACGCACGCACACACAAACACACACCACGCACGCACGCACGCACGCACGCACGCACGCACACACACACACACACACACACACACACACACACACACACACCACCACCACCTTCTTCTTCTCCCTGTATGGTGGTGCACTGGTCTGTGATGATCCATAAGTGCTTGAAATGACGTTATACTTCTGCTGTTTGGGCACATTGCTGAGACTTTCTTTTTGACCCTCAGGATCAATGCCTTATGACGGATATAAATGCCTGATTTGGTGGTTAAAGGTTTGGTAGGGGGTTAAGGTGTTTGTGGTTGGTTGGTTTAGTTTGTTTGTTGTTGTGTTGCTTGTTGCAGTTCGTTGGTTAGTTTGTTTTGTGATTTTGTTTGTTTGTGATTTTTTGTTTTGTGATTGGTTTTGTGGTTGGTTTGTTTGATTTGTTTGTGGTTGGTTTGTTTTGTGTTGGTTTGTTTGTGGTTGGTTTGTTTGTGGTTGGTTTGTTGTGGTTGGTTTGTTTGTGATTGGTTTGTTTGTGGTTGGTTTGTTTGTGATTGGTTTGTTTTGTGGTTGGTTTGTTTGTGGTTGGTTTGTTTGTGATTGGTTTGTTTGGGGTTGGTTTGTTTGTGATTGGTTTGTTTGTGATTGGTTTGTTTGTGGATTGGTTTGTTTCGTGATTGGTTTGTTTGTGATTGGTTTGTTTGTGATTGGTTTGTTTGTGATTGGTTTGTTTGTGATTGGTTTGTTTGTGATTGGTTTGTTTGTGATTGGTTTGTTTGTGGTTGGTTTGTTGTTTTCTGATTGGTTTGTTTGTGATTGGTTTGTTTGTGATTGTTTGTTTGTGATTGGTTTGTTTGTGATTCGTTTGTTTGTGATTGGTTTGTTTTGATTGGTTTATTTCTGATTGGTTTGGTTTCTTTTTGTTTGTGATTCGTTTGTTTGTGATTGGTTTGTTTCTTATTTGTTTGTGGTTGGTTTGTTTGTGATTGGTGTGTTTGTGGTTGTTGTTTTGTTTTTTTTTGTGAAGGGCTCGTTTGCTTGATCAAACTCAAAACTATCTTCTGGGAGATAAAACTTGCGAGCAAACTGGATGATTAGATCATTTCAGTGTTACTTTTACAGTGCTTTTTAAAAAATTTTAATATTTTTCTTTTGGGGGCTGTTATTGTGATGCTGATCTGCATCACACACACACACACACCACACACACACACACACACACACACACACACACACACACACACACACACACACACACACACCGCACAATGTTACCTTCAGCATTCACTGCACACTCCCTATCTTTTTCATTTGTCAGGACATTGATTTTTTTCAGTTAATCATAGTTAGGGGGCTGGGGGGGGGGGGGGACACAGGTGAGTGCACCACACACACACACGCACACGTGCAGAGTATTGGCAATAACCCTCTGAATATGTACAAGGTATGCACCAACACGTACCTGTAATACAACAAAGCTTTTTTTCAGGGCAAGACTCCCGAATTATGTCGACTTTAGATGTAATTGATCAGCAACCCCCCCTTCATGTATGGGCCAACGGCCTCTTTATGAATAAATCTGTCAAGAGTTCTGTCTCTGTCTGTCTGTCTGTCTCCCGTCTCTGTTGTCTATCTGTCTGTCATAGTCGTCTGTCTGTCTCTGTCTGTCTGTCTGTCTGTCTGTCTCTCCTCTCTCTCTCTCTCTCTCTCTCTCTCTCTCTCTCTCTCTCTCTCTCTCTCTCTCTCTGCGTAGAAAATGTTTCTTGCATTTCGATGATATGATGGATTTCTTTTCCTCTTCGTTCATAGTTGCTTTGGGGTTTTTGTTTTGTTTTGTTTTCATTGTTAGATTTTTTTGCCCAGAGGGCTGATTGTAAATTTTTTTTAAAGCATGTTTGCTTTTGACATTATTATCTTTAAACAAAAATTATTCAATTCAATTTAACTCAATTCAATTCAATTCAATTCAATTCAATTCAATTCAATTCAATTCAATCTCTCTCTCTCTCTCTCTCTCTCTCTCTCTCTCTCTCTCTCTCTCTCTCTCTCTCTCTCTCTCTCTTCTCTCTCTCTCTGCTGAATGTGTGTAGATTTCTTGGTACCATCTTATATTTGTATAACTGTAGTCCCTATCAAGGACAAATGCTCATCTTTATCATCATCATCATCATCATCATCATCATCATCATCATCAACATCATCATCATCATATTTTTCTTCTTCGTCGTCGTCATTCTAATCATCATCACCGTCGTCGTCACCATCATCGTCGTCGTCGTCGTCGTCATCATCATCATCATCATCATCATCATCATCATCATCATCATCATCATCACCATCATCATCATCATCATCACCCCCACCTCTCTCTCTCTCTCTATGTAGCATGGTGGTGGTGTGTGTTTAATATTTTGTGTGTGTGCATGCACGCATATATGCGTTCGTGTGTGCATACACATGCGGTTGAGAATGTTGTTTTTAATTTAAGTATATAACTGGAGACAGTAGGAACTGATTGTGAAGTGAAAAATGGGTGAAGATGGGTTTGGTTAGGGAACAATGCAGACAGTGGACTCCTATGTGTGGTGCTGTGGTATGGCTACATGTTATGTGTGGGGGTCACGGGTCATTGGAGCCTAGGGTCGGCTGAAAGGTGGCGATCGCTGTCACGCCTGATCAGGTACTGAGGGAAGATCGTTTGAACCGGGTGAAGAAATGGGTGAAGATGGTTTGGTTAGGGAACAATGCAGACAGTGGACTCCTATGTGTGGTGCTGTGGTATGGCTACATGTTATGTGTGGGGGTCACGGGTCATTGGAGCCTAGGGGTCGGCTGAAAGGTGGCGATCGCTGTCACGCCTGATCAGGTACTGAGGGAAGATCGTTTGAACCGTGACATACCTGGCCCCACTCGACCGGAACACGGAATTGACTCTCCTTGTGTGGAACGGGGATTAACAGAGAGTGGGAGGAGTCCGAGAAAGAGAGAGAGAGGGGGGAAGGAGGGAAAGGAGAGAGGGGGGAGAGAGAGAGAAGGAGGGAGGGAGAGGGGGAGAGAGAGAGAGAGAGAGAGACAGAGAGAGAGAGAGAGAGAGAGAGAGAGAGAGATCAAATCAAATTAAATCAAATCAAATCAAATTCTTTTATTTCGAGGATAATGAATAAGCACTCGCATGGTTTTTTACATCCAGTTCCCGCCCTTATCGGGGATTAAATCTAGATTTTAAAAAATCCTTGAGACAGACGGACAGACAGACAGACAGACAGACAGACAGAGAAAGAGAGAGAGAGAGAGAGAGAGAGAGAGAGAGAGAGAGAGAGAGAGAGAGAGAGAGAGAATTCTGACCTCTGAAATTGTTTAATGCACATCCACCTTTGGCCACAATACATTTTAAGGTACAAGGGTGGAAAGAGGGGGGGGGGGAGGATTTAAACATAACATCTCACAAGCTTTGTCCAGACCTTGGCAAGACAAAAATGTACAAATATAAATGCGTATTGCATTCACACGAATAATCATAGTGTTGAATGAGACCAAAAATGCGTACAAATTCAGTTCAGATGCCTGAATTCTCTCCCACACAGACACACAGTCACAGTCACAGACACACACACACACACACACACACACACACACACACACACACACACACACACACACACATTCACACACAAAGATAGAGACAGAGAAATATACAAAGAGAGACAGAGAAACACCCAAAGAGAGAGAGAGACAGAGACAGAGAAGCACACAAAGAGAGAAAAACACAGAAAAACAGGGAAATACACAGAGAGAGACAGAGAAATACACAGAGAGACAGAGAAATACACAGAGAGACAGAGAAATACACAGAGAGACAGAGAAAACCACAAACACAGACAGAGAAAACCACAAACACAGACAGAGAAAACCACAAACACAGAGAAAACCACAAACACAGACAGAGAAAACCACAAACACAGACAGAGAAAACCACAAACACAGAGAAAACCACAAACACAGACAGAGAAAACCACAAACACAGACAGAGAAAACCACAAACACAGAGAAAACCACAAACACAGACAGAGAAAACCACAAACACAGACAGAGAAAAAAAACAGAGAAAAGACCAGAAGAAGGAGATTGTGTAACAAAAAAACAAAAAGAAAAAAGAAAAAGAAAAAAGTCAGTCGAGTGTCAAACGAAAGGAGCAGGTCGTTAACCTTGGGTTCTAGTCTCCCAAATCCCCACTTCTTCTTCTTCTTCTTCCCTCTTCTCTTCCCTTCTCCTGGCTCTGTCTGTCTGTCTGCCTGTGTTCCCTCCCTCAGGGAAACCAGACAGGTAAACTGCTACATGTATTGTACAAGCTAACTTTGGTGGGGGGCTTGCTTTATGGATGGTTAGTTGTTTGGTGTGTGTGTGTGTGTGTGTGTGTGTGTGTGTGTGTGTGTGTGTGTGTGTGTGTGTGTGTGTGTGTGTGTGTGTGTGTGTGTGTGTGTGTGTGTGTGTGTGAGAGAGAGAGAGAGAGAGAGAGAGAGAGAGAGAGAGAGAAGATGCACAAAGTGGGAGAGACAGAGAAATACACACACAGAGACAGAGAAAAACAGACAGAGAAATACACACACAGAGACAGAGAAAAACAGACAGAGAAATACACACACAGAGACAGAGAAAAACAGACAGAGAAATACACACACAGAGACAGAGAAAAACAGACAGAGAAATACACACACAGAGACAGAGAAAAACAGACAGAGAAATACACACACAGAGACAGAGAAAAACAGACAGAGAAATACACACACAGAGACAGAGAAAAACAGACAGAGAAATACACAAACCTGAAGAGAGAGACAGAGAAAATACACAGAGAAACACACAAAGACAGACAGGGAAAAACAAGAGACAGAGAGAGAGGACCAGAATTAGAAGATTGTGTAACAAAAAAAAGAAAAAAAGAAAAAAAAACGTCAGCCAAGTGTCAAACGAGAGGAGCGGTCGTTAACCTTGGGTTCTGGTCTCCCAAATCCCCACTTCTTCTTCTTCTTCTTCCCTCTTCTCTTCCTTTCTCCTGGCTCTGTCTGCCTGTCTGCCTGCGTTCCCTCCCTGAGGGAAACGAGACAGGTAAACTGCTACATGTATTGTACAAGCTGACTTTGGTGGGGGCCTTGCTTTATGGGCCACCTGTTTTGTTTTGGTTTTGCTGGGGTGGTTTTTTTCCCCCTCTTTTGTTGCTGTTGGTGGTGATTTTTCGTTGTTGTTGTTGTTGTAGATTTCTTAGATAAGAAAAATAAAGATTATGTTTAGGATTTTTATAAAATTGTTTGATTGGATGGATGGTTTAGTTGTGTGTGTGTGTGTGTGTGTGTGTGTGTGTGTGTGTGTGTGTGTGTGTGTGTGTGTGTGCGTGTGTGTGTGTGTGTGTGTGTGTGTGGCGTGTGTGTGTGTGTGTGTTTGTGTGTGTGTGTGTGTGTGTGTGTGTGTGAGAGAGAGAGAGAGAGAGAGAGAGAGAGAGAGAGAGAGAGAGAGAGAGATGCACAAAGTGAGAGAGACAGAGAAATACATAAAGAGAGACAGAGAAATACACACAGAGAGACAGAGAAAAAAGCAGACAGAGAAATACACAAAGAAAGACAGAGAAATACACACAGAGAGACAGAGAAAAAAAAACAGACAGAGAAATACACAAAGAGAGACAGAGAAATACACAAAGAGAGACAGAGAAATACACAAAGAGAAATACACAAAGAGAGACAGAGAAATACACAAAGAGAGACAGAGAAATACACAAAGAGAAATACACAAAGAGAGACAGAGAAATACACAAAGAGAGACAGAGAAATACACAAAGAGAGACAGAGAAAACACAAAGAGAAATACACAAAGAGAGACAGAGAAATACACAAAGAGAGACAGAGAAATACACAAAGAGAAATACACAAAGAGAGACAGAGAAATACACAAAGAGAGACAGAGAAATACACAAAGAGAGACAGAGAAATACACAAAGAGAAATACACAAAGAGAGACAGAGAAATACACAAAGAGAGACAGAGAAATACACAAAGAGAGACAGAGAAATACACAAAGAGAGACAGAGAAATACACAAAGAGAGACAGAGAAATACACAAAGAGAAATACACAAAGAGAGACAGAGAAATACACAAAGAGAGACAGAGAAAAAACAGACAGAGAAATACACAAAGAGAGACAGAGAAAAAACAGACAGAGAAATACACAAAGAGAGACAGAGAAATACACAAAGAGAGACAGAGAAATACACAGAGAGACAGAGAAATACACAAAGAGAGACAGAGAAATACACAAAGAAAGACAGAGAAAAAACAGACAGAGAAATACACAAAGAAAGACAGAGAAAAAAACAGACAGAGAAATACACAAACTTAAAGAGAGAGACAGAAATACACAGATAAACAGAGAAACACACAACGAAAGACAGAAAAACAAGAGACAGAGAAAGGAACAGAAGAAGGAGATTGGGTAACAAAAAACAAAAAAAAAAGAAAAGAAAAAAGTCAGCCAAGTGTCAAACGAGAAGAGCGGTCGTTAACCTTGGGTTCTAGTCCCCCAAATCCCCACTTCTTCTTCTCTCTTCTCTTCCCTTCTCCTGGCTCTGTCTGTCTGTCTGCGGATTTTGTTGTTGTTGGTGGTGATTTTTGTTGTTGTTGTAGATTTGTTAGGTAAGAAAGAGAAGATTATGAGTAGGATTTTAAAAAATTGTTTGATTGAATGAATGGTTAGTTGTGTGTGTGTGTGTGGGGGGGGGATGTGTGTGTGTGTGTTGTGTGTGTGTGTGTGTGTGTGTGTGTGTGTGTGTGTGTATGTGTGTGTGTGTGTGTGTATGTGTGTGTGTGTGTGTGTGTGTGTGTGTGTGTGTGTGTGTGTGTGTGTGTGTGTGTGTGTGTGTGTGTTGTTTGGTGGTTGTTTTCCTTTTCTGATGCAGACTTAACCCCAGAATTATTCATTCATTCGTATATTTTCCTAAATTCCTGCAACAAACAAACAGGAAACCTCATGTACATGATTGGTTTTATTTTCTTGCGCCAGGAGAAACGAATAGCAGAGGTTGCTCGCTATCAGGGTGTAGCAGCCACTTTGGAACCGTGTTAATTTTTATCGTGTGTTAAAGAACCTACGTTCTGATATTATGGCCATTAGTTGTTGGGGTTGTATTGTTTTCCTGTTATGATACTTCAACTTCCAGATTCATTCATTTATGAAACAAACAAACCTGTAATTATTTGCACGTGATCGGGTATCTTTAGCTTTGTACCAGAAGAAACCAGCTAACAGTAGGAGTATCTATACGAAGAAGGAAAAAACCAGAAACACTATAGTAAAAACCTCCTTTTCATTGCTTTTTGTTGGTTTTGCCCCGGTATGCGTCGGCTCGACGTACTTCCAAGGTTCACCGATGATGAGATTTTGTGTATGCGACCATTTAAAAAAATCCACCACTAAGGGAGCTGAATTTCGACCGCAGACATATATAGTTGAAAATATAGACTCAGAAAAATAGACTCAGAAAGATCAAAGACACAAGAAAATAAAAACTACACCACAGAACTTATGACACAAATGTTATACCTCACTTGCTAGGAGAGAGAGAGACAGACAGACAGAGAGAGAGAGACAGACGGACACACAGATAGAGAGAGAGAGAGACAGACTCACAGACAGAGAGAGAGAGGGGGGAGGGGGGT
>CM060322.1:49010415-49015415 GCA_030674155.1 Stramonita haemastoma | reverse complement strand
TAAGGAGTCAGAGCGCTCGCTTTCCCCAAGTCAAAGTTTTAAGCAGCGTCGAGCGTGGTTACCAGTTGGATGGGGGACCCTTTGCGCACCTTGGCTTCAGTACAGTCCTCCCCCCCCCCCCAGTCCACCCAGCTGTAAATGGGTACCTGCCCTCTTGAGGTTCAGGGAAGGTAAAGCAGCGAAGGAGAGGAGATGGGCACCACCCTCAACATAGTGGCCCCTAGAGAAGCTGAAGTCTCTGACGCCTCACTCCCCCTACGACCGCCCAGGTTATGGGACACCTTTACATTTACCTTTACCAATAACAGTGGTACTAGCTGTGGTTTCTTTTGGTCGATTGTTTCTTTCTGATTGTCTCGCCCCCTTCAACCCCTAGGTTTGGGACACCTTTACCAATTTACCTTTACCTTTTTTTAACAACCCCCCCCCCCCTTGCTGTGCACAGGAACCTGGCAGACGTGAGCAACGACAACGTGCTGAACGTGCACGAGTTTTCCCTGGTGATGCACCTCATCCGGGGCCTGCAGAAGGGCTGAAGGCGCCCCCTACCTTGCCGCGGAAACTGACGCCGCCCAAGACCCAGCCAGTCCCTTGCCCGCCATGAGCTCCAAGGAGAGAGAGGCCTACTGCAACATCTTCAGGGCCCTGGACACTCAGGGCTCAGGCTTTCTGGATGGTAGGTGCCTACCTTGTGGGGAACTGGGTTGTCGAGTCTTCAGGGGTGCCCCCGGCCCACGGTCGCTAGACTAAGGGAGGGAGGGAGGGAGGGATGGATGGATAGAGAAGAGAGAAGAAGAGAGAGAGAGAGAGATAGAGAGAGAGAGAGAGAGACAGGTAGATAGATAAAGAGAGAGATAGATAGAGATAGAGTGAGATAGAGATAGATAGATAAGACAGATAGGTAGATAGATAGGTAGATAGATAAATAGATTGTTAGACAGATAGATAGATAGATAGATAGATAGATAGATAGATAGATAGATAGATACATACATACATACATACATACATACATACATACATACATAATAATACATACTACATACATACATACATACATACATACATAGATTTGATTTATTCTTTTATATCGAGAATAATGGAATAAGCACTCTTGTGATTTTTTTTACATCCAGTCCCCGTGTGTATACAGTTTTGTAAATGTCATCTGTTGCCACCGGCACACGATGGCCTACTCTTACGAAAAGCGGAACAGGATTTAACGTGTGCGCAAGATGTTCTGCGTGCGTTCACACACGGGTCTCGGTTTATAGTCTCATCCGGAGGATTTTGGGGGAGAGTGCAGTCAGCACTGATGTTAAGTCCAGGAGAAAAATCTCCTCGGGATAGATAGATAGATAGATAGATAGATAGAGTAGGTAGGTAGTAGGTAGTAGGTAGGTAGTAGTAGGTAGGTAGGTAGGTAGTCGTTTTGGGGACGGGATGGCTCAGTGGTCAGAGCATTCGCTTTCTCCAAGCTAAAGTTAAGCAGCATCGAACGTGGTTACCAGGTGGATGGGTGACCGTTTGTGCACCTTGGTTTCAGTACAGTTTCCCCAGTTCACCCAGCTGTAGATAGTACCTGCCCTCTTTAGGGCAGCGAGGGAGGAGGAGATGGGCCCGCCCTCAACATGCTGGCCCCTAGAGAAGCGGAAGTCTCTGACGCCTCACTCCCCTACGACCATTATAGGTTATGGGACACCTTTATCTTACCTTTTAACGTTTAGTGGGAAATTTGGAGATGGTTGAAAAAAGGGAGGGGGGGGAGGAGAGGATGGATAAGTGCATAGTAGGTTTGTGTTAGCTGGTTAGCTGGTAGGCTGGTAAGTTGGGTAGATAGGTATGAAGTAACTCGAGAACTGGTTGATTTGTCGGGTGGGTGGATGGTTGATTGGTTGGCTTGTTGGTTGGATGGCTAGGTTGATTTGTTTATGCATGTTGATCCATAAGTCATCAGATTGTAAGGATATCAGTGTGCCAATTTGACCTTCAGGGCAATATCATCAGGATAATTATGAACAATATGGTTCTGAATCTAGTGCAGTCATTTCGTCTAAGATTGAAGAAAATAGGTGACAGAACTGTACTTGTGGGGAACCAGAGGAAACGGATCCCCCCCCCCCCCCCCTTCCCCTCGAGAAAATAACGTTTCGTAACTGAATGAATTGCGTTCAAAAAGTTCATGACCCACAAAAGGAGCTGAGAACACACTTAGAGAAAGTGAGTTCATAGCTAGAGGATGGTGCTGAAGGTTTGAAGACGGAAAATAAATCAATAAAAGAGAGTATGTAAAAATAAAAACAAGTAAAAGGAGAAAGAAAATGAGCAGTAATCAGATGACATCGACGTGGCGATAGTGATGCAACTTCACAGCTGTCAGTTTCCTCCACTTTTCAACGGCTCTCAGCTGCTCTTGATTCCATCACATCTCAGACCAGGTGATGCTAATTGTAGCAGGAACTGACCACACTTGTACACGGTAAAAGGAAAGGGCGCGCTAAATTTAGCACTCTTAACTGAGTGATGTTGGATTTGCACGCTGTAGATGATTAATGATGAAGAGGATAAGGAGGAATGAAAATAATGAGGATAAGAAAGTTACGATATGAAATCTGTCGTCTAATCTCCTTGGCAAAGTTCCCTGCTGAAGCAGCGAAAAAACTCCAAAATAAAATACGCAGAAATTAAGCCTACTGCTTCTTGAAGAGCAAAACCGGTGTAGTATCAGCTGAGCTACCCGGGAACCCAAACTCAGAGTGGAAAAGGTAGGTTAGGGCATGTAATGGGTGGAGGTAGGGGGGAGAGACAAGAAGGGGTGAGGCAGGTGGGGTGTATTTTGAGGTGAGGGGAGGTGAGGTGAGGTGCTGCATTGATTGTCTAGAGGTTTTGTCTAGAGGTTCAATGTTCCACAATCTGTTGTTGGCAGGAAACAGATCACTATCGATCTATCAATGCTCTTTTGATTCTTGTTGGTCTGTTTTATTTGTTTGTCTGTTTGTTCTAACCCCCATTCTCTCCTCCCCTAATTCCTCGCTTCCTTCCTTCCTCTCTCTCTCTCTCTGTCTCTGTCTCTCTCTCTCGTCTGATTTTTTGTGTGGCTGTGTATTTATGTCTGTTTCTCTGTCTGTCTATCTGTCTGTCGTCTGTCTGTCTGTCTGTCTGTCTGTCTGTCTCTCTCTCTCTCTCTCTCTCTCTCTCTCTCTCTCTCTCTCTCTCTCTCTCTCTCTCTCTGATTTTGTTTTTCTTTTGTTTTATTTTGTTGTTGCTTTGGGGGGGGGGTTGTTTGTTGTTTTTTGGTATTGTTGTTGTTGTTATTTTTGGGGGGTGCTATTCCCTAATCAGGGCAAGGGCCGGATGAAAAAAAAGTTGTGAGATTATTCACACACACACACACACACACACACACACACACACACACACACACACACACACACACACACACACACCCCTACTTTATCACCCATTCTTCCAACCACTTCCGTTCACACAGGTAACCTATACACACACTCAAGGTACTACCCTACCCCTACCCTTACCTCTACCCCACCCCTCTTAAATCCCGACCGACATTGTATGAAGAAAGCCGTTAAAAAGGTTTTAGAAGCGGGGCCCAGTTGGCACAGTATTAGCTAATGGGGTGTGAGTTGTCGGGGCTTTTAACTTAGCTGCACTGGTTCTGACGATTGCCTAACACTTTAAAGGGGACAGAGAGTCAAAGGACAAGTTTGGTTTTAAAAAAAAAAAACGGTTATCAGCTATAAAACTTGACAGGATTTCTTTCTTTCTCTTCTGTTCTCTTCTTTTATTGCTGTTATTGTTGTTGTTGTTGTTGTTGTTGTTGTTGTTGTAAAAAGTCTTGTTACAGAATTAATCATGCAGAATTGTCTCTTTCAGCAAGCTGTCATGAGATCAGGGGGGGATGATTATATCCTAACGTATACATTATCTACAGTACTTTTGATCCTTCGCTGCCAGCACTAAATCTGGTCTTGATTTCGTAAGAGATCTTACAACAGAACAAAGCAAAGCAAACACAACTTAAAAGAAAAACGCCGTGTACATCTGTATACAGCTAGGGGGGGGGTGGGGGGTGTTCTCTCTTTTTCTTTTCTTCTTTTTTGTTTTGTTTTTGTTGTTGTTGTTGCTTTTAATTAAGCCTGCATTTCTTCGTGGCAATTTTGCATCACTAGCATTGTATATTCATGTATCTTTGTCAAACTTTAACACTGTTTTGAAGAAGTTACAGATACGTTAATGACTTGAAATGCAAACGGAGATCTATACTTTCCATAGCTTTTTTTTGTGGGGAAGGACTACATTGTCGTATGACTTGATGCCCCATTTAACTGAAACGTTTCGTCCGCTTGATTGATCGTCACTCTGTCATAGAAAATGCTGCACAGCTGTTTCCGTGTGTGTTGTGTGTGTGTGTGTGGTGTGTGTGTGTGTGTGTGTGTGTGTGTTGTGTGTGTGTGTGTGATTTAACACACACGTCTTATCTTGATTATGTCATACTGCGTTGAAAATATAGGTTGACAAACGAATGCTTTGTTTGTTATAGTGTCGTTTTCCCCCACGAGCGCTTGTTGTTGTTGTTGTTGTTGTTGTTGTTGTTGTTGTTGTATTTCTTATGATAATCAGAACAAAGTAACAATAGCAGGCAAATGAACAAACCCAAATCCCACACTTTCTTTGACTTGCAGCAAGCTCTTCAACATTGCAAGTAGTTAAGATGTTTATTTCCACAGCTTGAAGCTTTATAGGACAAATAGGGGGGGGGGGGGGGGGGGGGGGGGGGGGGGGGGGTGGTGTGTAAACGGTAGTCGTTCTGTACTTGTAAATTATCCCGTTGCTTACCTATCATACTGGTTATCTGAATTTTGCCATGGAACCAGCCGCCATGGCGCAGTGCTTAGCGCCTTGGGTTACAGACTGGAAGGTTGCGGGTTCGAAACCCACAGGAGTCATAGGGATTTTTCGGACTCCGGCCGGCTCCTACC
>CM060322.1:48990415-48995415 GCA_030674155.1 Stramonita haemastoma | reverse complement strand
ACCGTTTCCCTACGGATTGCCCACTATTCGGGGACTGGATGTAAAAAAAAAATAAAGCACACCAGTGCTTATTCATTATCCTCGAAATAAAGGAATTTGCCTTGCTTTGCCTTGCCTTGCCTTGCCTTGCAACCAACCATTTCCTAGCCCTTCCCTACGTAACACCCACAACCGGGCTACTCACTCACTCACTCACTCAGTCCATGTCCCAAAGGACGTAGGGGGGACATGAGAGAAGACGCAACAGAGATCTTTTTCCATGCTTCACGATCCTGTGTGGCTAGTGGGAGGTGTTGTAGGGTTGGGCGGTCAGTCTTTGATGTTGTCAACCCATGATTTCTTTTGGCGGCTCTTCTTCTCTTGCCTCGACTGTTCCTTGCAGGATGGTTTTTGCTAGGGTGTTGTGTCTTGTGGTGCGACCAAACCACATCAGCTTTCCTCTACAGAAGCATACAATGAGCACAGTGCCGTATACAGGAGAGGGGTTCTCTTCCTTAACTAGGGATAGTGTTAACTGCTGAGCACATTGTTTTATGTTGGTCAACACAGATAAAAACTCAATCCAAAAAAATGGCAGTAGAAAGATTTTAATTCATTGATTCAAGATTAAAGTTCAGTTGATCAATGTCTTTATCTTATTGCTGGGTTGTTTTTTTTTGTGTGTGTGTGTTTTTTCGCCCGTGTTGATGTATAAGGCTTGCCTTTGGACCGAATTCGCGCAGTTGAACATCTCAATCCAGTTAGCGACAAGAATACCACTTAGGGACACCACGCCTACTGTAAAGGAAGAAAGGAGATTCATTGCTTGAGTCTGACTTGTTTTCTGACTGAAAGACTGACTGTTCGTCTTTGTGGCTGTTGACTTTTGCTTTCTGCTGGTGTACTTTCTATATGTATTCTTGTGTTCAATCTTTCATCTCTCTGTCTCTGTCTCTGCCTGTCTTTCCGTCTCTGTCTCTCTGTCTCTGTCTGTCTGTTTACTCCTCTGTCTATCTGTCTCTGTCTCTGTCTCTGTCTGTCTGTCTGGCTGTCTGTCTGTCTGGCTGTCTGTCTGTCTGTCTGTCTGTCTGTCTGTCTGTCTGTCTGTCTGTCTCTCTCTCTCTCTCTCTCTCTCTCTCTCTCTCTCTCTCTCTCTCTCTCTCTCTCTCTCTCTCTCTCTCTCTCTCTCTCTTCTCTCTCTTTCTCATCTCGTGGATTTTAGCGCAATTCAGTTTGAAAATGGTTTAGTCCTCCCGATCATGAATCTGTCTGTCTGTCTGTCTGTCTGTCTGTCTGTCTGTTGTCTATCTCACAGTCTGTTTGTCGCTGTTTCAGTCCGTCTGTCACCGGGAGATCTGTGAAAACTACTGTTCTTTTTTTCTCTTCTTGTCTGTTTTTGTGTCTTGTCCCTCTGTCTGTTCGCATGTCTGCCTTGTCTGTCTTCTCTGTCTATGTGTAAATGTAATTATTGATATGTCTGTTTATTTGTTTTCTTCGTAGATAAGTTGTTTTTTTGTGTGTTTTTTTTATTCTCCCTGTATTTGCATTTTGGACATTCTCTCTGTTTTCCGTCAGAGTCGGTGTTTTTTTTGTTTGTTTGTTGTTTGGTTTTTGTTGGGTTTTTTTGGGGGGGGGGAGGGGTTGGGGGGGTTTTGGGGTGGGGGGGGGGTTGGGGGGGAGGTTGTCTCTCCTTCTGGCTGCCTGTCTTCTATCTATGCCACAGTCTGTCTGTCAAGTCTGTTCTTCTGTTTATCTACCTGTATGTCTTGTTTAACCGCCTAACTCTGTGTGTGTGTGTGTGTGTGTGTGTGTGTGTGTGTGTGTGTGTGTGTGTGTGTGTGTGTGTGTGTGTGTGTGTGTGTGTTCTAAGTGGTTTTTTCTGAGTGTGTCAGAAGAAATGATGTATCTAACGGTGTGTGTGTTTTGTTATTTCAGGGTGCAGCAGTATGAACAACACAAGCAGAAGTTGATGTCCCTAAAGGTGAGACTGGCTGACTGCAGTATTATAAAGAAATATGACTATAAGAGAGAGGTAGAGACTAGGCAGAGACAGGAAGACAGACAGACAGACTGACAGACAGGCCGACAGACTCAGACAGACAGACAAGGAATGTGTCTATGCGTGCTTCACATTGGTAAGCGTTTTACTGTGTGTATGCCCCGAAACACGTGCATTTGTATGTCTGTGTATGTTTCACATAGGAAAACGTATGGCTGTATGTATGCCCCGACACATAGGCAGTTGTGGGTAGCGATATACATAGCATACACAACACATTTACGAACGTGCACACATCTGTGTTGGACAGATCTGGAAAAGGTGGGGATGTAGGAATATGTCTGTACATGTCGCACACAGTATACCTATGTCCGAATGTTTCCAGACGATTCAGTGTAGAAAACGGGGGGGGGGGGGGGGGGGGGGGGTTTTGTTGTTGTTTGGTATATATCAACACACTCTCCTCCTTCCAGTTTGCACGAATAGAATCAAAGACAACATCATTTCACAGAGAAACGTTTTATTTATATAAAAATAAAAAAACAGAACTAAAAACTTAAAACACACAACGAACTGCAAGTAAAGCAAGCAGTAGAAACCAAACTTTCACAGTACAGAGCGAGCAATATTATTATATTATATATATATATTATATATATATATATATATAGATATATATATATAATATTATATATATATATATATATATATATAACTATTTATATATATATATATATATATATATATATATATATATATATATATATATATATATATATATATTACAAACCCTTTATTTTATCTTCATCCCTTTCAAATCAAACCAAATCAAATAAAATGAAATCAAATTTTTATTTCCAGATAGTACATTGAAAATACAGTTTTTCAGTATTCTGAAATATTTTCTGAATATTCACGAACATGCACACGTATCTGTGTGGGACAGATCGGGAAAGGGGGTGGGGATACATAATTATTTCAGAGAATAATAGTCACCCAAGGCACCCAGTTGCCTCGCAACCGTTATGGTCACCTCACGCGTTATCTGGGTCCGTCCGCCGCTAAATCTCTGGGTCTTTTGTCCCCATATACAGACCCACACCAGACGGACCAACACAAACGGCCATTTCTTTTCTGTCGCTTGCTGTCATGAGATGAAAGAGAAGTTATCTCTGATGTATGATAAACTGGATCGTATTTGCACAGCTCAATTCAACCCGATGCCTTTCAAGACAAACTGAATCTGATTTTAACACGGAATTCGATATCCGGGGCTGGTTTTCTTAAATAATGGCCAAGTAGGATTGTGTTCCAAAGTGTACATGGCGAAAATGTTGACGTTCCAACCTCGTTCGCGTGTTCTTTAGCTAATTGTGTGTGGTCTGTGCTTCTTAGATATTGTGTGTTTCTCTTGGGACAAGATTTGAAGTGGAGATAAATGGACACGGCAAAGAGAAGAAAAGGCGGAGATTGGAGTACAAGGGTGTGAGTGTTCGACTTGTTTGAAGTTTTCGAAGCAACAGGCGATTACTGTGTGATGCATTGTTGTCTTGTTATGGTTTATTGACGCTGAAAGGTGCGGAGATGCAGATAATTGAGGATTAATGTTGTGTTGAGAATCAGGTGTGTGGTTGTGTGTGTCGCTTATCCGGTATTCTCACTCTGTCCGACACAGAAACCGAAGAGAGTAGGCTGCTTTATGCTCTATGTTTGTGTTTCGGGGTTTTGAAAATAACAGACACAAAGTGAGGAAAATTGCCATGAGATCAAGCTTTACTGTTCAGTGCTTAGTGACGATTTATTCCCAAAGTCAGAATACGGCTACCTTAATTGTGTGTTTAGGGGGTGGGGGTTCGAATGCGCAAAAATCCCCATCTTTGGTAAACCTCGGAACTCGAGCTGAGGAACAAAACAAAATGTACGATTTAATAATTTAAAAAAAATTCAGAAAAAGGTAAACAAATATTTTACTAGGGTCAGGAAAGATCAAGGTATAATAATCATAATTTATGCGACTAAAATTGAACGCTAAAATCTACTCATACATATACCTCGACCCTTCCTATAGCCGAGGTGAGAGGATTTCTTTGTAATGCATTAAGTCCAACACTAAACGCAATTTTCCAAGGTAAACAGGCAGGTCACAGTTTCACCGGAGGAAAAGGAGTCCGCCCAGGAATTTTAATAGGGAAAAAAAGATTGTAGGATTTGTTGTGTGTCTGCTTGGACTTGTGTCTGTGGGAAAAAATGTAGTGTTATAGTGTGTGTGTTCGTTTTAACGGTCTATCCTAAAAATGTGATATTAGATTGTGTGTTTGGTGTGTGTGTGTGTGTGTGTGTGTGTGTGTGTGTGTGTGTGTGTGTGTGTGTGTGTGTGTGTGTGTTGTGTGTGGTGTGTGCGCGTGCGTGCGTGTTGTCGCTGCGTTTCGTGCGTGCGTACTGTCTGTATATTAGTCTGTCTGTCTGTCTGTCTTCGCGCGAGCACGTTTTATATCGAGAGTAGGGGAGCAATAATGTTGAAACAAATTAAAACCTGACGCATTGTTATAGCTAAATGCTCGTTGTGATTAATTTAATACTCAGTCATGCTGTTTTGTGTCGTAAAGAAACACCTGGTGTGTGTGTGTGTGTTGTGTGTGTGTGTGTGTGTGTGTGTGTGTGTGTGTGTGTGTGTGTGTGTGTGCGTGCGTACGTGCATGTATGTTCGTGCGTGCTCGTGCGTGCTCGTACATGTGTGTTTTGCATGCATGCATGTATATTTGTGCATACTTGTGTGTGTGTGTGTGTGTGTACGCGCGTGCGTGCGTGCGTGCATGTATGTTCGCGCGTATTTATTGTGTGTGTGTGTGCGCGCGTGCATGCGTGCAAGTATGTTCGTGCGTGCTTGTGTGTGTGTGTGCCTGTGTGGTTGGCGGGGCTATGAACAACATGACTGGATTGGTGTATGCGTGCGTGCATGTGTGCGAGCGTGTGTGTGTGCGTGCGTGGTGTGTGTGTGTGCATGTATGTGAGTGCGTGCGTG
>CM060322.1:48982915-48985415 GCA_030674155.1 Stramonita haemastoma | reverse complement strand
TGTCTCTGCCTGCCTGCCTGCCTACCTGCCTGCCTAGCCTGCCTGTCTGTCTGTCTGTCTGTCTGTCTGTCTCCCTCCCTCCCTCCCTCCCTCCCTCCCTCCCTCCCTCTCTCTCTCTCTCTCTCTCTCTCATCTCTCTCTCTCTCTCTCTCTCTCTCTCTCTCTCCGAGTGAGCACATGCACGCGCATAGATGCGCTTACACATTGACTTGGATGGGCTGTGAAAAATATGGGACTAAACTCCGGGCAATTTAGGTTTATGGATGAGAGCGGAGTTGTTTCCCTTTCACCCCAAGTTCACGGACTTCGTCTCTCTCTCTCTCTCTCTCTCTCTCTCTCTCTCTCTCTCTCTCTCTCTCTCTCTCTCTCTCTCTCTCTCTCTCTCTCTTCCTCTCTCTCTCATGACTGTACACGCGTGCACAAACACACACACACACGTGCGCGCGCGCACACACACACAGACACTTACAGACACACACGCGCGCGTACACACACACACACACACACACACACACACACACACACACACACACACACACACACACACACACACACCCATTATCCTCGATATAAAAGAATAATATATATTTTTAAAAATCACACTTACACACACGCACACGCACACACATACACACACACACACACACACACACACACACACACACACACACACACACACACACACCACACACACACACACACGCACGCACGCACGCACACACACACAGATGACAGAATTTACAAACTGCATACACACGGGGACTGGAATTAAAATAGCGTACGAGTGATTATTCCATTATCCTCGAAATAAAAACTAAAATAAAGAAGATAAACAAAACAAAAAAACACAGGTAGATGGATGTCTCAATGAAAAAAAAAAAAGGAATTGTTTATTCAATGTACCTTCTAAATATACAAGTTTGACCTTGACTCTCATGGTCGTGCGATGCGACAAAGAACGAGTTGATGGGGTTTGGCAGAAACAGTCGTTTTTGTTGTTGATGGTGTTGTTGTTGCTGCTGCTGTTGTTGTTACTGTTGTTGCTATTGTTGTTTTTGCTGCTGTTATTGTTGTGATTGTTGTTGTGATTGTTGTTGTTGCTGCTGTTGTTCTTGTTATTGTTGCGCTTTCATCAGCATAACCGTCTGGGATATGTACTCACTCACTCTTTTTTTTTTTTTTTTTTTTTTGCTGCCTCGTCTTCTGTGACGTTCCCGTACTGCTGTTCCCACGCCGCTCATTTCAATCTCCCCGCCACAGCCATACCCAGATTCGTTCTGTCTCACCCCCGGGGTCGGGAGTCCACAGGGAGCTCATCAATATTAGGCCGCCGCGGGGCCACCAGCCAGAGGGGCCCTGCACTTCTGCTGGGTCACTTTGGTGGTGTTCAGTGGTGCCTGTTCTGAGCTAACATACGCAGGACACCACCTACTAAGCCCCCTACTAACGACAGTATTAGCTCAGTCGCGGAGCCAGACTGGGTGAGTCACCCACCCAAGGTGGCGACCACCACAACGTCCCTCCAACGACCGCCTCCCCACGAACCCCCAACCCCAAAGGCTTTGACACAAATTCACCACAGGCACAGAAGCGTATGGGGAAACCGAATCTGAGGTCACCATGAGACCAGAGCAACGGAGGCCACCGAATCAGAGGCAATTTTTATTATTGCATGATGATCAATGATGATGAGGATGATGTAATGATGCTGCTGTGGAGGTGCATCCGCTTTGAGACTACTTGACAGGGTTGTTCTCTACGCTTACTGTCATAATATATCCCGGCGTCAACCAGGCCCGAGAGATACAGACACCTGCAGTGTTGGTCAGGTAATTTGAGCAACACTCTCAAATTCGCATCCGTAAAGTGGATGAAGCTCGACTGTGTGGTCCCAGTCTCCCCACTGAGCCCACAGCACACTCACTCTGGGTAGGAGCCGGCCGGAGCCCGAAAAAATCCCTATGACTTATGGGATTCGAACCCGCGACCTTCCAGTCCGGAATCCACGGCGCTAACCACTGCGCCATGGCGGCTGGTATGTACTCACTCACTCATTACAATACACCTGGGAATCATTGAGACCCTTCAGGACACACTCTACGGCAAGTTTGACTGTATGACACTTTTCAAGTATCTCGGCCATATCTTAGGCAGCCATACCCCGACTTCAGAGAGTGTTTCTTTAATTTAAAGGACAGCGTGGATTGCTGAGCTTGTCATGTCTGAAGACAAATCAAACAAAAATGTTTTAAAGGTTAACAACATTTTTAATGTATACCTGGGGCACTTGGCTTCCACCAATAACTGACACAGCTTTTATGGTTAGTTAGAACATTGCGCTCGCTATCTGTCGACAAGGGTTCGAATCCCGTTCAAGGGGATTTTTCCCCTTGGAGTTAACATCAGTGCAGACTCCACTCTCCCTCAAAAGTCCTTTGGATGTGACTATAAACTGAGACCCCGTATGCGAACGCACGCATAACATCTTGCGCACAGTTAA
>CM060322.1:48975415-48980415 GCA_030674155.1 Stramonita haemastoma | reverse complement strand
TGCGTGCGTGCGCGCGTGCGTGCGTGCGCGAGCGCGCGGCACGTGTGTGTGTGTGTGTGTGGTGGTGGTGGGTGTGTGGTGTTGTGTGGAAAGAGAGCACGCGCATTCACGCGTGCTTGCGTGAGTGCGTGCGTCTTTACGTCTGTCTGTGTTTGTCGTTGTTGTCTGTGTGTGTCTTTGTGTGTGGCATGTTAGACATTGGCGGTGTGTACATCTACATGCTATTATTGATTTTGGTGTCATGTTTGGCATTGCTGGTGATGGTGGTGGTGGTGGTTGCGGTGGTGATGATGTATAGCGCTTGCTGTCATGTTCATACTGGTCGTTTGAAAAATGTTTTGTGTACTTTGTGTTGTTGCTTCGATTTTACGTCTGTCCTTGCAAACTGATATCGTCTTCTTTCGTTCGCTTTACACCGTCAGATGTGTCTGGGGAAAATAATGACATGTCCTTTCCAGATCCTTTCGTGGGCCGTACAGCTTGGTCTGTAGGGTTACCCTATAGGCCACACAATATGATATTAGACGATGGGAAGGGAAGGGGGGGAAGACACAAGTTGAAGGATGTGTGCAATAAAATGCTTTTTTACTGCTAAACAACATGTACAGTGCACAGGAATCGGCTAAACAATGAAAATAGCCATAAAAACGTAAAATAACAAATGCTTAAGTAAATTATGGCATACGCATAACAAGTGCCCCTATAGGACTGTTCAGTTTTGCTTTTTTATTAGGTAGTTATACCAATCGCCAACTCTTTTTATCTTATCAAAGGTACATTCTTTTTTGTTCTTTTATTTGGAGGATAATGGAATAAGCACTCGTGTGCTTTTTTCACATATGGTCCCCGTGTGTATGCAGTTTTATCAATTTTGTCATTCGTTTCTTTCCATCGGTGTGTGTGTTTCAGAGGCTGGCAACGTGTCACACTCACGCCACCAAAGATCCAGACCCCTTTCATCAGCTGTATGAGCAGAGAAAAGGTACCTAGTCTGTCTGTCTGTCTGTCTGTCTGTTTGTCTGTTGCCTGACTGTCTCTGTCTGTCTGTTTGTCTGAATGTGTGTCTCCTGTGTGACTGTCTGTCTTCTGTTTTTTTCTGTCTGTCTGTGTCTGGCTGGCTGTCTGTCTCTGTCTGTCTCTCTGTCTGTCTGTTGTCTGTCTGTCTGTCTTCTCTCTCTCTCTCTCTCTCTCTCTCTCTCTCTCTCTTCTCTCTCTCTCTCTCTCTCTCTCTCTCTCTCTCTCTCTGCGAGAAATACTTTGTTTTTTACATCCTGTAAAGAATTAAGAGACACATAGCAATTTACTTTGTCTGAATATTAAAATCAAGGGTTTTGGAGCTTTAAAAAAAAACAACAACTCATATCTATTCAGATCACACTATAGGGCCTGTCATCAAACAACTTAATGAAGTGTTTAAAAGTCAGCTGTTTCGACTGTAGATGTTGTATGAAACATCTGCGTGTGTGGTGTGGTATAATTGATTATAATTCAAGTCAGTGTCTTGTTTTGTACATGCTCTCAGCCGACAGCTTTGGCGTTTTATGCTTTATAAACGTTAAACATAGCAAACTGTTTGTCTGTATGTCTGTGCTGTTGTGTCTGTACTGTGCTTCCTCTTGTCTTTATTTTTTCTCTGTATGGCTAGCTCTACTTTTTTGTCTTATCTTATATGTCTACTGTCTCCTATTTTTTTTTATTTGCTTCCCTGTCTGTCTCTCTGCATCACTGTTTGTCAGTCTAATTATCTGTCTCCCGTCTGTTTGTTTCTTGCTTATCGTTTCTGTCTCTCTGTTTCCCTCTTTGTCTGCTGTCTGTCCGTCTGTCTATCTGTCTCTATCTTTTTCTGTCCATCTGTTCATCTGTCCTCCTGCTTGCCTATCAGTCTCCTTGCTTGTCTGTACTGTGCATCTGTCCATGTCTGTTTATTGTGTGTCCCCCATCTTCTGTCCCCATGTCTGTTTATTGTGTGTCCCCATCTTCTGTCACCAATGTCTGTTTATTGTGTGTCCCCTCTTCTGTCCCATGTCTGTTTTATTGTGTGTCCCCCATCTTCTGTCCCATGTCTGTTTATTGTGTGTCCCCATTCTTCTGTCCCCATGTCTGTTTATTGTGTGTCCCCCATCTTCTGTCCCCATGTCTGTTTATTTGTTTCCCCCATCTTCTGTCCCCATGTCTGTTTATTGTGTGTCCCCCATCTTCTGTCCCCATGTCTGTTTATTGTTGTGTCCCATCTTCTGTCCCCATTGTTGTTTATTGTGTTCCCCATCTTCTGTCCCCATGTCTGTTTATTGTTTTGTCCCACCATCTTCTGTCCCCATGTCTGTTTATTGTGTGTCCCCCATCTTCTGTCCCCATGTCTGTTTATTGTGTGTCCCCCATCTTCTGCCCATGTCTGTTTATCGTGTATTCCCATGTCTGAGCTGAAGCATTTGAATCGTTCGACTGGTATATATACGTTCACACACCAGTGTGAAAGCATATGCAGCATTAAACACTGTTGACCTCTAATTATTCCTACCTTTTCTCTAACCCCAGAGAAACGCCAAGGCTCCACCATCAGTCAGTTTTGTAAATCTTATCCGTTCCCACAGGCACTACAGTGGCCTACTCTTACAGAAAGCGGAACGGTTTTAACGTGTGCGCAAGATGTTCTGAGTGCGTTCGCACACGAGACCTCAGTTTATAGTCTCATCCGAAGGACTTTTGGGAGAGTGGAGTCGGCACAGATGTTAACTCTAGAGGAAAAATCCTCTTGAACGAGATTCGAGACCCCCGAGTGTGGAAGCATATGCAGCATTGACCTTAATTATTCCTACCTTTTTCCTAACCACCAGAGAAACGCCAAGGCTCCACCATCAAAGACCTGGACAAGATCGAGGTGGCCTTGCCCTTCACCTTTAACCCCTTCGACCCCGCCCTGCCCCCGCACGCCCTGGGCCAAGGGAAGCAACTCTTCGCCGACAAGGGAAACAACCACCACGGCAGCAGGGGAGGCCACTGGCAGAGCGTGATGGAGAGGGTGGCGGGGTTTGGGGAAGGGTTTGAGGCAGGCTTGGCATCTTCCTCACTGGGGGGATAGGGGGTGACGGGGAGGATGAGGAGGAGGATGCTGTGTTCAAAGAGTTACCTGGTGAGGGAATTGGAGGAATGAGGGAGATGTGTGCGTGTGTGTGTGGGGGAGGGGGATGTGTGTGGGGGGGGGGGGGGGGGGCGTGTGTGTGTGTGTGTGTGTGGGGGGTATATGTGTGTGTTCTTCGCGCGGGCCTGTGTGTGTGTTTCTCTCTGTCTGTCTGTCTCTCAGTCCTCTCTCTGTCTCTGTCTCTCTGTCTCCCTTCCTCTTTCTCTCTCTTTCTTTCTTTCTCCTTCTCTCTCTCTCTCTCTCTCTCTCTCTCTCTCTCTCTCTCTCCTCTCTCTCTCTCTCTCTCTCTCTCTCTCTCTCTCTCTCTCTCTCTCCCCTCTCTCTCACCCACCCCATCTCTCATCTAACACACACACACACACACACACACACAACACACACACACAAACACACACACACACACACACACACACACACACACACACACACCACACACACACACACACACACACACACACACACACACACAAACACACACACACACATACACACACTCAGCTTTAGCAAATGTAACGTGCGTGCACTGACAGGCAGCTGTGTGCAGAGGAGAACAAAAGATGGATTGATTCTCAATTTAAAGGACGCTTTGTTGTTTGTTGTGGTTGTAAATTTACTCAAGCAACAACGAAAAATATATAAAGAAAGAAAGAAAGAAAGAGAGAGAGAGAGAGAGAGAGAGAGAGAGAGAGAGAGAGAGAGAGAGAGAGAGAGGAGAGAGAGAGAGAGAGAGAGAGAGAGAGAAATTGTGATCATCAAGCGGCTGACGTGGTAATGATGATGAGTACGTGTGTGTGTGTGTGTGTGTGTGTGTGTGTGTGTGTGTGTGTGTGTGTGTGTGTGGTGTGTGTGTGTGTGTGTGTTTGTGTGTTGTGTGTGTATGTGTGTGTGCGCGCGCGCGTGAGTGTGTGTGTGTGGGTCTGTGTGTGTGAGTGAGTGAGTGAGTGAGTTATGTGTGTGAGAGAGAGAGAGACAGACAGACAGACAGATTGACAGACAGAGAGGGAAAAGGGAGGCTGAAAAAGAAAGATAGATAGATAGATAGATAGATGATAGATAGACAGACAGACAGACAGACAGACAGACAGACAGACAGACAGACAGACAGACAGACAGACAAAGACAGATATACACACACACGTTGACAGACCAGGTTGTATACACACATCTTCACATGCATATATGCTCACAATATATATGCACAAACTATATAATGTATGTGTGTATCTGTGTCTGTGTTGTATGTGTCGTGTCTCATCTGTCTGTCTGTGTGTGTGCGTGCAGCCTCCATGGACACAGAGCGGTGGCTGGGCTTTCAGTGGGGGCCGGAGGATGAGGAAGGGGTGCTGGGGCTTAGTGGTACAGACACGGAGGAACTGCAGGAGAAACTCCTCACCTTGAGGGCGGAGCTCCGAAAACTGAATGAACCGGGAACACGCCTCGTCTTCGTGAGTACAGTTGTTGGTTTTTAATTTGTATGTGTGTTATGTGTACTTCTGTGAAACTGTCGTCTATGTATGGGTATAAGTATGCTGGTATGAGCTACCAATAGTTTCTGTTTTTGCTTTTTTTATTTTTGTATTTCTGTAATGTTGTTGTTGTTGATGTTGTTGTTGCTGTTGCTGTTAATGGTGGTGGTGGTGCTGCTGCTGTTTTTCTTCTTCCTCTTCTTCTTTTTTGCCATTGTTGTTGTTGTTGTTGTTGTTCTTCTTCTTCTTCTTCTTCTTCTTCTTCTTCTTCGTCTTCGTCTTCGTCTTCTTCTTCTCTTTCTTTTTTTTTTAAAATTATTCTCCTCCTCCTTCTCCTCTTTCTTCTTCTTCTTCTCCTCCTCCTTATTCCTTTCTTTCTTCCGCAGTACCTTGTG
>CM060322.1:48962915-48965415 GCA_030674155.1 Stramonita haemastoma | reverse complement strand
ATCAGAGACCTCAGCTTCTCCAGGGCTAGTGTATTGAAGGCGGCACCCATTTCCTCTCCCTCGCTGCTTTACCTTTCCTGACCCTAAAGAGGGCAGGTACCCATTTACAGCTGGGTGAAGTGGGTGGATTGTACTGAAGCCAAAACGCGCAAACGGTCACCCATCCACGCGGCAACCACGCTCGATGCTGCTTAACCTTAGCTTGGGGAAAGCGAGTGCTCTGACCACTGAGCTATCCCGTCCCCATAACATTATATACATGAAGGTAATCAAGGCTCTGGCAGGTCTGCACTTTTCAGTGGACTTGGAAGATTGTCAACAAAAAAAATCAAAATTCCCACGCTTTTCATTGACAGACGACGTTTCCGAGGTTGGAACTCAGGAATCCATAGATTTGTCCACAAATTCAAACGTTCCAACCACTCAGCGACAGCTTTCCGACAGGAAAAGGGGGGAAATGGGATTCGTTGTTGTGTTGAGTGAGAGGGGTCAATGTTAACACACACTGCACTGCACTTCCCTCTGTGACCTCTGTGTCCACTCTCCTTTTCCTCTGTCAGAGCTGAGAGGAGAGAGAGAGAGAGAGAGAGAGAGAGAGAGAGAGAGAGAGAGAGAGAGAGAGAGAGAGAGAGAGAGAGAGAGGAGGGGGGAAGAGAGACAGAGAGAGAACTTAAATTTGAACTCTGAATTGTTTAATGATTAGACATATGGCCCATATCACAAGAGAGAGACAAGAGAGACACACACAGAGAGAGAAAGAGACAGAGAGACCGAGAGACAAGAGAGAGAGAGAGAGAGAGAGAGAGAGAGAGAGAGAGAGAGAGAGAGAGAGAGAGAGAGAGAGAGAGAGAGAGAGAGAGAGAGAGAAAGGAAGGGGGCCTGTTCAATTTCGTTTTAAGCTGTAGCCCCACAGAACTAAAGTGGTTGTCGTGTTGAAAATATAAAATAGAGTTGACCAAGTTTGGCATATTTTACAAATGTTAAACATTTCGCATCTCAACAAAAAAGACAAACACATGAAGACGTTTGCGAAAGAATTCACAGTTGAACGTTCTTGTAACTATCTGTGACAGTTTTGTAACATCACCTTTGTAAACGTTATTTAATGTAATGGAAGTTTTCACATCACAGGACTGAGAGACAGACAGACAGGCAGACAACAGACAGAGAGAGAGAGAGTGGGAGAGACAGACAGACAGACAGACAGACAGACAGACAGACAGACAGATAGAGACAGAAAATGAATTTTAAATCCTAGTCTCTTTTAAAGAAGAACCGGAGACAGTGAATACAGGAGTACGACATACGACTAAGGCAAAACTGTCAAACATTTCACATTCTTCATCTCAGAAAAAGAAATGAAGGCATAAACAACATTCCACTTCAGGTTATATAGAGCTTGCGAGCGGAATGTTTAAAAGCTTTGTAGTTAGAGAAAATGGCCTATTGTTTGATAACATCTTCATGCGGGAACGTGCATAGTAATACAAGTCGGGAAAACCAGAGAGAGACAGAGGGGGGAGAGGATAGAGGGGGAGGAGGGGAGAAGGGGACAGACAGACAGACAGACAGACAGACAGACAGACAGAGTGAGAGAGACAGACAGACAGACAGACAGAGAGAGAGTGAGAGAGACAGACAGACAGACAGACAGACAGAGGAAGAGGGGTAGAGAGAGAGAGAGAGTATGTGTGTGTGAGAGACAAATAGACAGAGAGAGAGCCAGAGAGAGATAGACACAGAGAGACAGAGACAGACAGAGAGAGAGAGACAGAGAGAATGAATGAATGAATGAATAATCTTTATTTTCCAAAGGTAACAGAATGAGCATGCACACACTTTTTTTTTTTTATCCGACCCTTGCCCTGATTAGGAGATAAAGACAGAGACAGATAGACACAGAGACACAGACAGACAGACAGACAGACACAGAGATAAAGAGAGAGGGAGAGAGAAGTAGTCGCCACTTCAACCTCAGTACATACAATACAATACAAGGTAGTATAGGGGGGAGGGGACCAAACACTGTAGTAGCGTATAACTGTGACTGGTAGTAAGGATACTTTTACCTACACTGCTGGCTAGGTCCTCGACCACACCCTATTCTCCCTAGTCTGTGTCCTCTTTCTTTTCATTCTTCTTCCCTCCCCCCCCCCCTCCTCTCCACCCCTCTTCCCCTAGCCCACCACCTTGCCCCCTTTCTCCGTCTGTCTGCCTGTCTGTCCGTCTCTGTTTCTCTTTCTCTCTCTCATACACACATAAACACATACGCACATACGCACGTACGTACGCACGCACACACACACACACATACATACATGCACACACACGCGCACACACACGCGCACACACACACACACAGAAATACAACACACACACACACACACACCACACACACACACACACACACACACACACACACACACACACAAACAGACACACACACACACAACAAAACACACACACACAAATACAACACACACACACACTTACACACACA
>CM060322.1:48957915-48960415 GCA_030674155.1 Stramonita haemastoma | reverse complement strand
TATCCACACATGTATCATTTTGGTTCATCCTCAGACTGAATCGTGTTGGCAGATTGTAAAACAGGAGATTATTAAGAGTGAAGATGTAGATAGATTGATAAATTAGTAGGTAGATGGATAGATGGACAGAAAGATGATGGATGGATGGATGGATGGATGAATGGATGGATTAATGGATGGATGGATGGATATAGAGAAAGATAGGTGGATGGATGGGTGGATAGACATTTGGGTAGATGGATGGATGGATGGACAAGTTTCCAGGCAGATAGATAGATAGGTAGATAGGTAGATAGGTAGGTAGGTAGTTAAGTAGAAGGTAGGTTGAGAAAGAAAGAAAGGAAGGTAGGTTGAGAAAGAAAGAAAGGAAGGAAGAAAGAAAGAAAGAAAGAAAGAGATAGACATATAGGCTTCATGTTTTCCACAGCCAAGAAATAAAATTTAGGCGACAGGTTGGAATCTCTGTCTGTCTGTCTGTCTGTCTGTCTGTCTGTCTGTCTGTCTGTCTGTCTGTCTGTCTGTCTGTCTGTCTTTGACTCGCTGTCTCTGTCTCTGTCTGTCTGTCTGTCTGTCTCTGTCTCTCTCTCCCCCCCCCCCCCCCCCAACAAAACAAAACAGAAAACGGCAAAACAAAAGACTTCAGCTCTTTCCTATGATTGTTCTCAAGGGCAATACAGTAGCTACGCTTATGTCTTATCTATGGGCCACTCCAGCTCTTCAAGTAGGAGGCACCGGGGATTGAGATTGATACAGCCTGGCTTAGAGTGGGACTGTCACGGCCTGCGGTTCGCTGTTCTGAAATGCCAGAGTTTGTGTGTGTGTGTGGGGGGGGGGGGGTATGTGTGTGTGTGTTTTGAGTGTGTGTGTGTGTGTGTGTGTGTGTGTGTGTGTGTGTGTGTGTGTGTGTGTGTGTGTGTGTACGTGTGTGAGTGTGTGTGTTTTGAGTGTGTGTGTGTGTGTGTGTAGTGTGTGTGTGTGAATGGGGGGGGGGGCTAGCGACACCAGTATGTCAAGTGGACTGGCACTTCCACTGGGGGACGGATGGAAGAAAAGAGAGAGAGGGAGGGAGAGAGAGGGGGAAGAGAGAAACAAATAAAGAGAGAGATCCTTGCTTGTGCTTCAAAGCTCTGGGATTTAGTAGATAAAACATCACTGACCGTTTTCGGAGAAAATAAAGTCGCCTTTTCCATTGATCTGATCTCTTCCAGACACACAAAATGAGGTTTAGACAATCGTTCAGATCGCAGCCAGATTCCCACGATGTGGAATATACTCTTTCTTTGAACTGTAGGAGTGGTCACTGACCTTTCTGCTACATTCTGCCTCAGCCTCTCATTGCATGTCTTGATGATGATGCAATTCGTCAGACTGTTTTTTAATCAACTATTGAAATTTTGTTGAAACATCGACAGTTACCGAGGCTGAAATATTCCGAGACCTTGCAGTTGCAGTTCGGTTATCTTATGTTAAACCTTTATAGAGTCTAAATGTAGTAATTCGGAAAGATTTGTTAGGGAACTCGCAGAAACATTCAGGAACATTGTAAGAAGCTTTATTGTTAAAAATGTTTAGGCTAAAAGGATGTGTTGGACATCTTTGTAACAAAAATACTTGTTTTTCTTCCTTAATCCTCTATAAATACACTTTTTTCTGAGACTGGGATAGCTCAAATGGATGGGTGACCGTTTGCGTGCCTTGGCTTCGTACAGTCCCCCAGTTCATCCAGCTGTAAGTGGGTATCTGCCCTCTTTAAGGTCAGGGAAGGTAAAGCATCGGGGAGAGGAGATGGGTGCCGCCCTCAATATGCTGGCTCTTAGAGAAGCTGAGGTCTCTGACGCCTCGCTCCCCCACGGCCACATAGGTTATGGTACTACCAACCAACCATTTACCAGTACTGGAATAAATTTTGGACCCTTACAGCTATATGCAGCAATTTGGGGCAAGCTTATCTTGTTGAGATTGACAGATGGTCAGTCTATGGGAGGAGGCCATTTTGGAAACGGACAAAAATATTCAGCAATCTTGTGTAAGCTTTTATAGATGAAAATCGCCCAGACTGAAAAGATATGCTGTTATCTTAAATGATGAGAATAAGAAGGAAGAAAAGAAAACAGAAGAAAGAAAGGGAAGATAACAGGAATCTACACCCAACTTGACACTGATTCACAATCTATATTACTCTGACGATACCCGGAAACATTATTTTAAAAAATAATAGATACATAAAACCACTTTTTGTTTACTGGCAACAGAAACGTGTAGCAAAGTATTAGCGGAGATAACGGAAATGTAAAAACAAAGACAAAATAAACAAGGAACTATGATCCTTTTCTTCATATCACCGTTAAGCGCTGTCTGTGCATATCCTGCTTATCTGTGCTGCCTCACTGGGCAACAGGCCACACTGTCTACAGCACTGTCCCGTACGGCAGACACTTAGTAGCTGTCCCATTGGGTATGCCTGATGTGCAGCATAATTCCTGTTTGTTTTGCTCTCAAG
>CM060322.1:48930415-48937915 GCA_030674155.1 Stramonita haemastoma | reverse complement strand
TGCCCATGAGGTCAATGTCATCTGCAAATCTGAGGTTGCAAAGGGTCTTCCACCAATGGAGATGGAAGTGTGGTGGTTTTGCAGTGTCTCTGTCATGATGTTTTCGAGGAAGAGGTTGAAGAGTACAGGTGAGAGAAGGCAGCCCTGGCGGACTCCAACCGTGGTCTTGAAGAACTCGCCCACGTGGTTGTTCATGAAAACTGCACTTCTTGCATTCTCGTACAGAGCCTTGATGACTTCAATTAGGCAGTTGTCAATGTTGAAGTGCCTGAGTACTTGCCAGAGGCCGTCATGCCATACCCTGTCAAAGGCCTTTTTGAAGTCTATAAAATTGTGGTACAAGTCTTTTTGGTGTTGGAGATGCTTCTCTATCAGAATTCTCAGGTTGAAAATTTGTTCCATTGTGCTGCGTTTTGGTCTAAAGCCCGCTTGTTCTTCTGCCAGGAGTTTTTCTGCTTGGTTTTTCAGTCTGTTGAGGACTACCTGCAGCATGATCTTGCTAGGATGGCTTATGAGACTGATGGTTCTGTAGTTCTGGCATTGCTTGAGGTTTCCTTTCTTTGGCAGGGGTATTACAAGAGACTGTGTCCATTCTTTTGGCCATTCTTTGGTGTCGTGGATCTTCTGACAAAGGTCTGTGAATCGCCTTGCTGTTTCATTCCCTCCATTTTTTATGAGTTCAGCTGGGATGTTATCGATTCCAGGGGACTTCCCCTTCTTCAATTGCTTAATAGCTGTGTCTACTTCACACCTTAGTATTGGTGGGTCTTTATCTTGGTGTTCAGGGGGTTTGTTGGAAACTATGTTGGTATCTGGGCGTAGTGGGTAGTTATACAATCCCTCACAGTATTCTGTCCAGCGCTGGAGGATGGCATTGTTTTCCGTTAAAAGATTTCCTTCTTTGTCTTCAATAACAGACAGTCTAACAGACCGAGCGAGCGCATACGGCATGGAGGTCAGTACAGAGAAATCGAAGATCATGGTCAACAGCGCGAGTAATGACAGCACGGAAATAAAGATGAATGGAGAAATATTGGAAGAGGTGAGCCAATTCAAATACTTAGGCTCCATCCTAACAAAAGATGGCACATCAAACAATGAGGTGAAAGCTCGCATTGCAACAGCAACATCTGCTCTAGTCAGACTCCAGAGGATCATCAGAAGCAACAACATCAGCTTCTGCACCAAATACCACCTCTACAAATCCCTCGTAATATCTATCCTCCTATATGGCTGTGAATCATGGACTCTGACAGCAGAGTTAGAGAGAAGAATCCAAGCATTCGAGAACAAGTGCCACAGAAGACTCCTCAAAATATCATACAAAGAACACAAGACCAATAACTATGTGAAAGAGGAAATCAAAAAGCGTGTGGGCCCCCAAGAGCCTTTGCTCTCCACCATAAAGAGGAGAAAGCTGATGTGGTTTGGTCACACCACAAGACACAACACCCTAGCAAAAACCATCTTGCAAGGAACAGTCGAGGGCAAAAGAAGAAGAGGCCGCCAAAAGAAATCATGGGTTGACAACATCAAAGACTGGACTGCCCAACCCCTGCAACGCCTCCTACTAGCCACACAGGATCGTGAAGCATGGAAAAAGATCTCCGTTGCGTCTTCTCTCATGTCCCCCCTACGTCCTTTGGGACATGGGACTGAGTGATGAGTGATGATGACCTGCCCGGACTTCATAGGCTTGATTTTAAAAAAAAAGAAACAAAGAAAAACTGAACTCTCTCTCTCTCTCTCTCCTCTCTCTCCTCTCTCTCTCTCTCTCTCTCTCCTCTCTCCTCTCTCTCTCTCTCTCCCTCTCTCTCTCTCTTCCTCTCTCTCCTTCCCTCCTCCCCCTCCCTCTCCCCCCTCTCTCTCTCCTCTCCTCTCCTCCCTCCCTCCCTCCCTCCCCCCCTCTCTCTCTCTCTCTCTACTCTCCCCCCCTCCCTCCCTCCCTCCTCTCCCTCCTCTCTCTTCCCTCTTTCACTCCCCTCCTTCCATTCTACCTATGTTTTTGCCACTGGGTTCGGATTGTTTTGTTTGCGTATTTGTTGCAGCATTGTTTAGTGTACATACTGTACAGTTGAATAGGCGTATCTGTAGTTTGTTGTTGATGTTCTTGTTTGTTTGTTTGTTTTGCTGTTGCATTCTCGCTGTAAACTGGATAACATTCAAGTTGCCTTGTTATTTAAAACATACAAACAAAATTTTAATGAGACAATATAACATTGTTAAAAGTAATTTTTCTTACAAGCTATAATTTTCATATTCGTTTCCGTTAAGTAGGCTAGATATGTTTCCCGTCACTTGTTAGAAATTCCTCTGAAGTCGGAGTATGGCTGCCTATATGGTGAGGTACTTGAAAACCGGTCATACACGCAAACTTCTCATTCAGTACGCAATTTCAATCTCACAGGTTGGATAAGTGAGTCAGAGTGCACATTCTTGGTGACCCCCAGAGTGTTAAGCTGGGGAACACACAACAACTTGTTCGAAATGAGCACGATGTAATGTAGTGGATAAAATTGGCAGGACGTGTTGTTCCTACACTGATCGAGCACGAGAGAACTTTTGAGCTCAACATTTCTTTATCATTGAACTTACTAAGCATTGTTATGTTCGTGAAGCAATATAGACTGAACTGTCTAAGCGTTGTTGTGATTGTGCAGCAGTATACACTACCTTTTCCCAACAATGTATACATAAGATTTGCCCCTCCTGTTTTCATCTATCTGTCCCTGCCTTTAACATCTGAAATCCCCAACACCTTGCCAAAGTGTGTAACCTTTATGTGTGTGTGTGTGTGTGCACGTGTGTACTGTGTGTGTGTGTGTGTGTGTGTGTGTGTGTGTGTGTGTGTGTGTTGTGTATGTGTGTGTGTATGTGTGTGTGTGTGTGTGTGTGTGTGTGTGTGTGTGCGCGTGCGTGCGTGCGTGTGTGTGTACAATCGAATTTGTTACAACTAGTGTTATTGGTTGCTTGTGTAAGAATAGGTCGAATGCATGCGCTTTGATTTGTCTTTGTAAGAAAAAGCGTTGTGTAAATACCATGTATTAGTAGTAGTAGTAGTAGTAGTAGTAGTAGTAGTAGTAGTAGTAGTAGTAGTATCATTATTATTATTATCGCTATCATTATTATTATATGTATGTAGGTATGTATGTAGGTATGTAGATAGGTAGGTAGGTAGGTAGGTAAGTAGGTAGGTATTATATGTATGTATGTATGTATGTATGCATACATGCACGCACGCATGTACGTATGTACGTACATACGTACGCATGTATGTATGTATGTTTGTATATATAGGCCTATGTATTGTTGACGGTCTTATCCTCGTGGTACGTAGAGCAGAAAGGCAGAAGAACGTTAGACAAGAGGTTAATCAAACGTCGGGCCGCCATCCAAGTTTGATGTGAGCCTGTGTGAGTGGTCGGCCCACGGCATGAATGATGAATGCACGTCCTTTTGCGTGCCCTGCAGTCATGCACACACACACACACACACACACACACACACACACACACACACACACACACACACACACACACACACACACACACACACAGGGACACTATAACACACACACACACACACACACACACACACACACACACACACACACACACACACACACACACACACACAGAGTACATACCACAATGTCTGGGGATACTTTGGGCTTTGTCTTACTGTCTCAATACCGAGGCGTGTTTTTGGCACACTGTAGAACCTTTCGCACGCTATAGGGTTATTACCCTTTTATGCATTTAGATTGAGAGATGATAAATCAAGAGAGACGAAAGACGTATAACGTGCAAACACGCGCATATATACGCACGCGCGCACGTGTGTGTGTGAGCGCACGCACGCACGCACGCGCACACACACACACACACACCACACACACACACACACACACACACACACACACACACACACACACACACACACACACACACCGAGTCAGTCCTTACCTCCCTCTCTCTCTCTCACTTTCTCTCTCTCTCTCTCTCTCCTCCTCTCTCTCCTCTCTCTCTCTCTCTCTCTCTCTCTCTCTCTCTCTCTCTCTCTCTCTCTCTCTCTCTCTCTCTCTCTCTCCTTCCTCTCTCTCTCTCTCTCTCTCTCTCTCTCTCTCTCTCTCTCTCTCTCTCTCTCTCTCTCTCTCTCTCTCTCTCTCTCTCTCTCTCTCGCTCTCTGTGTCAGACTGTTTGAGGGAGAAGGTAGGTGATTTTATTTATTAGCCTTTCTTTTGTTGCGTGTATCTCTCACAGTATTTTTTTTTAATTAAAAATGTGTAGGGCTTGAGACGAGCTGGTCAGATAGCCATAAAACTAGAGACTTATATGGGTTTTGTTTTGAGAAAAAGTGGTCTCTGTTATTGAGAAACGAACTGATAATGCCGAAATCGGAGATAGTTCATAAATGTTTGATTAAAAAAAAAAACAACAACCAAAAGATGCCTTAGATGGTCAAGGTATGCAGGTAGTGTAACTGGTATAAAAATGCGGGCTGTTGTTTTTCCCACTTTGCCAAATTCTAGAAGTAACGATCCACGAAGTTGGGATGCAATTACCTTATATGGTAGGCGAAAACGGTTGGGTACGCAGAACTCTCACTGTCGGTAACCCCCCGAGCTCTAGCCGAGGGAAAAAAAAACACAAGAAAACATGTATCGGTTTTTGGGGTGTTTTTTTTTTTCGCAAAATAAGTTCATGCTGTGTTGTGTCTTCAGTTTACGTGTTGTGGGTTTTTTTTCTGCTGCTGCTGCTACTGTTCCTGTAATGTACTTGTTTTTATATATAGTACTTTATAGATGTATCACAATTCATCTATAGTTATATCTCTGTCCATGGTCATTATCGCTTTACCTCTGTTGCCCCAATTGCTACAAGAACTGTAAAATTTACCTTTGTCATCGAGGTTATAAAACGGTTGTGAGAATACCATCCGATCTACTAAGCCATTAAAATCTTGTACAGCTCCACTTTCCAATGAGTAATGATTATAACAGGGACTGTAAGTAAATAATTTCAAGGAATAGGGACTTTAACAGAGATTTCACAATAAATATGGACTTTAGAATAGATTTTACAATGAACAAGGACTTGTACTGGGGTTTTACATATAAAGACTTTGTGAGAAATTTTGCAATGAAGGACTTTCAAAGACAGTTTGCAACGAAGGACTTTAAAAAAAGACTTGCAACGAAGAAGGACTTTATAAAAGAGACTTTGCAACGAAGGACTTTATAAAAGAGACTTTGCAACGAAGAAGGACTTTATAAAAGAGACTTTGCAACGAAGGACTTTATAAAAGAGACTTTGCAACGAAGGACTTTATAAAAGAGACTTTGCAACGAAGAAGGACTTTATAAAAGAGACTGCAACGGAGAAGGACTTTATGAAAGAGACTTTGCAACGGAGAAGGACTTTATGAAAGAGGCTTTGCAACGAAGAATGACCTTGAAAGAGATTTTGCTATGAACAAAGACTGTAAGAGGCCAGGATTCCGGGGACAAGGTTCCTGGTTTACTTCGGACATACATCTCTGCTTGAGACCAGTCACATGAAAAGTAGGGCTAAAGAGGGGGTGTTTCTTTGATGTGTCACTTCGCGTCAATGTGTCGCAAAGTCACGCATCTGTTTGAGTAACACTTCCCCCTACCTGATATTTTTCTCTTAGAACTTTTGTTCTCCGGTATGTACTTTGTGGTGTGTGTGTGTGTGTCAATGTTTGAGCTCAAAACAGTCTCTTCATTCAAAGTTTTCGTGTATAGAATTTTAGTATGTAGTGGTGGTGTTTTAGCGTGATGTTTTCATTAAGTGGATGGGGGGGCGGGGGGGGGGGATTGGGGTGATATAATTCTGGAAAACTGCTTCCACAACTGAATCCAAACTTTCGCACAATCATTTGTATTACTTTCCAGATTGTGTCCATTACAAGAAATACGTATACCATCAAAGGTCGCTAAAAAGACAAAATAACCTACTTTAGATATTCCTACAAAGAAAGTGAGTCAAAATGGTGAACAAAAACGCTTTTATTCTCTCACAGAGCATACATATTAGTAACAACGGTACCCACAACAGTCTTTTTTCTTTTCATTTCTCGGCTAGAAGCTTACAGGTTCACAAATGGAGAGATTTTCGTATACATGCGATCGTTTTTTGCCCACCACGAAAGTAGCCGCATTCTGACTTCGGGGATAAATTCATTTGAAGGTTCAGCAATTCCTTGCAGACCCCAATAGCACCAGTTTGGTCTCTTTATGCCTGGGAAGCAAAATGTGCCTAGTTCGTCATTCTTTGTTTCGCATCGTGACACGGTGTATTGATCTGTATGTATATATACATTATTGACATCACAGCAAACCACCGTACGGTGCACGTGCATGGCAGACTCGTGTTGTACATGTGTATCAGCTTTTGTTCCCCTTTGGGGTTGCCTTTTCTATAGTGTACAGAGTGCTGTGATCGAGTTTGAGGATGTTGAGTCGAGGACACACACACACACACACGTGTGTGTGTGTGTGTGGTGTGTGTGTGTGTGTGTGTGTGTGTGTGTGTGTGTGTGGTGTGTGTGTGTGCGTGCGTGCGTGCGTGCGTGTGTGTGTGTATGTGTGTGCCTCTGTCTTTGTCTGTGTGTGTGCGGGTGTGTGTGCGCGCGTGCGCGTGTGTATGTGTATGTATTGTGTTGTTGGTTCATTACTGTGACGAATAAAAAAGAGACAACTGAACTGAGGCTTTGAAGTGTTTCAGTGCTTGATTAGCTTCCACATGAATGCAGCGCATAAGTTTTATCCAAGCATGAATACATGCATGCACGATAGATTCACATTCATAGTGCATGCACGCTCGCACGCTGACATAAAAAAAAACCTGAAGTCCGTCACTACCTACTTTCTCTATAGACCCCAGTGTTGACAACAGCTTGCCCAGCAATTGATCTGCACACACACACACACACACACACACACACACACACACACACACACACACACACACACACACACACAAACACACACACACATACACACACACACACCACTCGCACGCACGCGCGCGCACGCACGCACTCATTACACGCACAAGCTCACATATGCGAGCAAACAAGCAAGCACACACACACACAAACACATACCACGCACGCATACACGCACACGCTTACATGTGCGAGCACGCGCACACACACACTCACATACACACACAACCACACAACCACACACACACACACACACACACACACACACACACACACACACACCACGCACGCACGCACGCACGCACGCACGCACGCACGCGCGCGCGCACACACGCACACACACACACACACACTCCTACACACACATTCTATAGTAGGCCGATAGTACAAACATAGTCCAATAATTCACACATCATCACACTGTACTGTATACATACATGCATACACACACACACACACACACACACACACACACACACACACACACACACACACACACACACACAATCTCTCTCTCTCCTCTCTCTC
>CM060322.1:48921540-48930315 GCA_030674155.1 Stramonita haemastoma | reverse complement strand
TCAGTGTCTTCCTATGTGCACGACAATGCTTGTTTGTGAAAAAGTATAACCAACAAAAAAATAATGTGGATGAGTTTTGTGTAGTTTTGGGTGCTGATTTATTTTGTTTTTTGTTTTTTTTAAGTTTGGGGTTAATGATTGGGTAGTGTTTTTTCTCTTTTTTTTTTTTTTGCAACAAAGATAGTTTAAGTTTAGGGTCATTGATTGGGACAGTGTTTTTGTTGTTTTTGTTTTTTTGCTCCGAAGATAATTTATGTTTGATGTTATGATTGGGACTGTGGTGTTTTTTATTTGCGCCGAAGATATCTTTTTTGTGATGCAAGTAGACTCTATATGTAGGGATCAGAAAGTCTACATGATCAGAAATGATGGAATTGACGATTCGGTGTGATTGTCTCTCTTCTGTTTGTTACATTCCTTACTGCTACACTGGAATAAGAGTAACGAGGAAGTCATGAGCGTTTGTGTTTTCAGTTGTCATCGTTTTGGACAAATCTTGCGTGTTGTCTGTGCTAGCCAACGTGTAGTATAAACTGGAACCGAGGATCAAAATACCTGAAGAATTTTAGAGTAGTGGAAATAATCTCTTTTGTTTGTTTCTTTGGTTTAGTTCAGTTTTTTTTTTTTTTCGTTTTCTTGTCAGTGAAGGTCAAAACCCTGAGCATGAATTCTGGAGGTTGTCCTCTTTTTGATGTGAAGTCCATAGCTCTGTCCTCCTTGCTGGTAATGTCAGTCTTAGCGTTGGGTTTCTTCGGTAATCCCATCGTGAGTGTTGTTTGAGAGAGAGAGAGAGAGAGAGAGAGAGAGAGAGAGAGAGGAGAGAGAGAGAGATGAGAGAGAGAGAGAGAGAGAGAGAGAGAGAAGATGCTTTAGTTTTTATCGTTTTGAGATGCGTTGAACTGGTTAATAGGCGTCTCTCTGTATGTATCTATCTGCTCATTTTACTTGTCTATTCATTACCTGTGTATATTTTTATCTGTTTATCTTTTTTTTTTTTTTTTAGCTGGTGGTAGATTGAAAAGGTTCCAAACTGCGGAGTCCAGGTCAAAATATGTCTATCCAGTCTGCTGGAAGTTTTCACAGCAAAGAGAGATTGCTAAGGTTCCAGCGCTACTTTCTCACTTGCTAGAGCTGTGATTTTCTTTTCAGTGTTAAAAATATCGTGATTATTAATGTGTTTACATTTCTTTTCAATCGAAGCACTGTTCGTGGCGTTCGAGTACAGCGCACTGTATCCACACATGTATCATTTTGGTTCATCCTCAGACTGAATCGTGTTGGCAGATTGTAAAACAGAAGATTATTAAGAGTGAAGATGTAGATAGATTGATAAATTAGTAGGTAGATGGATAGATGGACGGAAAGATGATGGATGGATGGATTAATGGATGGATGGATGGATGGATAGAGAGAAAGACAGGTGGATGGATGGATGGATAGACATTTGGGTGGATGGATGGATGGACAAGTTTCCAGGCAGATAGATAGATAGATAGATAGATAGATAGATAGATAGATAGATAGATAGATAGATAGATAGATAGATAGATAGAAGATAGATAGGTAGGTAGGTAGGTAGGTAGGTAGGTAGGTAGGTAGTTAAGTAGAAGGTAGGTTGAGAAAGAAAGAAAGAAAGAAAGGAAGAAAGAAAGAAAGAAAGAAAGAAAGAAAGAGATAGACATATAGGCTTCATGTTTTCCACAGCCAAGAAATAAAATTTAGGCGACAGGTTGGAATCTCTGTCTGTCTGTCTGTCTGTCTGTCTGTCTGTCTGTCTGTCTGTCTGTCTGTCTTTGACTCGCTGTCTCTGTCTCTGTCTGTCTGTCTGTCTGTCTGTCTGTCTGTCTGTCTGTCTGTCTCTGTCTCTCTCTCTCTGCCCTCCCCCCCCCCCCCCCAACAAAACAAAACAGAAAACGGCAAAACAAAAGACTTCAGCTCTTTCCCTATGATTGTTCTCAAGGGCAATACAGTAGCTACGCTTATGTCTTATCTATGGGCCACCCAGCTCTTCAAGTAGGAGGCACCGGGGATTGAGATTGATACAGCCTGGCTTAGAGTGGGACTGTCACGGCCTGCGGTTCGCTGTTCTGAAATGCCAGAGTTTGTGTGTGTGTGTGGGGGGGGGGGGGGGGGGGGGGGGGGTTGTGGTGTGTGGTGTGTGTGTTGTGTGTGTGTGTGTGTTTTGAGTGTGTGTATGTGTGTGTGTGTACGTGTGTGAGTGTGTGTGTTTTGAGTGTGTGTGTGTGTGTGTGTGTGTGTGTGTAGTGTGAGTGTGTGTGTGTGGCGTGTATGTAGGGGTGTGTGGTGTAGGGGGGGGGGGTGTATGTGTGTGTGTGTGATTGTGTGTGTGTGTGAATGGGGGGGGGGGCTAGCGACACCAGTATGTCAAGTGGACTGGCACTTCCACTGGGGGACGGAGGGAAGAAAAAGAGAGAGGGAGGGAGAGAGAGGGGGAAGAGAGAGACACATAGAGAGAGATCCTTGCTTGTGCTTCAAAGCTCTGGGATTCAGTAGACTAACAAAATACCACTGACCGTTTTCGAAGAAAATAAAGTCGCCTTTTTCATTGATCTGATCTCTCTGAGACACACAAGATGAGGTTTAGACAATCGTTCAGATCTCCGCCAGATTCCCACGATGTGGAATATACTCTTTCTTTGAACTGTAGGAGTGGTCACTGACCTTTCTGCTACATTCTGCCTCAGCCTCTCATTGCATGTCTTGATGATGATGCAATTTGACAGACTGTTTTTAATCAAATATTGAAATGTTGTTGAAACATCGATAGTTAGCGAGGCTGAAAATGTTCTGAGACCTTGCAGACTCGTGTTCGGTTATCTTATGTTAATCCTTTATAGAGTCTAAATCCAGTAATTCGGAAAGATTTGTTGGGGAACTCGCAGAAACATTCAGGAACATTGTAAAAAGCTTTTTTGTTTTTAATGTTAAGGCTAAAAGGATGCGTTGGAAATCTTTGTAACGAAAACACTTGTTTGTCTTCTTTAATCCTCTATAAATACACTTTTTTTCTAAGACTGGGATAGCTCAGTGGTCAGAGCGCTCGCTTTCCCCAACCTAAGATTAAGCAGCATCGAGCGTGGTTATCAAATGGATGGGTGACCGTTTGCGCGCCTTGCCTTCAGTACAGTCCCCCAGTTCACCCAGCTGTAAGTGGGTACCTGCCCTCTTTAGGTTGAGGGGAAGGTCAAGCAGCGAGGGAGAGGAGATGGACGCCGCCCTCAACATGCTGGCCCCTAGAGAAGCTGAGGTCTCTGACGCCTCGCTCCCCCACGGCCACATAGACTAGGTTATGGTCCTACCAACCAACCATTTACCAGTACTGAAATAATATTTTGGAAGCTTACAGCTATATTCAGCAATGTGGGGCAAGCTTTTCTTGTTGAGATTGACAGATGGTCAGTCTATGGGAGGAGGCCATTTTGGAAACGGACAAAAATATTCAGCAATCTTGTGTAAGCTTTTTATAGATGAAAATCGCCCAGACTGAAAAGATATGCTGTTATCTTAAATGATGAGAATAAGAAGGAAGAAAAGAAAACAGAAGAAAGAAAGGGAAGATAACAGGAATCTACACCCAGCTTGACACTAATTCACAATCTTTAATACTCTGACGATACCCGGAAACATGATTTAAAAAAAAACAACAACAGATACATAAAAACCACTTTTTGTTTACTGGCAACAGAAACGTGTGGCAGAGTATCAGCAGAGATAGCCGGAGATGTAAAAACAAAAGACAAAAACAAACAAGGAACTATGCTCCCCTTTTCTTCATATCGCCGCTAAGTGCTGTCTGTGCATACCCTGCTTATCTGTGCTGTCTCACTGGGCAACAGGCCACGCTGCCTACAGCACGGTCCCGTACGACAGACACTTAGGAGCTGTCCCATTGGGTATGGCTGATGTACAGCATAATTCCTGTTTGTTTTGCTCTCAAGGCTGAAATTAATTCGGCTACCGTTTTGTTCTGCATTTTTTCCCGTGTGAAGGCCGTTAGACAGTGATCACCCTCTGTGTGTGTGTGTGTGTGTGTGTGTGGTGTGTGTGTGTTGTGTGTGTGTGTGTGTGTGTGTGTGTGTGTGTGTGTTGTGTGTGTGTGATGTGATACCATGGGGTAGTGGTTCTCTGGTTTCTTTGTGAAGTGTCGGTGCATACGTTGAATACTTTCATGTCTGGTCTTTAAAAACAATTCATGCCACCCCCCCCCCCCCCCCCCCCCCCCTTGTACGTAGATTTGAAGTGTAGTAGAGTATCCCTGACTTTTCAGCTTCCAGAAGTAGGCTAATACATTGTAGAAATTCTTTTTTTTGCATCACATCTGCTAAGCGATCCACTCCGCAGGTGGTCCACAAACTGTATAGTCCAAATGCGCTGGACAAACTTTGGGTGCATACAAGGTATTTTCCTGTCTCTGCACCTCATCTCGATCACATACCAAACATGAATTAATCAGTGTGCCCATTCACACACTGGCACTGGTAAGTCCGCACATATACATGGGAGATCGTTAAAAAAAACAACCCAAAACTCGCCCTTAACCCATCAGGTGCTGCCGAGATTCGATCCCACAACATAAGGGTTGTAAGCATGTCACCTTGACCGCTCAGCTATCGTGCCCATCCCGTGTGCGAGAAATCAGCGGGTCCGCAGTTGAAGCAGGCAGTCAGCGCTGATTTCTTGACAGCCACTTTGTCAGGTAGCTCTTTTTTATGCTCCATGTTTTTAATGTCCCCGGCTGGACACCGCCATGAATGGGCCCTTACTGGGCATTATTGGGTTAAAGGGGCCTTTTTCCTGACCGTTTAAACCGGTTTTCTTGAATTCGTCTACTACTGATGTTTAGCAAAGTCTTCTTCTGTTGCTCGTCTTGTGGCAGTTAAAAACGGACTCCAGTGTTCTGTGAAAAGGGATGGTCTCCAGTAGGACTAACTTGTCTGTCACATGTGGCTTGAAAAACTCCGTTCACTACCGTAATGACTCCTAGAGAAGTAGACAAATAAGTCCTGTGAAGTTATTTGTGCGTGCGCGCGCGCGCGCGCGCGTGTGTGTTGTGTGTGTGAGATAACAACATTGTTTATGGTTGATTTAATTTTTGCAGGCCATCTGGCCCATATAAAAATAAAATACTCATATCTGATAATATGATGAGGAATACAGTCACACAACAACAGACTCCTAATGCAATATAGCCATACTAACATAAAAAAAAGGTATCATTTCAGAGAGTGTTAGAAGAAAAGTTGTTGTTGTTTTTATAACTATGAGGCAGAAATAATGCTGCTTCTAAGTTTCAACGATACTATAGTGAACATAACAATATTTAAAACGAGATTTCTCTGACATATTATTACACAATGACTATAACTCAAATTTGGATGGGATGGCGGTGGTAATAGAGTGTTAAAAAAAACTTTTTGAGGAAGACTGACATTTTCGGGACAGGCCAATATGATGTGACACATATCTTCAATACATTGTCACATTGTTTGTACAGTGGGCTTTTCATTGGTTGGTTTGGGTGGATCGTGTTATTCAGAAGCAATTCATCGCACATCAGTCAAACACACAGCGTGATGGTGATCATGTAAATTTGACTGACTTATATAGCCTAGTTAGCTCACATTCTTTATGGGTGGTGTACGCAGTAATCAGAGTATGATGAAATGGAATCATGCTATTCTTCGCAAATTGTGTTCTTTTATATCTTTTTTATATTTTACGCCGAGAATAATGGAATAAGCACTCATGCGCTTTTTTTCATCCAGTCCCCAGTGTGTATGCAGTTTGGTAAATATTGTCACCTGTTCCAGCCGACACACAACGGCCTACTCTTACGAAAAGCGGAACAGGATTTAACGTGTGCGCAAGATATCCTTTAGTCGTTGTGTAGATTCAGACAAGAAGTAAATGATATTTCTATCCTTCTGCGTTTTCTACACATAGCCAAAGCCATGTGTACACAGCGGTACTCTTGCTCAAGTTGTCCTGAAACATCTGGCGAGATCGATCATACATTTACAACATTTTGTAGCACTGTTTAAGGATAATTATCTACTATCAGACATGGACTATAATTCTGCAGCTGTATTTTGCAACACTCAAAGTGTGTGTGTGTGTGTGTGTGTGTGTGTGTGTGTGTGTGGTGTGTGTGTGTGTGTGTGTGTGTGTGTGTTGTGTGTGTGTAAAAGCGTGTGTGTGTGTGTGTGTGGTGTAAAAGCGTGTGTGTGTGTGTGTAAAAGCGTGTGTGTGTGTGTGTGCGCGCGCACGTGTGCGTGCGTGCGTGTGTGTGTGTGTGTGTGCGCGCGTGCGTGCGTGCGTGTGTGTGTAGCCATAAAATCCTGAAGAGGCCAAGAGTGATGACACTTAAATCTCCAGCCCCGCTGCGGTCTTGTCTGACAGAAAGATACTATTATTCTTTTTTCTTAACATCATGACCCGGATTTCATGCCAAAGTAGGTATCTCCTCCTTCTCCTCTCCATCCCCCCACCCCACCTCACCCCACACGGTAGATATAAATATGCAAGGTATCGTCCTCCATCGTGTAGTATCTTGTTAAATCCAAAAGCTCCGTGAGACTGACTAGAGAAACATGCCTCAGTGCGAATTTTGACAGTTGTCAGAGGGGAGTAATTCTCGATTCCAGAGGGCGCTGCCTGTGATCATAGATTGGCGGGGGATTCACGTCTGCTTGTGGGTGCACATCAGCAGCAGACTATTATAAATTGTAATTAATACAGACGTGCTGATTGGAATGGACAGTGTTCTTTTCAGGATCCAGTCAATTGTTTCCTTAGGATTTAGATCTACGGTATTGTTTGATTAACAGTACAGATGTGTGTTTCATTGGATCTAGTGAAGTGACTTTCACAGGGTGTAAGGCTGGCCGGTTGTTTGTTTTAAATATTGTATTAGTTTTGAAGCACTGTTTTGCTTTTTCCATTGGCTGCATAAGAGTGTTGTTCTGAGCTTAAATATGAAGGGCTGTTTTGTCTTGTTAAATGTGTGGGGCAACTGTTTTGTTAGATATATAAGGTCGTTATTTACTTTTGACGTGTGAGGCTGCTGTTTTGATGGGAACGAACATTATTCTTTTCGTGGATGCGTAGGGTTTGCATAGCCTATCGAGAAAAGAATTATTCTGTAGTAAATTTGTGCAGCTTTCTTGTGCACTCTTAAAGAGGAAAACAAAATAATGTACAGATAAAAGTGACATACCAATTTTTTGTGCACTAACATAAAAAGTAAACTGAATATAGAGCTAGAATGAAGGGAACAAAACTAATTGGCTTACTTTAATGGGATGGCTTTAGACTTGATGAATTGCTGTCGGAGGCTGGTGAACTTTTGACTAGTGAATCGTGTTTTTGACAAAACAGACAGACCAGTGAATAGCAGCACTGAACAAATAATTGTGTGGAGCCACATACCGAGGGCAGTTGGTGCTGTAGACTGTATTGTAAGTAAGTGGTTCTGTGCATGCAATGGTACCATTGAAATGCAGGATAGCCATTGAAAAACAAGTGCCAAATAGAGATACAGAGAACAAAAAAAATCATAAATCATGCTTGTGTGTATTTATTTTTACAGGCTTAACACTGACCCATAAGTCTTTATTTGGCAAAACGCCCTTAAAACCGGAAAACAATTGAGTTGATTCAAGCAAGAACTTGAGTTAAGGCTTTCACATATCATATTTTACTCTTTTTTTTTGTGTGTGTAAACCAATTTACAGTGTTTCTGCTTGTGACCAAAACAAAAGAAATGGTGTTGAGATACTGAGTGTGGATTTAATGGCGTACAACGTTTTGGGAATATAAGCAATGTGCTGACCAGTGAAAAAGTGTATAGCCACAACTGATTCGTTCTGTGGACTAGTGTTGCTAGTTTCCTGTGATTCTGTCAGGATGTCGTTGGCTGTTGAAGTCCCTTTTGAAGAGGTAAGCGGTTGTTAAATTTTGTTCGCTTATTCTTTGCTTTTATCTGTATCTGTAAAGATCTGTGGTATATTGCCCGTTCATGTGTATTTGTTTATTTGTTTGTTGGTGTGTGTGTGCATCACCCCCCTCCCCCCCCCCCCCCCCCTCTCTCTCTCTCTCTCTCTCTCTCTCTCTCTCTCTCTCTCTCTCTCTCTCCTCTCTCTCTCTCTCTCTCTCTTCTTTCTTTCTTTCTTTCTTCTTTCTTTCTTTCTCTATGTCTCTTTGTGTCTGTCTCTATCCCTCTGTCTGTCCATCTCTATATACGCGAAAGCACTCACTCACACACACACACACACACACCACACACACACACACACACACACACACACACACACACACACACACACACACACACACACCACACACACACACACACACACACCCCCTTTCCACCACGAGTCTATCTTCGATTACATACTTTTTTCTTTTCACATATGTTACATTTCAAATCCCCTATTCTTTAAATAAATCGGCAAAACCACAAACCAGCCAGATATACAGACAGACGGACAGAGAAACGTGTTGGAGCCAGTTGACCACTAACACTGATGGTCAGACATGTCGTGGTCCACTGACTGACTAGTCCAGAAAGTGTGTTGGGTCTGCACTGGCCTGACGGCCGGCAGTGAAGCTTGAATATGTATTGAAAACCTGTTGGACCACTGGCCATGAAAAGTCATTATATGTCGGGTTTGGGATGGGGGGTATGTAGGGGTGTGTGTGTGTGTGTACTTTTGACAATTTCTATTACCTGTCTGTCTGTCTGTCTGTCTCTCT
>CM060322.1:48904040-48911540 GCA_030674155.1 Stramonita haemastoma | reverse complement strand
CTCTCTCTCTCTCTCTCTCTCTCTCTCTCTCTCCTCTCTCTCTCTCTCTCTCTCTCTCTCTCTCTCTCTCTCTCTCTCTCTCTCCTCTCTCTGTTATTTTTTTGGTATGTGTGTGTTTGTGTGTGCGTGCATACGGGCGCCCATAAATTTTCTTAGTGTGTTTCTGTATTTGTAAATAGACCTTACGAGATGGTGTCATTGAGAGAAAGAGACAGAGACCGAGTCAGAGAGATTGTTGTTTACAAGTTTGCAGAATTCCTGTGTTCATATGCATGACAAGTAAACATATCACTGTCAGCGACCTTTCACTTAGATTTTCAAGATTCCAACGCATGTGTACATACATGTGTGTGCACGCGTGTTGGTGAACGTGCTCATATTGTATGTCTGTCGTCAGTTATTGTGCTATCATTACGGTAATGTTATTTATGTCAATGCTTCTGTAGTACATGACTAAGAGCACGGTTCCTAAATTATTGTTTCACGTATTGACAAAAAAGGGTTTCTCACTCTCTCCTACAACTCAAGTCATCTCTCTCTCTCTCTCTCTCTCTCTCTCTCCTCTCTCCTCTCTCTCCTCTCTCTCTCTCTCTCTCTCTCTCTGGTATGTTTTGGTTTTGTTTTGTTTAATTTGTTGTTATTGGTTTTTTAAAGGGGGATGGGGTATTTCCGTTTTGATAGTCCCTAACCAGGGCAAGGGCCGGATGAAAAAAAGTAATTGAATGCTCATCATTCTGTCACATTTGAAAAATAAAGATTATTCATTGAGATGATTCATCTTCTCCCTCCCCCCTCCCCTCCCCTCCCCCCCTCCCCCTCTCTCTCTCTCTCTCTCTCTCTCTCTCTCTCTCTCTCTCTCTCTCTCTCTCTCTCTCTACTCCTCTCTCTCTCTCTCTCTCTCTCTGTTTCCTTTACTTTACAGCTGACGACCATCTGTATCAGCCGAATCAATGAAAAGGATAGACTTTCATTCCCAACAACAGTAAGCTGTTCCACACACATCGCTGCTGTATACAGTATAGGCTACCTTCTACCTTGTAGGGAAATATTAATACAGCATGTTGGAGGCATGACTGGAAAAGGCTATTAATAATACCTACCTGTCTGTCTCTGATTGTTGTTGTACACGCTTTAATTTTCTGTTTCATGAATTATCGATGATGTGTGTGTGTGTGTGTGTGTGTGTGTGTGTGTGTGTGTGTGTGTGTGTGTGTGTGTGTGTGTGTGTATCCACGAGTGTGTGAATATGCGTGTGTGTGTGTGCGTGTGTGTGTGTGTGTGTGTGTGTGTGTGTGTGTGTGTGTGTGTGAGAGAGAGAGAGAGAGAGAGAGAGAGAGAGAGAGAGAGAGAGAGAGTATGTATGAATTTGTGAGTATGCATGTGTGTGTATGTGTGAGTGTGTTTGTATGAGTGTGAGTATACATGCGTGTGTTTTATTTATTTATTCTTTTATATTGAGGATAATGGAGTAAGGACTCGTGTGTTTTTTTACATCCAGTCCCCGTGTGTATGCAGTTTTGAAATTTTTGTCATCTTTTCCCACCGGCACACAATGGCCTACACTTCCAAAAAGCGGAACAAGATTTAACGTGCGGGCAAGATGTTCTGTGTGTGTTCGCACACGTGGCCTTGGTTTATAGTCTCATCCGGACTCTGCGTGTGTGTGTGTATGTGTGTGTGTGTGTGTGTGTGTGTGTGTGTGCGTGTGTGTGTACATGCGCGCGTCTGTGTGTGTCTGTACATGGTGTGTGTGTGTGAACGTAAACATACACTCTTTTCAACTGTTACACAAGTGGGTCAATAACGAGCCGGAGGAGAAATGTGTACACCTATTGTGTGTTTCTGAAAGAAAGGCATGCGAATGTTGATTCTCAACAGCTGGATTTAATGAAGGGGTTAGGAACACTTCGACAAATTTGCGCTGTGCCTCCATCAACCAAATAAATCCCTGATTTTAAACACACGCAGCAAAGATCTGAGTTATTACCCGAACTTCTTTTTTCTCATTGGCTGTAATTTGGGGGAACAACGCGTTTTGAACCAGGGAGGAGTTAGTACCGTTATATGCTGCGTGTGTGGGTCGCCACTGATCAATGCTGGCCGTTTGACGATCGCAAGCGGGAGGAGGTTTGGGTTCCCAAAGCTCGGGGTGAAGTTTATTTTCCACCTTTTCTTTCGGTAGTCGTCGTCAGTCGGGAGGGATAAGTCTGGATCACTGCCCCTCCCTCTACGACATAGAGGTGTAAGCCCCTGGGATTACCTCGTCTGTGCGAGCTGATCGGCATTGTCGTCTGCTTTCACGAACGCTGTGTGTGTGTGTGTGTGTCTGCTAACTGTCGTTTGTCTGCTTCTGCTGTTTATCATCTGAGGGAATTTGGTGGTCTCACAAGTCTGGTGTTTTCGTGTGGTCGGAATTAGGTGTGTCAGTGTTGAACATTTTTGCTGATTCTGTATTGTTTGAAAATTTGTGTTCAGGGAATTTTACCTTGAAATTTTTTTGTCCAGGTGAGTCAGTAGTGATTGTGCGCATGCGTCTGTGCGATGTTGGATTTTTTTTCTCTCTCCTCCTAGATCTTACCGTTGTATGTAGGTCTGCCTTCTTCGGTTTGATGCAAGTTTTAGTTTTCAGTAGTGCTCACGTTATACATAAATGTGTGCATATATATAGATAGATGTATGTATACATGTATAAACAAAAACTATTTTCGGTACATATGTGTGTGTTTATGTCTGTGTGTGCGCGCGCGTGTGTGTGTGCGTGCATGTGTGCGTGTGCGCTCGAACACGCGCCTGCATGCTAATGTATGTGTGTGTGTGCGTCTGTTTGTATGTGTGTGTGTGTGTGTGTATGTGTGCGCGTGCGCGCGCAACTGCATGCCTGTGTATGTGGGAGGGGGTGCGTGCGTGCGCGCGCGCGTGTGTGTGTGTGTGTGTGCGGGCGCACAATCGATGGTTCTCTTAGCATTGCAAAATTATGTTTCATCCCATAAAGCAGTTTAACGTCGTATTGAAATACCGCTGTTGTGAAATAAAAAAAATTATTGACTGATTCAATCTGAATGAAGAGGTCCGATTTCTACTTGGCATACCTAAAAACCCCTAGGCTGCTAATACAAGACATAATTCTGCTGACTTTTCATTTTCATCGCTCATTATTCATTCACACATGCAGACAGAAGATTGAAGAAGAAAATATCATAAAAAAAGAAAGTGGCGCAGTTTTGTGGCGACCCTTACTAAAGATCCGTGCAGTGTGGATAATGGCTGTACACTCTTTGTGAGAAGAACAGCTTGATTTTCCCTTTGAAATCTATTGTGAGAACAACTTTGTGCTATACATACACGAAAGGTATACAGCTACAAAGGAATATACAATTAGGCGCTTTTGTCTGAACTGGCGTACTGGCTTATTTATGCCTGTTACCTGCCCGGACTTCATAGGCTTGATTTAAAAAAAAAAGAGAGAGAAAAACTAAAGTCTCTCTCTCTCTCTCTCTCTCTCTCTCTCTCTCTCTCTCTCTCTCTCCTCTCTCTCTCTCTCTCCTCTCTCTCTCTCTCTCTGTCTGTCTGTCTGTCTGTCTGTCTGTCTGTCTGTCTGTCTCTCTCTCTCTCTCTCTCTCTCTCTCTCTCTCTCTCTCTCTCTCTCTCTCTCTCTCTCTCTCTCTCTCTCCCCCCTCTCTCCCCTTCCCTACCCTCCCTCCCTCCCCCCCTCTCTCTCTCTCTCTCTCTCTCCTCCCTCCCTCCCTCCCTCCCTCTCCCCCCTCTCCTCTCTCTCTCTCTCTCTCTCCTCCTCTCTCTCTCCCTCCCTCCCTCCTTCTTCCCTCTCTCACTCCCTCCTTCCATTCTACCTATGTTTTTGCCTCTGGGTTCGGATTGTTTTGTTTGCGTATCTGTTGCAGCATTGTTTAGTGTACATACTGTACAGTTGAATAGGCGTATCTGTAGTTTGTTGTTGATGTTCTTGTTTGTTTGTTTTGCTGTTGCATTCTCGCTGTAAACTGGATAACATTCAAGTTGCCTTGTTATTTAAAACATACAAACAAAATTTTAATGAGACAATATAACATTGTTAAAAGTCATTTTTCTTACAAGCTATAATTTTCATATTCGTTTCCGTTAAGTAGGCTAGATATGTTTCCCGTCACTTGTTAGAAATTCCTCTGAAGTCGGAGTATGGCTGCCTATATGGTGAGGTACTTGAAAACCGGTCATACTCGTAAACTTCTCATTCAGTACGCAATTTCAATCTCACAGGTTGGACAAGTGAGTCAGAGTGCACATTCTTGGTGACCCCCAGAGTGTTAAGCTGGGGAACACACAACAACTTGTTCGAAATGAGCACGATGTAATGTAGTGCATAAAATTGGCAGGACGTGTTGTTCCTACACTGATCGAGCACGAGAGAACTTTTGAGCTCAACATTTCTTTATCATTGAACTTACTAAGCATTGTTATGTTCGTGAAGCAATATAGACTGAACTGTCTAAGCGTTGTTGTGATTGTGCAGCAGTATACACTACCTTTTCCCAACAATGTATACATAAGATTTGCCCCTCCTGTTTTCATCTATCTGTCCCTGCCTTTAACATCTGAAATCCCCAACACCTTGCCAAAGTGTGTAACCTTTATGTGTGTGTGTGTGTGTGTGTGTGCACGTGTGTACTGTGTGTGTGTGTGTGTGTGTGTGTGTGTGTGTGTGTGTGTGTGTGTGTGTGTGTGTGTGTGTGTGTGTGCGCGCGTGCGTGCATGCGTGTGTGTGTGCAATCGAATTTGTTACAACTAGTGTTATTGGTTGCTTGTGTAAGAATAGGTCGAATGCATGCGCTTTGATTTGTCTTTGTAAGAAAAAGCGTTGTGTAAATACCATGTATTAGTAGTAGTAGTAGTAGTAGTAGTATCATTATTATTATTATCGCTATCATTATTATTATATGTATGTAGGTATGTATGTAGGTATGTAGATAGGTAGGTAGGTAGGTAGGTAAGTAGGTAGGTATTATATGTATGTATGTATGTATGTATGTATGCATACATGCACGCACGCATGTACGTATGTACGTACATACGTACGCATGTATGTATGTATGTTTGTATATATAGGCCTATGTATTGTTGACGGTCTTATCCTCGTGGTACGTAGAGCAGAAAGGCAGAAGAACGTTAGACAAGAGGTTAATCAAACGTCGGGCCGCCATCCAAGTTTGATGTGAGCCTGTGTGAGTGGTCGGCCCACGGCATGAATGATGAATGCACGTCCTCTTGCGTGCCCTGCAGTCATGCACACACACACACACACACACACACACACACACACACACACACACACACACACACACACACACACACACACAGGGACACTATAACACACACACACACACACACACACACACACACACACACACACACACACACACACACACACACACAGTACATACCACAATGTCTGGGGATACTTTGGGCTTTGTCTTACTGTCTCAATACCGAGGCGTGTTTTTGGCACACTGTAGAACCTTTCGCACGCTATAGGGTTATTACCCTTTTATGCATTTAGATTGAGAGATGATAAATCAAGAGAGACGAAAGACGTATAACGTGCAAACACGCCCATATATACGCACGCGCGCACGTGTGTGTGTGAGCGCACGCACGCACGCACGCACGCACACACACACACACACACACACACACACACACACACACACACACACACACACACACACACACGAGTCAGTCCTTACCTCCCTCTCTCTCTCTCACTTTCCTCTCTCTCTCTCTCTCTCTCTCTCTCTCTCTCTCTCTCTCTCTCTCTCTCTCTCTCTCTCTCTCTCTCTCCTCTCTCTCTCTCTCTCTCTCTCTCTCTCTCTCTCGCTCTCTGTGCCAGACTGTTTGAGGGAGAAGGTAGGTGATTTTATTTATTAGCCTTTCTTTTGTTGCGTGTATCTCTCACAGTGTTTTTTTTTAAATTAAAAATGTGTAGGGCTTGAGACGAGCTGGTCAGATAGCCATAAAACTAGAGACTTATATGGGTTTTGTTTTGAGAAAAAGTGGTCTCTGTTATTGAGAAACGAACTGATAATGCCGAAATCGGAGATAGTTCATAAATGTTTGATTAAAAAAAAAAAAAACAACCAAAAGATGCCTTAGATGGTCAAGGTATGCAGGTAGTGTAACTGGTATAAAAATGCGGGCTGTTGTTTTTCCCACTTTGCCAAATTCTAGAAGTAACGATCCACGAAGTTGGGATGCAATTACCTTATATGGTAGGCGAAAACGGTTGGGTACGCAGAACTCTCACTGTCGGTAAACCCCCGAGCTCTAGCCGAGGGAAAAAAAAACACAAGAAAACATGTATCGGTTTTTTGGGGTTTTTTTTTTTTCGCAAAATAAGTTCATGCTGTGTTGTGTCTTCAGTTCACGTGTTGTGGGTTTTTTTTCTGCTGCTGCTGCTACTGTTCCTGTAATGTACTTGTTTTTATATATAGTACTTTATAGATGTATCACAATTCATCTATAGTTATATCTCTGTCCACGGTCATTATCGCTTTACCTCTGTTGCCCCAATTGCTACAAGAACTGTAAAATTTACCTTTGTCATCGAGGTTATAAAACGGTTGTGAGAATACCATCCGATCTACTAAGCCATTAAAATCTTGTACAGCTCCACTTTCCAATGAGTAATGATTATAACAGGGACTGTAAGTAAATAATTTCAAGGAATAGGGACTTTAACAGAGATTTCACAATAAATATGGACTTTAGAATAGATTTTACAATGAACAAGGACTTGTACTGGGGTTTTACATATAAAGACTTTGTGAGAAATTTTGCAATGAAGGACTTTCAAAGACAGTTTGCAACGAAGGACTTAAAAAAAAAGACTTTGCAACGAAGGACTTTATAAAAGAGACTTTGCAACGAAGGACTTTATAAAAGAGACTTTGCAACGAAGAAGGACTTTATAAAAGAGACTTTGCAACGAAGGACTTTATAAAAGAGACTTTGCAACGAAGAAGGACTTTATAAAAGAGACTTTGCAACGGAGAAGGACTTTATGAAAGAGACTTTGCAACGGAGAAGGACTTTATGAAAGATACTTTGCAACGGAGAAGGACTTTATGAAAGAGACTTTGCAACGAAGAATGACCTTGAAAGAGATTTTGCTATGAACAAAGACTGTAAGAGGCCAGGATTCCGGGGACAAGGTTCCTGGTTTACTTCGGACATAGATCTCTGCTTGAGACCAGTCACATGAAAAGTAGGGCTAAAGAGGGGGTGTTTCTTTGATGTGTCACTTCGCGTCAATGAGTCGTAAAGTCACGCATCTGTTTGAGTAACACTTCCCCCTACCTGATATTCTTCTCTTAAGACTTTTGTTCTCCGGTATGTACTTTGTGGTGTGTGTGTGTGTGTGTGTGTCAACGTGTGAGCTCAAAACAGTCTCTTCATTCAAAGTTTTCGTGTATAGAATTTTAGTATGTAGTGGTGGTATTTTAGTGTAAT
>CM060322.1:48899040-48901540 GCA_030674155.1 Stramonita haemastoma | reverse complement strand
CCATCATCATCATCGTTGTCATGATCACCATCATCGTCGTCGTCGTCATCACCACCATCATCATCATCGTCGTCATCATCACCATTGTCATCATGTGATACATTACACTTATATCTAGAAAGCAGGACGTGTAGCGGTAAATGCCAAATTGACATCAGGATAACAGCATGCACAGTAGTGATCATGGAGCAACAGACATTGATACCTGTTGATAAAGACCACAGCACAGCAGGAGAGAAAGCAGGGGGTAAAGGTGGAGCTGTTTTATGGCATAGTATAGCTGTAATCAACAAAGAACATCAGAACACCATTAAACATACTCCATTGCTCAACTTTTTATGCAGAACTGTTTTATCACATGGTATATCTGTAATTAACAAAGAACGTCGGAACATCATTAAACGTACTTCATTGCTCAATTCTTTGGGCAGAATTGTTTTATGGCATGGTATGTCTGCGCTGAGTGAAAGAGAAAAACCCATGATTAAACATCGTTCATTGTTGAATTCTTTTGTTGTAGGAATCTGACGTGGTAGATCAATACAGGGAGAACAAGCAGACATGCAGACAGGAAGACAGAGAGGGTTAATGTATCCGCAATAAACGGCGCAGTATGCTCTCTGTGTTGGTTTGCTTAGTGGAGAAACTGTACAAAACTGTGCTTGGTGTGTGTGTGGGGTGTGTATGTGTGTGTGTATGTGTGTGCGCGTGTGTGTATGTGTGTGTGCGCGTGTGTGTACGTGCGTGTGGAGAGAGACCGACAGAGATAGATAGAGAGAGAGAGTAAAGGAGAGATATAAAAGAAACAGATTCATCTAACTCCAGGCGGACAATCTACTACGTTAAGATAATGTTCATTTTGCAGGTGTAAGCTTACAGTACAAAATCTATAAAATAAAAAAATATATTAAGAAAGGCTGATTCCCCACCCCCCACCCCCACCCTATTCCCCCCCTCTCTCTCCTCCTCTTCTCCTCTCTCCTTCTGCGTTGTCTGTGTGCAATGGAAAGGAGAACAAAGAGCTTCATTGTCAAAGGTGTGCGGTAAAGCAATAAAAAGAAAAAAAAAACACCCCTAAACTCACGGAGGCCATTGTGTAAGCTGAGAGTCTCTAGGTGAAGAGCGATGAGCCAGCCCAGCCCCCTTCGTGCTGCCCGCCAACCTCCCCTAGATATCAATCGAAGAGATAAACTTGTAGGTAGGGCAGGGGGCATTCCTGTAGTGTACACTTCTGCTAGCTATGCTGTCTTGAATGGACAGGACATAGCCTCTGTGTGTGTGTGTGTTGGGGGGGGGGGGACTGTGTGTGTGTGTGTGTGTAACGGTGTGTGTGTGTTGTGTGTAACGTGTGTGTGTATGTGTGACACAGTGTGTGTGTGATTCTGTATGTGTTTGTGACTCTGTGTGTGTACCTATATGTGTGACACTCTGTGTGTGTGTGTGCGCGCGCGCGTGTGTGCGCGCGCGCGTGTGTGCGCGCGCGCGCGCGCGCGCGCGCGTGTGTGTGTGTGTGTGTGTGTGTGTGTGTGTGTGTGTGTGTGTGTTTTCTGAAAAGAGACAAGACTGCAGTAAGATGAAGGAAATCCCGGTGTGGTTTTGTCGATGACTAAACGACCAGATCAGAGATCCGAGATCTTCCCCTGTCTCGATGTCATGAACTAAGTATGGGGTTTGATCCCTGTGTGATTTTCCTCCTGCTCTGTGAGTGTGCATAGGGAAAAGACAGCAGTGCAGACGATAATGATCGGGTGAAGTGAATCATGAACGTGTCATTAACACTTTAAACGGAACAAAACCGTTTGCCAATTTTACGCTGCTGTGTGTATAGTGCGTGCGTGTGTGTTTGTGTGTGTGTGCGCGCGCGCGCACGTGTGCGTGTCTGTCGGTCTCTCTGTCTCTGTTATCTCTGCCACTTTCTCCTTCTCTTGTCCTTCTGTCTTCTGTCTGTCTGTCTGTCTCTCTCTCTCTCTCTCTCTCTCTCCTCTCTCTCTCTCTCTCTCTCTCTCTCTCTCTCTCTCTCTCTCTCTCTCTCTCTCTCTCTCTCTCTCTCCTCTCTCTCTCTCTCTCTCTCTCCTCTCTCTCTCTCCTCTCTCTCTCTCTCTGTGTCTCTCTCTCTCTCTCCTCTCTCTGATTTTAGACATTCAGATTTCCCAAGACGTCACAGTTCACGAATAATTCCATATTCTCTACAGCTGTATCCATATATTATTGAAACCAATGAGTCATTTGTCAAACTCCTCCCTTAATATCGGATGTGTGTCATTAAATGTGTGTCTGTTTCCAGAGTCATAATCATGTGTGGCAAAGGGGGCAAGTTAGCCTAGTGGTTAGAGCATTGCGCTCGTGATCTGAAAGCAAGGTTTCGAACCACCATCGATGCACCTGTTCAGAGGAACTTTTCCTCTGGACTTAACGTCAGTGTGCTGACTCCACTACCCCAAAAGTCCTTCGGATGAGACTATAGCCTAAACTGAAATCTCGTATGTGAACGCATGCAGAA
>CM060322.1:48865623-48878123 GCA_030674155.1 Stramonita haemastoma | reverse complement strand
TACGCCTGTATGTCTACACAAGGCGCGCGCGCGCATGCACGCACACACACACACGCACGCACGCACGCACGTGCGCACACACCACCACCACCACCACCACCACCACACACACACACTCCCACTCTTAGGGCTTTTCACATGCATTCGTTGCACCTCCTCCTTTTTGCTATTGCTCATTTCCATGCATCTTTTCCTGTCAGTTACGCACATGCATTCACACACACACACACACACACATCAACACACACACACACACACACACACACACCACACACACACACACCACACACACACACACAACACTCATACACAAACAGTGTCTCTCTCTCTCTCTCTCTCTCTCTCTCTCTCTCTCTCTCTCTCTCTCTCTCTCTCTCTCTCTCTCTCTCTCTCTCTCTCTCTCTCTCTAACAAACCTAGTGAGGCAGGTCGACAGACACAATTTTTACCAAACACAAACCTCTACCACTGCACAACAATCAACAACACAAGCATTAACTCATTAACACCCAGCATCGTTGCCAGGCCCAGCCCACCCCGCGGTGCATCCTGCTACCCGTAATCAGAATGCAATCAACTAGCCCCACATGACAGCTAGCTACCCCGCACACCTGACGACATCACCTCACTCACTACCCAGATAACGACTGTAGGGAGCCTCGTCCTTATCTAATCTTCATCACTTAACCCCCCCTGGGAGGCCGGAAAGAGGAAAGAGGATTTTGTCCACCTCCTGTAGCTTTTAAACAGGATTGGGTTTGGGTTTTTTTTTATATATACTTAATGGGTGTCTATCAGTAGATATCGCTGTTGACAGAACTACGATAGGTGTTACTGTTGAGAAGATTGGCTCTTTGTGAACTGTTGGCAAAAGTTGGGATAGGTGTAAACTGTTGACACATTGTGCGGAAGTGCAGTGTTGACGACTTTGTCATCGGTGTAACTTTTGGACAATGTTGTAACGGGTTAATTGTTGACATACTTGCGATGGGTGTAACTATCGACAAAGTTTCGATGGGTGTAACTGTCGACAAAGTTTCATGGGTGTACAGTAACTGTGAGTTATGGGTAACGTTGACAAAGTTTCATGGGTGTAACTGTTGACAGTTTCCATGGGTGTCACTGTCGACAAAGTTTCATGGGTGTAACTGTCGACAAAGTTTCCATGGGTGTGACTGTTGACAAGGTAGTAGTAGGTGAACTGTAGACAAAAGTTGCGATAGGTGTAAACTGTTGACAAATTTGCGGAAGTTCAAGTCTTTGACGTTTCCATAGATGTAACGTTTGGCAAAGTTACGATAGGTGTACGTGTACTTAATGACAAAGTTGTGACAGATATTGACTGTGGACAAAGGTGCGACTGTGTAACTTTTGGCAAAGTTGCTATAGGTGTAACTGTTGGTAAAGTTATGATGGGTGTAACTGTTGGCAAAGTCAAGTTTGGAAGGATTGTAAATATGGCAAATATGGCAGTGGAGTTAATGCATTGTAGTGAATCAGTGTCTGCTTTGGTGTTCAAACTGGAAAAAAAAACTGAAAAGGGAGCTGCGATATTTATGCCTGTTCAATGCATTCATTATGATAAATCATAACGACAATATTTGGATTCGCGCATGCTCAGTCTCTCTCTCTCTCTCTCTCTCTCTCTCTCTCTCTCTCTCTCTCTCTCTCTCTCTCTCTCTCTCTCTCTCTCTCTCTCTCTCTCTCTCTCTCTCTCTCTCTCCTGTCTCCCGCTCTCCCCTTCCTCTCTTTTTCTCTCCCCCCCCCCCCACACACACGCAAAGTACAAAGCTCAACCTCAACTCCAATCCACATCGTAACAACAATCCATCAGAAATACACTGGACCACAGCACCACCACCACCACCACACCACCACTGCACTCAGCGAATGTCCTCTCATCTCATACTGCTAATCAGCACCTGATCAACGACCTCGTCAGCACCCTCGCCACACTCTCCACATCAGCCATCACTCACAGATAACCACTCCTGAGGGGGTAACCTGGCTCCATCTCCTCGTTATCCCTCCACTTCCTTGTCCCAGGTATAAAACTGCAGCAGTTCACTCCGTGAACGACCCCTTGTTTCACAGAAATACGTTGCTTGAAGGGAGGGGAGTTGCATAAAGGCAAAACCTCAGTCTAGGTTGTCCTGTCAGGTTGGACAGATTAATGTCGATGCTCTATGGGGTCACTGCTTACCCACACTTTTTACTATCTTCATTCGTCATCTTTCATACTGCTGTACTGACTGAGCAGTGGAACGCCATCAGGGTTGTCACTTTGTTGAACTTTAAGATCTGATATAAAAACCCCTAGGAGCTCCTGAGGCCTATAGCATAAAACCGCAGTTAGTCGTAAAACAGATGTGACATGGAATGATCAAAAGGAGTCACTCATAAAACGGAATGCTTTACTAACAAGTCTTTTTGATCAATGTGGATGTCATATCGGATAAAAAGAAATCAATTCTGTATGGACAATAATCATACTGTTTGGTATACAGCAGAACACTTAACAGAGCTAGAATCTTCAAACAGTTTCACAAGTATTTGTCTAGCGCCAAAAACCCTATGTCATGTGTCACTTGACCTGCGTACTTAAGCAGTTAATGCTATGGTGAATTTATGGTATCCTCTTTTTTTTATAAGCCAGACACCAGTAGATATTTCATGCACACACATGAATACAGAAAGGATCGGAGTAAACATTCAGTGCAGTGTGTAACACAGAATAATAGGCAGTCTCCTCCTTTCTGTTACCTCTCAGAGACCTTGGGTCTTGCCAGGCCTCAGAAACTGTGAAGTCATTTCTGTGGTACCATTCCTCTGATTTGAGGCGTCTGATGTAGACTCGAGAGTAGGGATGGGTATCACTGAATAAAACAAAGCTGCTGTAGACTAGACCTCTTCTTTTTGTGGCATTCTTAGCAAACTGGTTGACTGCCTCGGTGCCTTGGGTTTTAGGGGTTTTTGTTGAGGTTGTTTTTTTTTTGTTGTTGTTCATCAGCTAGAGCTCCAAGGGGTACCAATGTATGTGACCGCCCCCCCCCCCTCCCCCCACATTTAGGTAGCGCATTCCGACTTCGGGGGTGTTGTCTAAGCACGAGACTTGTGTGCATGCGTTTTTCGAAATTTTTTCATCCGTTTCTACGGGCACGGTATGGCCTACTCTTTCAAAAAGTGGAATAGGTTTTAACGTGTGCGCAAGATGCTCTGCATGTATTCACACACGGGACCTCGGTTTATAATTTCATCCAGAGGTTTTGGGCAGTTTTCTTCATGGGTTATACAGGGCTATATCCCTCGAGGTCTTATAGAAACCGGTTTCAGTCTCTATCTTCCTTGCATTGTAATTAGTCATAAACAGGTGTCGACAACAACAGACAGACAGACAGTAGACGGTGGAAGGCGCCATGCTTAATGTCAGTGACATCATGATTTACATAAAAGTCGTTAAGAAGAACCAAGGTAGACACGATGTTTTACCTTGTCTGTCTGGGCAGAGGTATCTACATACGTTTAAAATTTTATATACTTTCAAATTTCATTATCCTCTCTGGTCCATTGTAAATACAGTTTATGTGCAACAAACTTTTTTTTTCTCGTGTCTTTGTCTCTTCCATTACAAATGCACTTTACCAAGCAACAAACTACCGTTAGAAATCACTTAATATGAAGGTTGATAAAGCAGTCACATTGATGTGTAACGTGTGTCCGTAAGTTCTTCACTTACTCTCTTGTGTCAGCGTGTTCGTCTGTGTGTTGGTCTGTCTTTGTGTTGTTGTGTTTTTTTGTTTGTTTTTCTCTAGTGGGGGCATTGTCATAAGTATGTTAATTTGTGTTGTGTGTGTTTTGTGTGTGTGTGTGTGTGTGTGTGTGTGTGTGTGTGTGTGTGTGTGTGTTGTGAAACTTGATATAATGAGCGTGTATGTATACGCGCTTGCATTTTGACAAGTGTGCCGCTGTAGTCAAGTGGTTAGGGCGTTGGACTCGTAATCTAAAGGTTGCGGGTTCGATCCCAGCTTTCGGCTATGGCGTTGTGCCCTTGGAAAAGGCACTTTACGGCTATTTTCTCACCCCACCCAGGTGTAAAGGGGTACCAACCTTGTGTTGGGGGTTAAACCCTGCGATAGACTGGCGTCCTATCCAGGGGGGAGTCTATGACTCTCAGTCGCTTAACGCCACAGAAACCGGGATAAGCACCGGCCTGATGAGCCTTAGGCTCGGGACAGACTTTAACTTTTTAACTTTAACCCTATTTACTGCCTCAGCATCAAGCTCAGATCACATGCAATAATATGAAAACGGGGGGGGGGGGGGGGGGGGGGGGGAGGAGCGGTAGCCTGTTGGTTAGTGTTAATCTCGCGATCTGAAGGCCCGGGTTCGAGTCACCACCGTTCAGCACCTAACTTGCCTCCCCGAAAGTCCTTCGAATGACACTATCTACCAAAGTCCCGTGTGCAAACGCACGCAGAACATCTTGAGCACACATTAAAACTCGTTTTGCCTTTCAAAAGAGTAGGCCATTGCGTGTCGATCGAAACGGGTGACATTTTGAAGGAAAAATCGGATTTACACTAGTGTCGTGATTAGACATCGTCCTTGAAGATCGTCCTTTAATGGCGGGCATACGCAAGATCTTATCATAGGTGAACTTCCGAGCTGAAAAAATAATAAATTAAATAAATCTATAAAAAAAAAGACCTCCGAACTCTAGCCGAACCCCTCCCCCCCCCCAATTATAATAATAAAGATAGTGTAAAAATAAACACCCCATAGATATTGACCCGCCCACTCCACGCAGCTGCAGCCACAATGATTAATCGTTGAAGTGACTTCATGCTCATCAATGAAGCAAGCGTTTTAAAAAGACGGCCCCAAAATGTGCTGTGGCTGTTGCGACAGGTGAGAGGCCTATGACTGTGCAACCCCCCTCCCCCCCCCCCCGCCTCCCCCATGTACAATACCCCACCGGGCATGTTACTGCCTTGTACTGTCTTCCCATCCCATTTCATTCCTCCTCCTTTCCTTCCATCCCCCAGGGTTAAGGGGAGAGAGAGAGAGAGAGGGGTTTTTAACCTCTACCCCCATCTCCCAAAGAGGGTTGGTTGTTGCGGACCTGTGTCTTTACATGACCAGTAAAGCCGTTATCGCTAATGAGATTCAGACCGTCTTAATTTGGCTTCTTGCCAGTGAAGATCTATCTAGTTGTACTGGTGCACCGCCCCTCGATACTTCTACCGTATAATTATATGCCACATATGTACATTGTTTGGGACTTTGCGTGACGTGTGCGAAGGATTTGTGTACGTGCGTGCGTGCGCGTGTGTGTGTGTGTGAGAGGGGAGAGAGAGAGAGATTGTGTGTGTGTGTGTGTGTGTGTGTGTGTGTGTGTGGTGTGTTGTGTGTGTGTGTGTGTGTCAGAGAGAGAGAGAGAGAGAGAGAGAGAGAGAGAGAGAGAGAGAGAGAGAGAGAGAGATTATGCAATTCGAGTTTGTTTGGATAAGGAAAAGACAAATGGATCTCGAGTTTCAGCTTAGAAGGTAGTTTAGTTTAAAGTTGGTTTGTAGGCTGGTTTATTGTTGTGTCTTTTTTTTTCTTTTTTTGTTTTGGTTGCATGCGTGCATGCATTAACTACTAGATTGATAGGCTACTACCGTGACTTCATCATCCCTGTTTTACGTCACTGTTTTCGTGTAGACATGCACGCAGTGTGTCATCAATATGCATTAAAGTCGGAGATTACCACAGTGAAATCTATTAACCACAAAAAGGAACTGCTGTGTTATGTATGAGAGTCTTGTGTACAAATAGATTTTTTTTGTTTTAAAGTTTTTGTTTTAGTTTATAATAATCATAATAATCTTTCTGTCAGTTTATAGATCTCTACTTCTCTCCCCTCTTTCTCGCGCTCTTACATGCAAGCACACACACCACATACACACACACACACACACACACACACACACACACACACACACACACACACACCACACACACTGCAAATACACACAATGTGCGTGCGCAAGAAGAACAGAAAAAGAAGCCAGTTCAAAACGGAATAATGGACAGAAGCTTTAGGGGGAAAAGAAAAACACACAGATTGGAAAAGAAAACTGGGGAAAAAAAATAACGTCAATGCAAAACAGGACGGAGAGAGAGAGAGAGACACACACACACACACACACACACACACACACACGCGCACACGCACACGCACACACACACACACAACACACACGCCACACATTCGGATGAGACTTTAAACCGAGGCCCCGTGTGCGAACGCACGCAGAACATCTTGCGCACACGTTAAATCCTGTTCCGCTTTTCGTAAGAGTAGGCCATCGTGTGCCGGTAGGAACAGATGAGAATATTTACAAAACTGCATACACACGGGGACCGGATGAAAAAAAGCACATGATTGCTTATTCTGTTATCCTCGATATAAAAGAATAAATAAATAAAAATATAAAAGAATAAATAAATGACTAAATAACTAAATAAACACACACACAGAGACAGACAGACAGACAGACAGGTAGGGGTAAAAATACAATGTTGACAAGTGCATGGGGAAATGAACGGTTGAGAAAAGGGGATTGTTACAGGCCAGGGAGAGAGAAGAGGGGGGGGGGGGGGAGGGGGGGGCAGAAATGACAGGGGGTGATATTTTAGGCGAGTCAAGATGTGCCAGTATGCAATGTGCAGTCCGTTACAGAGTCGACAAGTCCTGTGTAAATGTTAGACCCTGTAAAAGACATACACTTCAAAGCCGCTGGTAATTTCCTCTGCTGCTCTTCTGCTTTCCCCTTACCTCTGTTTAGGTTTAGCCGGCGTGCAGGCGTGTGTGTACGTGCGTACGTGTGTGTGTGTGTGTGTGTGTGTGCGCGCGTGCGTGTGTATGGTGCGTGCGTACGCGAGCGCGCGTGTGCGTTTGTAAGTATGTGTACGTGTGTGTGTGTGTGTGTGTGTGTGTGTGTGTGTGTGTGTGTGTGTGTGTGTGTGTGTGTTTATGAGAGAGAGAGAGAGAGAGAGAGAGAGGAGAGAGAGTAGAGAGAGGTCTACTTGATCAAATTTGATATCGCGACAGCATTGTTTTATTCCAAAGGCATATAGATCTAGATATAAATTCTAGGCCTAGAACTGCATTAATTGCGCAATAAATCGTAATCGTGGCGCTTTTGTTGTTGTTGACTAATAAAACTAAAAATCAATGTATGAAATATATTCCGTTCCAGCAGTTAATGATGTAATTGAAAAAGAAACCGTTGCATTGCCTTGTTTGTCATTCTTCCATGCCATTTTAATGGCTGTGTGTAATTCTTTCCTTTATACAGATACACCATTCTTTGTGTTTTATGTTCTTTTTCTTTGACGTCATTCTTGTTATAAATCATCTCTCATGACGCTTACACAGCCGTGCAAAGCTGACAGCTGAAAGCTGTCTGACCCTACATAGTAAGATGCAATATCTATTGTCCTAAGTTTTTAGATCTGACTTTTTTGCATGATCCTAATGCATATTTTTGCCCCCTGCCACCCCCCCAAAAAAAAAAAAAAAAAAAAAAAAAAAAGTGAAGTGTCCTTAAAATATTTGCTTCGAAGACGAGGCTCACGCGATTTTTTCTCTCCTTAATTATGGTATTAAAGAAAAGACAAAAGCAACAACAACACAAACAACACAACACGGGGGTAGGGTGGTAAAATTTGGAAAATGGAGATGCCTTGTTTTTCCTTGTGTAAGCAGTTCAGTGTCTGTCTCGTTGCATGACACGTGTGTAGCTATTGGCCAGCTTTTCATTATCTGCCAGATTTATTCTTTGTCATATGCATATGCTGTAGCCGCATGCTGCAGTCTTTATATAAGCCACTGTTAGTATGGTAGCCGATCCAATGAATGATAGCATCGTTATGTCGTTTCCAATTGAGAAAAAAAAACAAAAAAAAAAACCCTGATTGTCAGGGGAGGGTAAGAGAAAGTTGTGTGTGTGTGTGCTGCGCGCGCGCGCATTCGTTCGTTTGTTTCCAGCTTACATCTTTGGCACTTTTTTGCACAACCAATTAAAGCATAACTAAAGAAAAAAAAATTAAAAAAATTTCAAGACTTTAAAGTGGATGTTTGTAGACTTTATTTGGCCATAAAGGCTTTCTTCTTTTTTTTCTTTTTTTTTTTTTAATAGTTTTGGGGCTTTTTTAATGAAAAATCGATCATCATGCAGTGTTGACTTTCTTATTTTAAAAAGCTGATGACAACAAGGTAATGGGGTTTTCTTTTTGTGATCCGAAGAAAGGGGTTTACATTTGTGAAAACTCCTTACAGACATCAAATGACTTAGTTTTGTTGATTTTAAAAGTCCTGCTGCGAAAGGGTCATTTTCTGTGTCACAACACGCATTATCTTTCTGTGCTTTACAAGCTGGTGAGCAAGGCCAGAATTACAGAAACATCATCATTGGTTTACCCATCCCATCTTCGTTATATATATTGTTTCATCGATTTATGTGTGTGACTTTGCATGCTTTATCACAGACATTATACCTTGAAACTGCGGACATTTAAACATCCTGCATAATCATCTTATTTGAATTATGATTGGACGAAAATCGCTGCTCATGACATGGCATGAGCCAATGTCTGGTTCTGTTGGTCATTTGCTGCGGGAACCTCAGCCACTGCAGAAGTAATAAACCGTCCAAAATGAGGATGAAAACGACTTTGAAGGGCGTGCGTTTGATTTATGTACATTCAGGTAATGTTGCATTGAATTTTTGCATTTCATTACGGTATTTTTTTGTTTGTTTTTGTTTTGTTCTGTATTTTCATAGTGAAGACTGTCCAGCCATAGTACTTGATTCTGATGTGACAATTCGAACTTGGGTTGTTAGGACTTTATTGTTGTTGTTGTTGGGGTTTTTTTTTTGGGGGGGAGTGGTGTTGTTTGTTTTGGTTTGGTTTTGGATCTTTTTTTTGCGTATGCGACCGTTCGCCCCACCCCCTCCCCCGTCCCTGCCCTCTCCCAATTAAGCCCCTTTCCGACTTCGGGAATACACGTGGGGAATTGAACCTACCAATTTTGCCGAGTCAGTCAGATGTACCTCCCTGCTCTTTCCCATTTGCAACTGTCGCGGGAATTTTTTGTTTGTTTGTTTTTTGGTTTTTTGGTTTGTTTGACGTGCACAAGCCCGTAAGCACTCGGGTCTGACTGGTTTATAGTCTCCTCCCAAAGGCTTGACATTTAATTCGATTTTCCCGTCAAACTGGGAAGAAAGGGCAAGGCTGGGAATCGAACCTAAATCCTCATGTTTACTTGTTAGGCAGGTGAATGTCTGAACCGTCCTGCCACCTTCTTTCTTAGAATGTAAATAACAAATACTGTAAACAATTCTTTGATGAAGGGCCCCTCTCGTGTTTTTGAACTGTAAAGGTAGCCAATTATAATTGGATTTCTGCAACAAGCGAAGCTTTTATTTTCCTTCTTAGGCTCAGGAATTGCTTCCTCGTGTGTTTGTATACTTTTCCATTATACTTCTTGTTTATTTAATAATATGTAATATGTTTTTCGTACGTGTGTGTGTGTGTGTGTATGTGTGTGTGTGTGTGTGTGTGGAGGAAGTAGTATGTATGAAAACGTGACTTTATGTGTTGTGTAAGTGTCACTTGTCTGCATAAGCAACAAATGTGAATTTATCATGGTTTGACGAGGTGACAGCCGCGATATAGCCTGAGTGGGGGGCGAGGCTGTAAACGAGAAGATTGGATTGGAATTTACCATGGAGTAGGGCTGAAAATAAGCAGTAGCTCGGTGCTTTTCCCCTGCGTTATTGTTGTTCACTTATGTGCATTGTTAATCATGTGCAGACCATTAACAGTGGTGTTGTCCAAGTCAGTCAGTCAGATTGGCACTTGTTGTCCAGCTTTGCCGGACATGGACATTCCGGAAACTTCTGCAAAGCTTTCCTCACGAAATCTCGGTCTGGAAAGTGTGTTAGCCGTGTAGAGATTAAGTGACCTTTGTTAATCTTTGAGGTTGAAAGCCTTAAGAATCTCCAAATCCCCTTGAAGTGCAGAAAGGACCGTAACAATTGTTGCAGTGCGCTCAGACGTGCCGAATTCCTGCAGGCTGTTTCTGTGGGTGGGTGGTTAAGGTTAAGTACAGTGTGTAGACTAAGAGTATTTAAGTTATTGCCTCCTTTTGTTGTAATATAAATCAACGGCTTTTGAGGACTGACAGTTAGGTATGTGTGTTCACGTGATGTGCCAAGAACGGAGCGGTAACTGAAGTTCCGTCATTTAACCCCGAAATGTCAGCTTCGTTGTCACACTGTGCGGAAAAAAATAGGGGCATGTGGAGGGTAAGAGGTTGACCTAGACACAAGGGGGAACAGTTAAGGCCTGAATTAGTTACGGGGTTGGTGTGCATTAAAGTCGCCCATTTTCGGCAGTGTCGAGTCATTTTTGGTTCAGAAAGTGAAGCTGACACAGTGATGATGAGATGAGCTGTGTTCGTTCGTCTCTGTGCTGTTTACCGCGCTGTGGTGTGTCGTCTTCCCAGTTTTTTTTGTGGGGGACTGTTCTCAGAAAGAAAGGGGAGAAGTATGTGATAAAATTACCTGTGTTTTAATTACCTTTCGTGTTGCTGGCTTCTCTCCCGTGAATGTCAAGGTTAGCCACACTGAAGTTGTTGCAGTTGCTTAAAAAAAAAAATCCACCCTCCTCACTCTCTCTTTGAAATGGACAGAAACGGAGGTGCGTTGTGGTAAAATAGACTATAATTTTAGACGAAACTGGTCGACATTTGATGGTTTACATCATTTGCAGTCTGCAGGCTTGATCGTTCAGATGTTTGTGTAGGTCTGTTGTGGTGCAGTATTAGTTTGTACTGGCAGTTACTTACCTGCACTCGTGCGCTTGTGGAGGCGGAGTATGTAGCCGTTATAATCCACCGAGAGAACTGGAGGGACAGTTTCAAAAAAAGAAGATAAAGTGGAGGGACAGTTTGAAAAAAAGATACACTGCATGCAGGGACAACAGCTAGGTTGGTTGGCAACCTGCTCATTCGCTCGTGGGCAAACTAAAACGGTCTTCTTCAAACACTTAACCACACAGGTGGACAGCAGCAGCGCTCGTCTGCTCCTTGTGTTGTTACCTGTGGAGAGTGGACCCATGTAATGAGGTGTTTTAAAAAGCATCTTATCTTTACGGTTTTTTGTGACGGATTTTTTGTCGGTCTGTTCACTGATGACTTTTTAAATTCGTGGATATCAAAAGCGCAAATGTTTTGCTTTGTCTCTATCTGTTAAACGTTTGTTTTAATAAGTGTGTTTTTATAATAGAGATTTTGGTTTTAGTGATTTGTTGCGTTTCAGTTAAAAAATCTGAAGAGATGAGTACAGACTTGGAGTCAACCACAAAAATCCAGTGACATACGTTAGAGTGTCAGAATTAATGCGAAAAAAAGGGGTACCAGAGAGAGAAACTCGTATCCTTTTTCCTCCTTCTGTTCTATGCGACTCTTTTTATTTGTGGATTATAATTTCATGTGATAAACAAGGATTGATTCGTTTCGATGGATTTGGTTAACCAGCTTGTCAGTATTTGATGTGGACGCTGTTACTACAGAAGGATTTTCCCCAGAAGACAGGATAAAGGATACTCTTGACACGAGAAGTGTGGGACTGTTTGTGCAAGGTGCACATTGTGTGGTGGCGCATCAAACCCGCTGAGTCTTCGTGAAAAAAAAGAGAGAGGGAAAGAGAGAAGAAAAAAAATTGGCGTAGGAGGTGTGTGTGTGTGCGTGTGTGTTTGAGATGCAGATTCTTCTCCCGTGTGAAACTGCTATGAGGACCTCCGCTTCCCTATCCTCCATTGAAAACTCGAATGTCCGCATACACCCCTTCCATCCCCAGACATAGTTTTTGTGAGTTGAGGATGTGGACTTCAAACAACTCTGAGATGCCAGGGACACAGATTGTGAAAATGTGAAGAGATTGGTTTAGAGTGAATCGCTGCTAGTGATCTAAATGCTGTAAAGAAATTAGCGTAACAGCCGTTAGTGACACAGCAACGAAACACATCTTAATTATTGCATTGCTTCTGGGATGTTTCATTATTTCGTCCAGAAATTAAGATCACCATAACGATAATTATACGGTTATTAGACATGTTGACTGTCTGGAATACGATAGAAAGATTGGCACAGTGCATCATTGGTAACAAACAGTACATGGAGGAATCTTGAACTTTGTTCTTTAACCCTCTGACCTGGTAAGGAGGTGGACGTACCGTGCTTATCCTGTTAAGAGCTATAAAACGTTTATTTCAGTCTTTTGATCATTAGATACTGTAGTCCGACTGTCAGAAAGACTTTTAAAAAGACAACACCACACTGCTTTTATAGACAGGTAAAGCACAACAGACCGAAAACAGTATTTTGGATGGTAGTGACGCTGTAAAATAAAAGCATGTTTCTTCATGGCTACCCATAAACACGAGGAA
>CM060322.1:48860623-48863123 GCA_030674155.1 Stramonita haemastoma | reverse complement strand
TCGAACTGAGAAAGGTTCCCTCCTTTCCAAGTACCTGCTTTCCACACAGCTTCTGTCTACCAGGTAGGATTGTGTTTTGATGTTGTGGAGGCATGATGTGTGTCCATTGTTATAAACCTGTCCTAAGCGTTTGATAGGAAAATTAAAAGATTGTTTTTGGAGAGAAGTAAGGAAGAGGAAAAGGATGGTGGTGTTTTGAGATAGTTTTGTATTTTCACCACTTACTGACGCCTTAAGTTTGACCTATCAAAATAGATGTATCTGAAGTATTTAAGTTTGCAAAGGTAGGTTGTCTTTACTGTTTTACTCTTTGCTGTATAGGTTACTGTCCAGCAAAGGTAAGTGATGTTTATATACAGAAACAAAGAAAATTTAAATTTGCTCAAGAGGTTGTATCGTAATTCTTTTTTTTTTGCTGCAACCTTGAGACAAAGATAAGATTTAGACAGAGATAAGACTTTTATTGTTCACAACTATTTTAGAGAAAGGTCAGATTTTGATGGTGTATGACTGAAATCACCTGTGACTGAATTTACAAAACCACATACACACAGGGACAGAATGTAAAAAAAAAAAAAAAAAAAGCACATGAGTACTTGTTCCATTATCCTTGATATAAAAGAATAAATAAATAGATAAATACTTTGTGTCTTTTTCTTTTCTGAACGACCTTTAACAAAGAACATATGATGATGTTGCTGCTAGTGTAGCTGTGGATCTTGGTATTTTGCAAACGCAGCGAGTTACATGTTGTTTTGAATTAGCCCTATTGCTTCAGAAGGTAAAGATCATGTCTGATGTGACGAATTGTTATCAGTTCAGTACGTTTGCTCTCAAAATTGTGCGTGTTAAGGACTTTTGACTGCTGTACATACTTCATTTATTCATTGAGAAGAGTAAGAAGTCTTGTTCCATCCAGTTATACTATTTACAGCCCCACCGACGACAGAGACCATACACATTATGAGGACGATCACCTCGTTGGAAAGTAATCAGTACCAGCATCTTCCAGTGTGGTTCAGGTCTGCGGCCTGTTAATATTTCAGTAGTGCTTGTTCAGTTCGGTTGACTGTAAATGCCTAAGGGGTTGTTGAAGATAATAGATTCCCATTTCTCTCTGTCTCTCTCTGTCTCTTTCTGTCTGTCTATCTCTCTCTCTCTCATTCTCTCTCTCTCTCTCTCTCTCTCTCTCTCTCTCTCTCTCTCTCTCTCTCTCTCTCTCTCTCTCTCTCTCTCTCTCTCTCTCTCCTCTCTCCTCCTCTCTCTCCTCTCTCTCTCTCTGTTTTACAAGATCGTTCAGACCTCGCGAAAGGGAGAATCTTAGAACCACATTAGCTTTTCTAGTATATGTTTTAACATAGTTTTCATGGGCAAAATGTTATGTTCATATCGATTCGTATTCGTTCGTTGTAGAGGGGATAGGAAAGAGAGAGAGCGTCAGCAATGAAAGGATTGTCCTCACTAGCCATATCTGAAGCTTGGTAGCAGCAATTTAAATCAAGAGGAGATGGATGTTGCTTGTGAATCAATGTACAACTGTTGATGCTTGGGGCAACATGCAGCATACTGATGACTTTGTTGCAGACACTGAATTGTCCATCTGACGAACAGAAAAGAAAGAAAGATAGAAAGAAACCTGGCAACAGAAGAACAGAATTTCCAAAACTGTGCTGACAAACGGACAGATGGACAACTATTGTAGTATTGAAATCAGACATACAGGAAAGCCGAATGGTTGGCGTCCGTAGCACAGCCTGGTTTATTGGCCTTAAGGAATGAAATGATTTAGGTATTCTGTCATTTATTGTTGGGAAGGAGAGGGGTTCAGATGGACGGAGTTAGATATTTGAAGGTACTAAGAGGCGTTGGCTTTGAATCTGAAGTTGAAAGTTACTGGAGCCACTGACACTGAATGAGGTGACAGCCCTGATATGGTTTTTTGTGGTGGGTAGGGCTATAAACAATATGGTATGGTATGGTATAGTATGGGAGGAGGAGGGGACAGACAGACATAGCAAGATAGATTGACTGGGATTTTACCACTCATTCACCACGCACACACACCCACGCACGCGCATACCAAACTCATGCGCCCTCTAACCATTGATCAGTGAGCACAACTGGCACAGGTTCTGAGCTGCCAACATTGCTTCCTTCCCCATACAAAAAAAATAATAATAACGGCTTTATCAGTCAGGCTAGCTGAAACCTGTGTGACATGTGATCTTAGTCACTGGGCTTCTCAAGAGACATAAAGACACACCTGTACAAAGTCACACGCCCCGTCGTACACGTACATATACAGCGCTGCGCAGCACCATTGGCCAGCACTGTGGAGCACAGGTCTGCTGTACTGGAGCGGACTGTATGTAAGGTGCGCCGTGCAGTGCCGTGCCGTGCCGTATGCGTCACCTGTGATTGACGGACGATACCTGGGCTACCTCTGTGTGTTTTTAGTCGCTGTTGTTGTTGATCAGTGTTGGTGTCGTCGTTTGTTGCT
>CM060322.1:48850623-48853123 GCA_030674155.1 Stramonita haemastoma | reverse complement strand
AAAAAAAGTTACAACAAAAAGGGGACGGGATATTCAGTGGTCAGGGCATCGCTTTCCCCCAACCAAGGTTAAGCAGATCGAGCGTGGTTACCAATTGGATGGGTGACCGTTTGCGCGGCTTAGCTTCAGTACAGCCCCCCAGTTAACCTAGCTGTAAATGGGTATCTGCCCTCTTTAGGGTCAGGGAAGGTAAAGCAGCGGGGGAGATGAGATGGGCGCCACCCTCAATATGGCTGGCCCCTGGAGAAGCTGAGGTCTCTGACGCCTCGCTCCCCATACAACCACATAGGTTATGGGACACCTTTACCTTTTTTATAACAAAAATTTGGCATTTCCATGTCTGTGAGTGTGAACATCGATTGTAGGTTAGACATTTTTGTTTCTGCAACCCATCGAATAAACAAATACCATCGCTATCCTTTACTCTGTCACGGCTTAGCATACCTCCCACACGTGTGAACACAAGTTGAAGTGGCCCTATGGACCGTCCCTGAAGTGCCTCTTTGCATGTGCCACTTTCCAGTACAAAATGGTGTTCCAATAGGAGCAAGTGGTCTCATTCAGCCTTTGAGCTCTGTCCAACCATAGATTGGTATTTTCTGTCCAGCCTGGGTCCCTTCATCAGTATTAGTAGTGTCTTGCTCTCTACTGTCCCCATTGTCCCTCTGGTGTCACGGTTCAGCTGTAAGTGTTCAATGACCAGGAACTGTAAAATCTCTCTCTCTCTCTCTCTCTCTCTCTCTCTCTCTCTCTCTCTCTCTCTCTCTCTCTCTCTCTCTCTCTCTCTCTCTCTCTCTCTCTCTTCGGTTCAAGATGTCTTTATTCAATCAGGGGTTGTCCTGACCCTTCCGTTTTAAGTATTAGCCAGCTTAGCGTGTCATAAGAATGTCTTTTTCCCTATCTTTTTTTTTTTTTTTTAAGGATGGAAAGAGCCTTATGGAGCTTAGATTTGACTTTGACTTAGCTTTTAGTTTTGAAGACACAACACAGAATGACTAAAAACTTTGTTTCGTAAAAGTCATAAAGTATTACCCCCTATACGAAGCTTGAAATGTGATTTTGTGTTTTCTGCGTCTCAAAAAGTAATAAAATGTCAACAAAAGTTCCAGTTGGGATTCAATATTTATACTCCCCCCCCCCCCCTTTTCTTCTTCTTTTTTTTTTCTTTTTTTTTAGCTGTGTATGCTTGTATGTTATGATTCAGAAAGACTGGAAAACGAACTACAATGGTATTCAAGTAACTGACTGGCAAAGAACCAATGCTTAATTCTGTTTAGTTTGGTAATAAGAACCAAGGTTTAATTTTGTTTCGTTTGGTAATAATTAGGTAGCTACTCTGTCAGTAACTTAGCTAGCGAATTTTTGGGTCAGTTTGGTTGATCAGTCATAGCTGAATAGGCTTGGTAGAGCAGAAAAATCACTTCTTTTTTTTTTTTTTTTTTACCAGGCACAATTTTTAAAAAATCATATGTTTAAAAGTTGACAGAAAGTGGATCTGTTTACAATAAATACACGGTCACACTGTGTCTGTTTCAGGTTCTGTGTTCAACAATAAGTGATTCAGTCTATATTTCTCAGTCAACAAATATTTGGGAGGGAGGGAGAGAGGGGGGGGGGTCGTTTTGTAGGAACAATGCTCATCTTTCACAGATGTACCAACATCAACATCAAACACACCAAATAATACTTGAAAACGAGAGGGCAGCCAAAGAAGGGAGGGAGGCAGGGTAGCTGTGACAAAAATATCCCATAGGGCAGTTTATGGGTGGTGCGCATTTTGAGCCGGTGAGACACAGACGGCTACCTGCCACTCCAGTAGGCAGGCTGGGCCTGTTTTAGGTGACAGCGGAGATTTGGCAGCCGGTGTATACAAAGTATATATATAGAGGGAGAAATAGGCTATACTCTCCACTGACTCACTCTAGCCTATCGGCCAAGCAGGGGCACAACAGTTACAGTGTGTGTATGTGTGTGTGACGTGACTGGATTACCCACCTGTTTCTGTTTTTTTCCCCCCGAACCACGCTTTCTAACAAGGCAGCAATCGGGCCCAGAAAAGACCGTTATTGGTGGACAAAATGATAGGTGAGTGAACAGCCCGTACAATACCACCTACCCGCCTACCCGGCCACTAATGACTACTGTTGGGGGTACATGGGGACCTACCCACTTACAGACCACAAAACCTGTGCATTGTTGTGTGTATATATGTGTGTGTACTGATTTGTGGATCTGTCAACTAGGTAGTCTTATGTTGTGGTGTGGGTCACTGTTGTGTTGTGTGTACGGTAGCCGGGAAGAGAGAGGGCTTAGCAGTAGCTGGCGGGTCGATTTCAGGCAAGCTGTTGTGATCGGCTCACCAGTATAACTTGGTCGTAAAGAAAACTTGAAAGACACAGGTGAGAGATACAATGTTGTATATATAGGAAACGGGGTACTAGGGTGGCTTGAAAGCGTGTTTCATCTTATGATGTGTTTAATAAGGAGCTGTTATTGGGGT
>CM060322.1:48800623-48843123 GCA_030674155.1 Stramonita haemastoma | reverse complement strand
CAAACAAACGCAGACTCTCTCCTTTAAACTCAAAACAGACACATTTCAGAGCATTTGATGTATTCTCTCACAGTGCACGGACTTCAGTGTGCTGACCAAAATAGACCTCCAATTCTGCAAAAGCGTCATACACTTAATTGCGTGGGGAGCTTTTGAACAGAATGTTTAACTTTGTGTTTGAGTTTCCTTTATACTTTTATATCTTGGGCAAAAAAGAAATGGTCTTTTCTTTTTTAATGTCCATTCACAAAATGGTGAAGTAGACACACCGGAAATAACACCAACACACATCACAGAGAGAGAGAGAGAGAGAGAGAGAGAGAGAGAGGGAGAGAGAGAGAGAGAGAGAGAGAAGATATTTGCCGAGAAAGTGAAACCCGGCTTAACGTCACGTGCCCATTGGTATAAAACTGTAAAAGTTATGTTAGAGTATGAAAGCGCCTGTTTCGCTGGGCTCTAAGTTTACTGATGACTTGATTAACAACAACGATGAATGTTAACAGTAATAATGATGATGTACCAGAAATGTTAGCAAGATTGTGATAATGGTGGTAGTGGTGGTGATGAGGAGGAGTAATAATATTTGTTTGAGACCCAGAACGCTAAAATGTATGAAAATGCAAGGAAAGTGTGTGTGTCTGTGTCTGTGTTGTGTGTGTGTGTGACGTGACTGCATTTAATAGAAGAAAACGGGATCGCCACCATCCCCACTTCCAAGAAAGCCACAAAAGAACTAAACAAACAGAAAACACCAGTCAACAACTTTCAACTACTTGTAACAAACAAAAGAAAGTCTAAAAACACCCAAACAGAACAGACTGTATTCTAATCTATAGCTCCTCTGCTGTCTACTCAGCTTCAACCATTCAGTAACATATAATTTTATTTGTTATAAAATTATGTACACTTATTATACATATATATCAGGGGCTGTTACACAGGTGTGTCTAAACTGCCTACGCTCACATCATTGTACGTATAGTAATGATGATGTTATTCGCAGTGATGAATGCAGTGTGACACGAAAGGGAGGGGGGTTCAAAAGATTCAAAAAACGATGATGAGGGGTGCGTGACGCACTTACTCATTCACAGTGACTCAGAGTGATTAGTTTTTCCCCCAAAACTCTTTGAACTGTATTGTTTTATCTTTATTGTTCTCGAATAATTTTGTAGATGAATAATTCGTTTTATTGGTGGTGGTGATTGGTGGTTGTTGTTGTTGGTGGTGGTGGTGTTGGTGTGTGTGTGTGTGTGTGTGTGTGTGTGTGTGTGTGTGTGTGTGTGTGTGTGTGTGTGTGTGTGTGTAAAACAGTGTTGTTGTGTGTGTTCGGTGTTGTCGTTGTTATCTCTGCTTATATTACTGTTGTTGTTTATAATAATGTTAACGATGATAGTAGTCTTTTGAGAGGGGGAATCTACATTTTGTTTTCGCATTGGTTTTTGCGGTGTTTCTTCTTCTTCTTCTTCTTCTTCTTCTTCTTCTTCTTCTTCTTCTTCTTTCTCCTTTTTTTTATAAAAATTAATAATGGGTCTACTTGGTTAGGGATTTTTTGTTTTCCTTTTTGGTTGTTGCTCGGTTGGGGGTGCTTTTTTTTTTTTTTGGGGGGGGGGGTTCTAGCCTTATAAAGGGTGGGCCTAGGGCGGGGTGACTGTTCATATTTTTGCATCTTGCAGCTGTTGATCTCACTCTGCATTGTTCGATAAATAGTGAACGCTCTTTCATAACCTGCCCCCCCCCCCCTTTCCTGCTCACCTACCCACCCTCCATCTTTTCCCTGTGATGTGTGGATGACTGGAGCCAGTGACATATATTTTCTTAACGATGTTTTGATGGCGGCGAAAGCTGTTGCCATGGCAGGAGGGAACATTCTTCATAACACTGCCATTTATATGTATAGGCGTGTGTGTGTGTGTGTGTGTGTGTGTTGTGTGTGTGTGTGTGTGTGTGTGTGTGTGTGTGTGTGTGTGTGTTGTGTGAGGAAGAGAAAGAGAGAGAGAGAAGTGTGTATATGTGTGTGTGGTCTTCAATTTAGTGTCATTTCATAAAAGTGATATTAGACATAGTGTGTGTGTGTGTTTTATTTATTATTTTCTTTTATATCGAGATACAGATAGCATCACGTGCTTTTTTTCATCGGTCCGTGTGTATGCAGTTTTGTAATATTGTCATCTGTTCCACCGCACACGAGGCTGTCTTACGAAAGCGGAACAGGATTTAACGTGTGCGCAAGTGTTCAGCGTGCGTCGCAAGGGGCTTGTTTAAGTCTCATCCAGGACTTTTGGAGAGTGAGTCAGCACTGACTTAACTCAGAGAAAATTCCTCGACCGGACTCGAACTGGTCGTCAAATTGCCACGCAATGTTGACCACTAGGCTATCCGTGTGTGTGTGTGTGTGTGTGGTGTGTGTGGTGTGTGTGTGGTGTGTGTGTGTGGTGTGTGTGTCTTTGAAGAACATCTGGAAAATGTGTTTAGAAATATCGTAGGAATAAAGCGGTTTCGTCTGCTTTTATTTCCAAGTTTTACTTGCTTTAGTATACGCAGGGGCTTGTGTCTCGATCCCAGGCCGTCAGATTACGAGCGCAATGTTCTAACCACTAGGCTATCCTGCCCCCACAAGTGAGTCAGACATAGATGTTGAAATATTGTCAACAAGTGGATATTGCTCTTAAGTTTTTTTGACACGACAGTCTGATAGCATTCGTCTCGCTCTTAGCATACACTACACTTTCCTCGTATCGTTAAGACATATTTTTTTTGTTTGGAGAGTGGCAGGGGCAGCATGAATACTTGTAATACAGTGTTCAATGCTTCTTTTGCAAACACTTTCGATAAATTATCGCTTGGAATATTTCATCAATTCATAAATACAGATGTTGGAAATCATAGCAAACACTTGTTCACGAAGCTGAAGAAGTAAGCATGCATGATCTTCTTTCCTTACATGAAGTAGAACGAACCTACTCGATGTGGATAGAATAAGTATGAAGAAAGCAGTTAAGAGCACTGGTATTCCCTCACACCCATAGCTAGACTACTCAGACATACAGGTGGAATGCTTTTTGCTTTAAAAAAAAAAAAAAGAAAAACAAAAGAAATAACTACGAGCGCAATGTTAAAAAAACGGCCTTACATTTTGAAACTGATGACGCATAACTCTAGCAACGCAGGTTGCCCATAAACATCCCACACACATTGTACAGACGAGACTGTCGCGACATAGCCGGCCGGTGTTGAGTGTAGGACTGCTCGCGTACGCGCGCGCGCCACACACACACACACACACACACACACACACACACACACACACACACACACACACACACACACACACACACACACACACACACACACACACACAGAGTCTAAACTTAACTTTTATTACCATGAAAATCTGTTATTTCACTTTCTTTCCTAGCCCTCGACAAACACACAGAACCTGTTTCAAAAGGGTTTTTCCACGTCACACCCCCCCCCCTTTACCCCCCCCCCCCCCTACCCCATTCAGTTGAGTTCATCATCATCATCATCATCACGCATTTCGTTTGCATGGTTACTGGCAGATGTTGATGAATCTTGTATGTATTCAGTGTCATATTAAACAAAAGGAAAGCATTGCTATCATACAACCGCTACAATGTTCTGCAATACTTTTCATTTATTCTTTCATATTCATTCTTTCATATCGATGGATAATGAAATAAGCTCTCGTGTGCTTTTTTACATCCAGTCCCGTGTATATGCGGTTTTGTAAACTTTGTCATCCGTTCCCACCGAAGGAAATAAGAATGTTATTGTCAAATTCGGACAAACGATTTTTAGATTAAGAGAGATTGCTCTAGTTAACATTAGAACGGAGGGTACATCGTTTATGGAAATCCTTGACATATCAGTTTAGCAGGAGCTTTTATTTTAATCAGATTTATTCATGAAATGTGAGGTCAGCATAGGAAAACTTGAAATGCTGATCAGATAGCTTTTAAAAAAACTTTTAAAACACTTTTTTCGCTCCTGGCTAGAACTTCAGGTTCACCAAATGCTAAGATTTTGAATAGACATGCGACCATTTGCCCACCATTAAGAGAGCGGCACTCGGTCTTAGCGGATGAAACAGAGAATTGAATATATTACTACTATAGGAAAACTGAAAACTCAGCTAACATGGGTTATGGGACCAATTGAAACACTTATGACGTAGGAACCCCAAGGTTTTATTTCTCATAGCATTTTTGGATTCGTTTGTTTTCTCATAACCTAAGCTTTATTTATGTCTCTCACAGTCGGTTTTTCGTCACTTCAGCACTTTCACTGAAGTTACAAGAATCTTCATTTTTGTTTTGGGAAGGTATTTCTTGAAGAAGAGGGTTAAGGAGTACGAACACGAGTTACACGAACGTGGTATTATTCTAAAGTCAGATGTTCACGTCATTATACACAGCATGTCCGCGTCCACGTCACAGCAGGATAGGCCCTTGCCTTTGCAGCCAGGTCAGGTGAAAAAAAAAAAGTAACAGGGGGGGGGGGGGGGGAGCAGAAAACATGAGATTTATTATTTTACTGTATATACATTTCTGATTTCACCTTCAGATGTCTTTGCAGGCGTGCTGTGGCTTTTGCAGTCGTGTGCGTGAGTGTAACACACCAACACACACACACACCACACACACACACACACACACACACACACACACACACACACACACACACACACCCCCTCTCTCTCTCTCTCTCTCCTCTCTCTCTCTCTCTCCTCTCCTCCCCACACACACAGTCATATATTTTGTCTTCTCCTCCCAGTCAGTCCTATCTATCCCTTTCCCTTAAGGGGCAGATCAAGTGAGAATAGACACTAAGACAGAGAGGCATGTCACACGTAGTGAAGAATCCCTTTCCTCTCTCATCTCCTCCTCCATTCTCTACTCTCTCTCTCTCTCTCTTCTCTCTTCTCTCTCTCTCCTCTCTTCTCTCCTCTCTCTCTCTCTCTCTCTCTCTCTCTCTCTCTCTCTCTCAACTATTTCTTGTCAAATTCGGGTGGGTGGTTACGAAAAAAGAGAGAAAAAAGAAAAGGGACTGGGGGTTAGATAGAACGAGAAGACAGACCTCAAAACTTGTAGCCCTGGAGTAGCAGGGGTTGCTGCATTGCTCTGTGTGTGTGTGTATTTGTGTGTGTGTGTGTGTGTGAGAGAGAGAGAGAGAGAGAGAGTGTGTAGTGTGTGTGTGTGTGTGTGTGTGTGTGTGTGTGTGTGTGTGTGTGTGTGTGTGTGTGTGTGTGTGTGTACCTACGCTAAGGGAGGAGGAAGGTGTGGGGGAGGAGGAGGAGGAGGTTTCTTAAGGGTTGAGTCACAGGGTAGGGTCAGGTCATATCATAAATCATTACAGAGATTTTGGGGTCTGCACATGTCGACTTTCGCCTGTAAAGAGAAAAAGGGTGGCTCCACCCCGCCTTATCCGGTGAGGGGACACTTACACACCCGTAATTCAGCTCTCCTTGTTTTCTACATGTATGCGACTTTCTAAGTATATTTTTGTGTGTGGGAAGGTGGGTGTGTGTCTGTGTGTGATTGGTGGTGGTGTGGTGGCAGTGGTGTGTGTGTGTGTGTGTGATTGTGGTGGTGGTAGTGGGTGTGTCGAGTGTGTGTGTGTGTGTGTTGTGTGTGTGGTGTGTGTGTGTGTGTGTGTGTGGGTGTGTGTGTGTGTGATGTGGTGTTGTCGCAGTGTGTGCGTGTGCGTGTGTGTGATGTAGTGGTGATGTCGCAGTGTGTGTGTGAAATGTGGTAGTAGGGTGGTGGTGTGTGTGTGTGTTTATGTCTGTCTGTCTGTGTGCGCGCGCTATTGGGTTTACACACTGTCCACCCAGGTTATAAAATGTAAAGCTTTTTTTTTCGGGGGGGGGGGGGGGGGGGGGGAGTGAAAGTTAAACATTCTCCACACTTCATGACCCACGCAGCAGTCTTTGGTATGTCCAAAGAAAGAAAAACTTCTTACCGCCTGTTTGTTTTATGCACTGGGAAAGGGAGTTATGGCTTTGCTTTTTATTTTTATTTCATACCACCCTTCAGCAAAGCCTTCCTAATTTTATGGGTGGTTGGGGGTGGGGTGTGGGGGTGTCGGTGTGGAGGGGGGGTGTCGGTGTGTGTGTGTGGGGGGGGGGTGTACGCGCGCGCGATGTGGATGTGTGTGATGTGGGTGGTGGTGTCGATGTGTGTGTTGTGTGTGTTGTGTTGTGTTATGTTGTCTTTAATCTAACCTCTGTTCACTCTCAGTGGTATTAGGCGAGTTAAGTGGAAAGTGTAGTGGAAGTTTAAAGTAGGGAGGGGAAGGGGGCGGACAGAAAAAAGACAAGAGGAGATAACATGAGCGTTGGTATATCCGTGAGAAACACGAGCGAGATTTTCAGTAAAGAAAGTGATAGCACGAAACAACAATAATGTAAACACAACAAATATTCTAGTGGAATATTCATTTAACATTCAATAATATTATACTCTGTGTGTGTGTGTGTGCGTGTGTGGTGTGTGTGTGTGTGTGTGTGTGTGTGTGTGTGTGTGTGTGTGTGTGTGTGTGTGTGTGTGTGTGTGTTGCTAGAGTTAAATTCGAACATACAGGTACATGCTGATGAGAGATTACTTAAGTGGGTCTTTTAATATCACAAAAGGTCCATCGATTCCCCCCCCCCCCCAACACACACACACACACACACACACACACACACACACACACACACACACACACACACCCTCCCTCCACCATACCACCCCTGACAATGACATTCAATCCTGACGATCCAAATAGCTGGGCCACGTGCAGAAATTTACCGGTCAACTTCAGTAGCAGCAGCAGCAGCAGCAATTTTCTTCAAAGCTCTTTCAAATCAGAGCTAATATGACATAAATAATGTGTGCCAAATCTCTCTCTCTCTCTCTCTCTCTCTCTCTCTCTCTCTCTCTCTCTCTCTCTCTCTCTCTCTCTCTCTCTCTCTCTCTCTCTCTCTCTCTCTCTCCTCGTGCTTGCGCGCGCACACACACACACACACGTACGCACGCACATGCACACGCGAGTTACACACACACACACACACACACACACACACACACACACACACACACACACACACACACACACACACACAAATCATAACATGTTCCAGTATAGTACATGGGGCAATCTTTAACCTATCCAAATGTTACGGTTCAAAGTACAGAAGCGAGGTCAAAAACGACAGACTGCGTTCTATTCTTGCATGTATTGTTCGCACTCCAAACTGCTCGCACTGCTTTAGACTGCAGTTTCCTAAATAGGCTTCATCCTGATATTATTTTATCAAAACTTATTCTATTTCAGTGTGGTGCAGTGTGTTATCCTCAGCTGATGGTATTCGATCTTTTTTTTTTCTTGTTTTCGAGGATAATGGAATAAGCACTCACGTGCTTTTTTTACATCCCGTCCCCGTGTGTATGCAGTTTTGTCAATTTTGTCATCCAGTCCCACCGGCATACAATGGACTACTCTTCCAAAAAGTGGAACGGGTTTTAACGTGTGCGCAAGTTGTTCTGCGTGCGCTCGCACACGGGACCTTGGTTTATAATTTCATTCTAAGGACTTTTGGGGGGAGTGGAGTCGGCACTGATGTTAACTCCAGAGGAAAAAACCCCTCTTGAACGGGATTCGAATCCGGATCAGCAGATCACGAGCGCTGCAACGAAGTTAGTGAGCCGGGACGATCTTCTTGTGTTGTGTGTGCACCCTTACCTCCTGCTATCTCTGCTGTTCCTGACTGGATTAACGAGGTAGACCTTGACATTCCCCTGAGATACAGTTTTGTGGGACTAGATTTTCTGAGAAATATAATCTACCTGTGTGTGTGTGTGTGGTTTTTGTTGGGGTTTTTTCGGGGGGGGGGGGGGGGGGGTTGTGTGTGTTTGTTTGGGGTTGGTTTGTTTTTGAGGGTGAAGACAGAGGACGGGTCATTTGGGAGAGGGGCGAGAAGTGTGTACCTCTAGGTTTCCCCGTTCTCTTTCTTACTGTGTGTGTGTGTGTGTGTGTGTGTGTGTGTGTGTGTGTGTGTGTGTGTGTGTGTGTGTGTGTGTGTGTGTGTGATCGCGCGCGCACGCTCTGCAGAGATACTAGAGAGGAAAGAAAATAGGGTTAGGTAAGGAGAAGGGTAGGTGTGGGTATATCCCAGGAGATTTTTTTTTTAAAGAAACTTTGATCTACACACGTTCTCACATGCACGCACACGCAGGTTCATGATTTAAGTGCAGACAAGTCAGATAGATAGGTAGGTAGAGAGAGAGAGAGAGAGAGAGAGGATGGATGGATGGATGGATGGGTAGGTAGGTAGATTAATTGATTGATTGATTGATTGATTGATAGATAGATAGATAGATAGATAGATAGATAGATAGTTAGATAGATAGATAGATATCTCTGTGTGTATGAAACCACCTGTTACGATTGGTAGTAAGAAGCGGATGTGATGGCTTAGGCTATTACCATTGGTATTTCCATTGAGTTTGTACCCAGATCAAACCTTAGACCACCTGTGTACACGGGCACAGAGAGAAGTCTTCACTTCGTGTTGAAAGGCCCATACACACACACATTCCCTGAGTATGCCAGCAAAGCAGTGCGCAAGAATCGCTGACACTTGAATGCACCAATGTTTGCTTTGTACTCGAAACACAATTATTGGCTTTAGTCAGAGGGTAGTAGTGCATTTAGGCAAGGTTACAGGGCTTAGAGCTCCCTCGCTTGCGTGCGTATGCGCTCACGCTTACGCGTGTGCACACACACACGCGTGCGCGCGCGCGCACCATACACACCACACACACGCGCACACACACACACACACACACACACACACACACACACACACACACACACACACACACACACACAGAGCATATGCATGCAAACTCCGACACAGTCGCACGCAGACAGGTGTGTCACACCGTACACAAAACGGTTTTCTTTCCGGAACTGAAAAAAAGACACTGAGGACAACAACTTCATGCTCAGTTTTCCAAGAATGTCACCGTGTGGAACATAGCGATGTGACAAAGGGGAAAAAAGGTAGAGGAGGGAAGAGAATGAAGAAAACATCCGTTTTATTCTAAAACCAGCTTGCAAGATGTTTGATCCGTTATTGCGGTGGTCTGTGTGTCCTCTAGTTGCCATCGTACGTGTGTCATCCTGCAGGCGTTTTGCATGCATGTAGTCAATAGTACATATACTTTAGTGGACTACCACCTTGCGTTTCGGTTTTACCGAGAGTTGGACGAGTGACTAGAATCATAATTTCCTTCCCTCCCTTCAGGCTAGTTTGAGGGAGGGGGGTGGATTTGGTTTTTTGTTTGTTTGTTGTGTGTGTGTATGGGGGGTAGATGTTGGTTTTGTTTTGTTTGGGTTTTTGTTTTTGGTTGTTGGTTTGTTGGTTTGTTGTTTGGTTTTGTTTGTTTGTGTTGTTGTTGTTTTGGGGGGTATTATTTCGCTCCAGTCATGATAGCCCTTTTGCCATTGTCATGACCTTCAGTTTCTTTTCTGTTCAGTGGCTTTGCTTTTCTTCATCACTGAGCTCAGTTTCTTGCTTGTGTAGACAGACCACTCCGTGTTTATAACAGAGTTGGTGCTTTTGACCGGCAGTGCCTGACAGACACGTGATGCAGGGACAGGGCATTGAGAACAAGTCAGGTGATGTGCCGCTTTGAGTGCAGTCAGGGCCATAAAGTTGGCAGTATGACACAAAGTGGCGTGCCTGTAGTGTGCTTAAGAGACATAGACCCACAACGCTGAAGTCAACGTATTGTAGTTTATGACATACAGGTGTGGTGGACGAAATGGTGGGGATATATATTATATATTATATATATATATATATATATATATATATATATAATATATATATATTATATTATATATATTATATATATATATACAGTACTCGCAGAGAATTGCTTACGTTGTGTTTTTGTCATGTGTCAAATTCCATTTAATTTACCTTCATATTTGGCTGCAGAAGAGCATACTTTAAGTGTTAGCAAACATTTTTGTCGGGTCTCTCTTATCTGGGTAAGTTTTTATTTCATGTTGCTCTTTCCGTGAGGACAAGAGATCTACGTTTGTTGAAGTCTTACAGGGTGATATGATCTGAGGGGTTTGGCTTTACTTTTTTTGTTTCTGATTTTACTGCGTCTGCTTTTTCTGTACCAGCCACGGTTGTAGAGATTAAAATAAAACCAAAAAAAAAAATCTTTCCCCCGAGATATGAGACTGTTTTGGGGTGACTGTTATCTCCTATCGTTGTGACCTTGATTTGTAGTGTGGTACAAAAATGTTTGTATCTCACCGTTATGCATAACACTATGATAATGTTCACAGTATCACTATAGCATATTTCCACATGCATGTTGAGGTGAGGTATCGGACTGCAGAATATGCCTAGGGTGAATAGCTGATGTTTTGATTAAAGCGATTAGAACCTTATATTTGATGAAAACAGCGTTACAGAAATGTGTGCACTTTATGCATTCTTTTACGTTGTGAACAGAAGATAACTGTACTTTTAAATAGAAATTCCTTGTGATGACTGACACAGGCCAATTTTTAATCATACAAATACTATCCAAATTATATATATCGGCAGCCTTCAGTCTCGGAAGACTATGGCGTTGCCTTGAGGTGTATTCTGGTACAGCGTCGGATGTGTGGCCTGTCCGACAGGATGACAGTCCTATGGTTTGCTTGTTTTAGTCAGATTATAGTCTTTCCAGATTGCTTGATATCAGGACTGTAGTCAGAAGCCAGAGAAAGTCGGAGGTCCCACGATCGTAAGTTCTCCACCTGAGCACTCGGGCACCAAAAAATTGTAGAATTGTTGAAGCACAAGATGAGATAAAACTCACTCCTTAGTCCCTATGGAGAGGACACAGATGATATATAAGATATCAAAGATGGAACAGCTGTATTTCTCATTTTTTCACTTTTTTATTTCACAGCAGGAAAATTCTAAAGCATACAGCATGATGAATATATTTTAATGTCATTATTAAAGTAGCTACATTTCGTCTTCAGGGAACAGCAACTAAACCTACAACATTTCTCTGTCGACAGAAGTCAAAGAAACAGCGGCCCCCCCGGAGCCTCATCAGAGTGACAGTCCGCGCAGCCAGGACAGCGGGGTGACGGAGGAGCATGGGGAGGGGGTGGAGGCCCGCTGGCAAGGCAAGACGTCAGACAGGGTGAACCTGTACAGCGAGAACGTCGTGAAGGAGGGAGACTCCTCTGAGGTCGTGGACCGGGAATCCATCGCCAACCTGGCCACCACGCGTCGCCAGTGGGAGGCCATCTTCACCACCACAGAACCCAAAGAAGAACCCTCTCCCAAGCCCAAGAAGAACCCGCCCAAGTGGGAGGTGCGCATGCCCTACGCGGAGAAGACCAGCGCCGGTCCCGACACCGTGTCCTCCAACAATATCCCAGCGAAGAGGAGGAACCCGAGTCCCCGCCCGCGCACGCGCACCCCGCCCCAAACATGGCGGACACGGAGAGCGCCATCGAGCGGGAGATCCGCCTGGCCATGGAGAGAGAGGAGATGCTGAGGAGGGAGCAGGAGCAGCGCGTGCGTCAGCTATCCCATCAGGCCCAGCGCGGGGGCAAGGCGTCGTCCATGGAGTCTAGCACGGAGAGCGAGCTGCAGCCGTCCTTCCACGAGCTGGCGGAGGCCGACCGCGGCTCCCAGTTCTACATCAACGACTCCGTGCACCAGCAGCAGCAGGAGGAGGATGCTGAGCGGGAGGAGTCGTTACAGCGAGGCTTTGCCCATCAGGTGAGAGGTGTAGTGGTTTTGTTGTTGTTGGAGTGTCTGTTTTTGTCGTTGTGGGCAGATTTCGCTTTCACGATTTGTTTTCTTCCTTCGTGCACCAGCAGATACTGGTAGTATTTTGTTCCTGGTTTTTGGCTGATTTGTTCTTTTTCTTTGTTTTGTTTTGGGCTGTTTTTATTGGGGGGGGGGGGGGGGGGTATGAAGTCTGGTTTGTTTTGTTTTATAGAATGATGTCAAAATTGTGTTTTTGTCAAGAGATGCTTTGGTTTGATACTTTTTTTTGTTGGGGGGGGGGGGGGGGTAGCTTTCGAAGGGATGACGAATCTATTTAAATCTTACATTTTTTAAAATCTTTTCTTTAAGTTTGATTTCTGTTTTTACTTCAGTAACTACTTGATAGTGTAATATGGATAAATTGAGAGAGAGAGAGAGAGAGAGAGAGAGAGAGAGAGAGAGAGAGAGAGAAGCAGGAAGGTGGTGACAAACCGAAAAAGCTTTGAGCACATGCTAAGAGACTATGAAAAGAAGAGGCCACACTAGATGGGCAACATACAGATAAAATAGTAACAAAAATACAGACAGCTCACTTCAGAAATACCCACTCCTTTTAGAAATTTCTTTAGTAGGTTAGGACGATAAATCAAAGAGAGACAGACACGACAAATGTTTTATTAATAATGTTGATAGGTAAAAGGTAAAAATATAGAGTTCACACAAATGCTTTTGGACAGTAAAATCCGCACACAATGTCTGCCAAGGAAGTTGCGGCATTCCAGAGAATCTAGTGGAGAGAGAGTCTAGTTGTGTTAAAAGTGGACTGAAGCCAAGTTTCAGAAAGGGATTGACGGATAGTGATACTAAACCATTGCTTTGTTGGTTTCAGAAACTTAATGCTGCCAGCAAGTCTGACGCCAATGCCACAGAAAGCATTATGAGCGCGAGATCCGTCTCCAGAGAGAGCGTGAGGCAGAGCTGGCGTTACAGAGAGGGGGACGAGGGACACCCTCATCTGCCCACCCTGAACAGTCCGCACAGAAACAACAACAACAACATGTGCCTGTACAACAAGCGCCAGAAGACGACGACAACGACGACGAAATGGAAGTGATCATTCAGGAGATCCCCTACGAAGACGCCATCTCGCGCTACAACCACGAGGGCGAAAGCCGCATAGCGCAGGAGCTGCGAGAGCTGAAGGAGAGAGAGGAGGAGGTGCGCAAGATGAGGAGAGGATGGTCAGAACCTCCCTCGGCACAGGAGGAGGCGGCGACCTCTCCCCGCAAAAACCGGCCCCGGCCTCCCCCAGTGTGGGCTCAGCCGCCAAGTCGCCCATGGCCGGAGGAGCCAAGTCCACGCCCAACACGCCCGCGTGGACAAAACTCCAGGACCACAGTCAGTTTCTCCCGAAGCACGCCCGCCTCCCCGCGTACAGACAGCAACACAGCCTCGCCCAGAACCCCGAAACCAGAGACGCCCATCGAGCGGGAGATCCGCCTGGCCAGGGAGAGGGAGAACGAGCTCCGGAGAGCTAAGGGACTACCAGAACTGAAGCCCGAACCGCAGCGACAAGAGAGCGTGGAGGAGCCTTCTTCCTTCCAGGACGAGGTGGTGGTGATGACTCCTCGCTTCCACACTCCGCAGCCGGACAACATGCGGCGCTTCGCCTCCAACAGGCTGCAGCAGGAGATGCTGGACCAGAAGAACCGGGAGCTGAAGCTGCGGCAGGAGGGCAAGATCCTCTCCACCTCGGAGGAGCACATCCAGCCTCACAGGTACTCAGAGATCGTGGGCCAGGACCAAGCTGGACGGCGTGGTCAAGAGGAACTTCAAGACCCGGCGCCGCAACAGCAACGCCTCCCAGGACAGCGCGGCTAGTGGGGACAACACGCCGCGCTCCCAGGGAACTCCCCAGACTCCCCGGGAGGGCTCCTCCTCCTCCGGCAAGAAGTCCAAAGGAACTGGCGCCGTGTCCTTCTCCTACCGGGAGTTCGCGCAGACGGCCGAGTCCAAGATTGAGCGGGAGCTGAGAGAGATGAGGGAACGGGAAGAGGAGCTGAGGTCAGTTGGTTTGGTTTTTGGAGTGTGGTGTTATGTAGAATTTTGTGTTTTATCGTGACGATAAGAGCTAGTGTTACTGTTTAGAATCTTGTGTTTTATTTTAGGTAAGGTAAAGGTGTCCCATAACCTAGGCGGTCGTAGGGGAGCGAGGCATCAGAGACCTCAGCTTCTCTAGGGGCCAGCGTATTTAGGGCGGTGCCCATCTCTCCCTCACTGCTTTACCTTTCCTGACCCTAAAGAGGGCAGGTACCATTTACAGCTGGTGAACTAGGGGACTGTACTGAAGCCATGGCGCTTAAACAGTCACCCATCTAACTGGTAACCACGCTCGATGCTGCTTAACTTGACTTGGGGAAAGCGAGTGCTCTGACCACTTAGCTATCCCACCCCATTAATTGTATTTTATTGTGACAGGACAACTTACAGTTGCTTTCCATGCAGCTACTAGCTGAGTGTGGTAAATCTCTTTTGAAGCACTGTTTGAGGCATTATTTGGGATCTAAAAAATATTGGTATATGTCTCATACTCTAGTAGTAACCTTGATATAATTATCACAACAACTACTCTCCTGGCAAACAGATTAACACTTTCATACTGTAAAGCCAACAACATGCTATTGCGGTAGACCACACCTTTGTTTACCATAGTGCCTTCATTATCTTTGACCATGGCATGATTTTGTCTCTGAATACTTCTATCTCATCACGATTTTAAATATCACTAAACTTTGTTGGCAATACAAACTTAAGCTCTTTTTATGAATGAAGACTTGTATGAATACTTGGTGACTTTATTTTCTTTGTTATTGACAACTTTGTGTGTGTGTGTGTGTGTGTTCAGAAAACTAAGAGTGGTGGAGCAGATTCCTAGACCTTCAGCTGTTTGAGACTCTGTGTGTGTGTGTGTGTGTGTGTGTGTGTGTGTGTGTGTGTGTGTGTGTGTGTGTGTGTGTGTGTGTGTGTGTGTGAAAGGACATTCAAAAGAAGGAAAATGATATGATTATATATAATATATTGGAGCATGGACACAACAAAAATAAGTTAATAAAATAATTACGAAAAGTCTGTGAATAAACTGTAGAATTAATCATTAATTTTACCCCCCTGAGCATATGTTTCAAGGTGGGCAGGCTATATAAGAGCACTAAACAGACCTGAATTTATATCAGCTAATCCCTTCATCCCCCTGTTGTGAAGCGAGCAATGAACAAATTGTCACTAAAAGTAACACAAGACATATAGGACTAGAGACCCCTCTCCCTGCATTGAACCACAGTAACTATTGCTTCTTCTTTCCCTGCTGTACTCAAAGTAATATTTAATTATTCTGTGGTCACTTTGCATCCTGTTGGCACAATAAAAGCGAATGTGATAATTGCCTACACTGTGTCTAGGATCTGTAGATTCCGTGATTTGTTCACACCTTGTGTGATTTTACAGTAACATTCAGTGTAAACTTAACCTATGACAGACACTTTCTCTTGAAGTTCAGTATTTGTCTAACCCTGTCGACAGTGATTCAGATATCATCATGAAATGGGCTAAAATATGAGTGTTACTGTGTCGCTGTAACATAGAACGCCCCATAAAATTGTAAAGCTTCTATTCGGTGCATAAGCATCTGAGAATAGAGTTGTACCTTCATGTTGTATAAGGCTGGTGAAATGCTTCACAACAAGCAAACACAGGCAGTCTTTTGTTTAGCCTCATTTGGATTTCTCAGCAATACTTTTATCTGTCTTAACCACCACAACTTGAAATGTCTAAATATTTTGGGGGATCTCGGTTTGATCTATCAAACAGTGAAGTTGAGGGTATAGGGATTTTTTTTTAATGGTGTCCTTTCTAGAGGTCTCTCAGAGTTAAGCTATAATCATACAGATTATTTAACTGTTAAATCGGATCAGAATGACATAATCTAGAAAATGGTAACAGTTTTTTTTTAGGAATGATGATGATGCAGTGGTGCCTGCAGCGTGATGAGAAGGGAAAGGAGAGGATGGGAGAGGAGAGGAAGGGAGTTGTGAGGACTGTGCATGTCATCTATGTGTTCATGTCCCTTCACGGGGACCAACCCTGCGGCTTTAACTGTAACCTGGTCTGCCCCTTCACCCTGCTGTGTCTCCGTGCAGTGCAGTGCAGTGCTAAGCAGCGGTGAATGGTCACTTGTCTTACAGCTTGTTTTTTACCATGGGATGATTTGCACTGCCTGTCACCACTGGAAGCGTGGCACGCATTGTACAGACATGAAACAGGAAAGTCATTCCGCCATCATTTTTTTTTCTAAACGATCATCTCGTGGGTCACAGTTTTGGGGTGCATCCATTTTTGCTGTCTCGGTTAACATAATTATAGCTGGATGGAATTAAATTGAAATTATATTTTTACCAATGTGTGCTTGTCCATCATTCAATTCTTCCATTTTTTTCATGGCATTTTGCATTTGTTAATTTATTGGTAAATGGCATTGGAATTATGTCACCTCTTTCATCAGTTTTCTTAGAAATGACCAAGGGTCAGGTCTCCTGTATTGCCCCCAGTCTTTTTTTTCTGAAGCAGGGATGGTTGTTTAACCAAAGAGGGATGGGAACACAGAATTTTGTTGTAGTTGCTGAGAATGTTTATGGTCCTAGTTGCTGTGGTGATTTCACCACGCCCGTTGCCATCAGTAGGTGATGCTGGGTAGTCAGACAGATGGCAGTTACCCTTTTATAAAGAGGTTTTCTCACACATGTGTGTGGCAGTGATGGAGAGAGTAGAGAGGACATGGTTGCTTACTTGTACTTCATCTCCTCTCTCCAAGACCTGTCTTCTTGGAGCAACTTTTCACTTCTGCACAACAGAAATCAGTGAATAAAGATATAATTATAAACAATCCCATGATGAAAATATGAAAAGAGATACAGGCGGTCAAAATATAGTAGTGCATCAAAACTTTTGTCTACAATGGCTCTTCACTAAAGCAAGAACACGGGAAACTTTCAGAACAGCGAAACTGCCATCTTCTTTGCTGGTAGATTCAGACTTGGTTTATTAGGTGCAGTTCTCCACTCTGGACTAGGATAAAGAGTTATGGACAGATACGAAAAGAGGATGCATGCATACAGGCAGAGACTTCCATGAATCCAACCATGAATTGATGATTGGGTAGTTTTTAAATAAAGTAACAAGTGTGCAAAATGTCACACTGAATGCAATATCTCCCCATACTGTTACTCATTATCTGTTATTCGTCGGAATGAAGACTTTTATCACAGAGGAAAAAGTCCTGTTTTTTTTTGTGATGGAAATGTGTTCCTATGTTGTGAAGCATACATATTTTTTTTCTGATTTGTTTCCACTTCAGGAGTGACCTATGTGATTCAGGTGTTGATATAATGCAATATTTTTTTTCTCTGTCCACTCTTTTGAACAAAGCAAGATGCATTCGTTTGCAGACGAATGCTGACAAGCTAGCGCTGCACGTGGATGTATCGTAGGGCCATAGAAACTGCCATGTATGTCTGTAGCTGTAGGTCTGTCTATATAGGGCAACACTGCTTTAGAGCTCGTAGAGGGGGTGTACTGCTTAGAGTTGGATGCAAGAAGAAAAAAAATTAAAATAATGATGTTGGCAACAACTTAATGATAATGTATGATAGTCTGTGTATATAGAGACTGTACAAAATCATGTTCATAGCCTGTAGTGATTACTCTGCAGTGATGTGTAAATTATGTACAGTCCATTATGTTCGTAAAACGGCTTCATCTTGTGTACATTACCATACAGTCTGGATTTATCTATATATTATATATACATACATGTACCGCTAGTAGTGATGTATCAGTTACAAAATATGTGTTCAGCTATTGGTTATACTGTAGGCATATTCTTAACATATCCTCTGGTTGAGTGTGTTCTTGTTTTCGGATGTTGATCTGGTTGGAGTTTAAAAGTGTTCTTAATGTGAATTTTATTCACATGTATGAAGCCATGTAAAGCTGAAAGACTTTTTTTTTTTAATGAAGAAAATGTTTTTAATGTATGCAGGATGAACTTGTTGAATATGCAGTGGGAGCTTCAGAATTTGTACGACTATTTTTGTACATTCATGTGTCCGGAGTTTTAATGTTACATTCCATTCATCGTAAGGGGAAGAAACTGTACATAGAAATATCTACTATCTGTTTTTATTAACGCTAGAAACTGTATGGTCTTTCATCATTCCTTTATGACTTGATACAAAGGAAAGCTGTTTTCACTGATTGAATGAATCAACCTAACTGCTGGAATTCTTTCTCAAAGAGTGCTTCAGAATAGCATGCAGACCTGGAATTTGATTGGAAGCATGAATTTTTCATATTTTTGTTCATTTCATGAACTGGAAAGGTCACAGGGAACAGCATAATGCAGCAATGATATTTTCATGATGTACAGTCTCTGTTGGAAGCAGAACTGCAATGGAAAGGCAGACACAGCGTCATATGTTTTGCATATTTGGTTTAAAGATAGTCCTTTAGGTCTTACTCTCTTAGGAGATACAAGTCATTCACAGAGCATTGTATTCCTGTAAGGAGCAGTTGCATTTTTTCAAACTTCTCAGTTCAGTTTCGGACTCAAATGTCGAAAGATGCGGCCTACTTGCACATGCATTTCTAACCCCTTTCTTTTCTGATTCAGTCAACCGAGTATTGTGTTAAATACAGTGTTATCATGCAATGTTTGGGAGGGGAAGTGGTGGATTGGTAGAAGTTACACCTTAGGTCTATTAAACAGCTGTTGATTAGTCAGACCTTTTTTGGTACATGTTCTTTGATTGGCTGACCATTTTGCCATATTGTTGTTGATTGGTTGGACAGGTTTTGAGTGACAGGCATGTGAATGGCAAATCATTTTGCTGCTTTAAGGTTCTCCTTTCCTCCATCCCTCTTTGTCTTTTTGAGCTGCCGATCCTCTTTCCTTTCACATTGATGGAACATGACGGCCAGACAATTACTCTTATCAGACCTTTTGTTTTCACGGACAGAATGGGGGCCTAGAGACTGTTCGCAGGGGTGCAGGTTCCTACCAAGCTGGGGTGTTGATAATAATGCCTATAGGTGTATACTACTTTCCATGCCAGGATTTCCTTATATCGCAATACACTGCAGGCTGCAGCTATGTTCTCTGCTGTTTGCTTCCAGCGACACTTTATTCCCCTTCAGATATTACAATTCCAAGCAAAAAAAGTTTGAAGGTATGTTTTTAAGAGTGGAGTAGACATGTATAGAAATAGATCAATTGGGTTACTTGAATCTTTTGCGCACTTTTTCCAGATTGACATTGATACATTCTGACTCTTGTTATTGAAATCGATGCATTCTGTTGAAATTGGTATAGATTTAAATGTGGTTTAGAGTTACTTGACTCTTATGTATTTTTCCTTACTGAAATCGATACATTTTGTGTTTCTTATTATTGAAAACGATACATTCTATTGAAATTGATACATTCTGTGTTTCTCATTCTTTTACTTCTAACATATCTGATTGCTATGCAAATGAACAGGCTTAGAATCCCCGAGTGCCTTATACACCCTGAAAGCTGCGCGCGCATGTCCGTCAGCAGTTGATGAATTATCGGATAGAACTGATTTTTCTCTATGATAGAAAGTTTTTCCCTAACATTGGTTAGGCCTACTTTTCAAAAACAAGTGGTTAGTTACCATTAAATATGTATCACTCTTTACATGTTGAACTGTCATAGGCCTAAAAGATGTAACGCTAGTATTGATGAATAGTCTCACTTATAGAGAGCAGTTGGCATGATTAAAATATCCTCTTAAAACCGTGCTTCCGTAGACAAATAACTTTCATGTATTCAGAATCAATCTATTTAAACAACTACAAGAGGTCCTTTGAATTAAGATTACCACCACAACACTGCTTTAAATTCTAAGAGATTCTTGATCATTTTTCCCCTCATAATTTTAACTGTTCTTCATTTACATCAAACTGGCATTTTCCCCAAAATCGTTGATAAGTATTGACTTGCAAGACAATGGTAGGTTCCAGATTAAACCTTTACAGATACACAGGTTTTCAAGGCTGTACTCTTTCAACATTTTAAAACCATGTTCTGATAATTGCTATATAAGTAGATAAATAAATCAGATATACTCTTATCCATATTACTCTATCCGTATTTAAAGCAATTGTAGATTTTTGTTCCCAATCCCCGAGATCTTGAGCACCATCTTACAAGTCTATTACACCCAAAGACTTCATAGGTATTCTTCTGAATTCTGCATTTAAAGTTTTGCCTCGTGGACGTTTGCCGTTATGTAATGGGAGACATTGGTAGAAACTCAAGCTTTGGCACATAACCGACAAAAATGAAAGAATTGGTAAACAGCTTCTGTCGTTCAGAACCCCAAAGACTCTCTACAGAGTTAAGGAAGCAAAAGTAGATTTGGATGTGAACTACCTCGTATTTACTAGGCAAAACGTTTAACACCATGTAGAAGACAGGCCAAGAAAGCCTTCTAAACAGAGCATCTTCAAACACTACCCTCGAAAAAGCTATCAGCACAGAGGCTAAAAATCTTTGAAAAAAATCAATCTTCTATCACCCTACCTTGCTTCTAAAGTCTTTTGGTACCAAAAAAGCATGATATTATAAGGAAACATAGCTATTTAAAAATCGAGCAAAAGCTATATCATTCGATAAGCAAGAGCGTTAGTTTTTACTTAGATATTGGTGTGAGTGAGTGACATGGACGCTGATCTTGCCTGGCTTGTCTCTCTGTCTCTGCTGCAATGAGGAAAGTGATGTGACTGTTCACCATCATCGTCTGTATCTGGGGGTTGTTTGTCTCTCATGCGTAATCATGTATCCACATGTAACCTGTGCAATTAAAGTGAATAAATATATTATATACATACATGCAATAAACCAGACCACCGTGTTGCCTGTTGGTGTGTGAGATGGAGGTGAGAATGAGAGTGTTTATACAGGAGATCTGGATGTATATGTAACATGCTCGTTTCTAAGTTTTCAACCCTGACAAGGTCTTAAGGTCAGATGATTTTTTGTTTTGGTTCTTTGTTCTTTAGCTAGAGCACCAAAGTTTATCAATGGTGAGATTTTGGCAGATGCAACCTTTTATCTTTGGCTCACCATCAGGGTAGCCGCATTTTGACTTCAGGAATATCTAACCATGACACCAGTGTCCATGCACATTAAAAATAAGATTTTGTCATTCATTCTTACTGGCACATAATGGCATTCACTTCCGAAAGGCAAAATTGGTTTTAGTGTGTGCGAAAAGATGTTCTGCATGTGTTTGCACAGGGGGTCTCAGCTTATAGTCTCAATCCAAAGGACTTTCACTGGAGTGGAGTCAGTACTGCTGTTAACTCCAGGGGGGAAAAAACTCTTAAAGAGGTGTTTGCCACGGCGGTGGCTCAAAACAGCCGTCAGATCATGAGCACAACGCTCTAACCACTGTGCTATTCACCCCCACCCCCCTCCCCTACCCAGTTGGGTTATACACATCCTGATCATACAGGAATGGCATGAGCATGGTCAGAAATGTCATAAGTAAAATAATAATAATAATGAAAAAATGATGTAAAATTTTTTTTTAATGTCATAAGCGAAAAAATACACAAAGCAAGGTACAAGCAAAATGTTTCAACATACACAAGTTTTGCCCTGATTATGTTCTCTCCCTTTGCTTTTCCAATATGATAGCTACACTGTGTGACCCCCCCTTTTGAGTTTCCACTGAAAATAATGGTGTAGTCTCTTTTTTTTTTTTTATTGTTGCGCGTTCCCCAGCTTAACACCCTGGGGGTCACCCAGAATAAGCACTATTCACTCACTATTCCACCCAGGAATCACTGTGAGATAGGAAGTACACTGGATGAGAAGTTTGCGTGCACGACTGTTTTCAAGTACCTCACCACATCGGCAGCCATACTCCGACTGCAGAGGATTTTTATCTCCTTTATAAAGGAGGAGAGTGCGGGTTGTTATGTTAAAAGCTTGTCATGGCTGAAGACAATCCCAGCATCACATTTCACAACATAACATTTTAGTGTAGGCCTTGACACTTGCATCAATAACTGACACAGCTTTTGGCCTGGGATCTCTTGATTTTGCCTTCCTGATTTTTTTTTCCATTACTGCCTTATACATTTTTTACACCACTTTTAAGTAACGGCAGATTTTTCTGCGTGAAATTCGGAATGCTCTCCCCAGGGAGCGCGTCGCCACAAGAGCAGCGCCACCCATTATTTTTTTTCCTGTCTGCAATTGTATTTGTTTCCCTATCAGGTTGGTTTTTTCTAGAATTTTGCCAGGGACTACTCCCTTGTTGCCTTGGGTTCTTTTAAAAGGTAAGGTCCAATAACCTGTGCGGTCGTAGGGGAGCGAGGCATCAGAGACCTCTCTAGGGACCAGCATATTGAGGGCGGCGCCCATCTCCTCTCCCTCGCTGCTTTACCTTCCCTGACCCTAAAGAGGGCAGGTACCCATTTACAGCTGGGGGGACTGTACTGAAGCCAAGGCGCGCTAACGGTCACCCATCCAACTGGTAACCACGCTCGACGCTGCTTAACTTGACTTGGGGAAAGCGAGTGCTCTGACCAATTAGCTATCCCGCCCCAAAGGGTTCTTTTATGTGTACTAAATAATTATGTGTAACACACGGGACCTCGGTTTCTTGTCTCATCCGAAGGACTAGCACCCGGACCACCACTCATGGTCTAATGGATGGGGGGAAAGTTTTAGGCCTAAACGGGAGTTGAACCACCACACATTTTGACCCAGACTTTTCGCTTTCTAGACAGGTGCGTTACCTCTAGACCACTGATCCACTTCATTGGAGTTCACACAACCCGAGAATATTTATCTTCAGATTTTGTTGCTCTTTTAGCAACAGATCTAATGTTGCTAGGTCCGTATGGCCTTCATCTTGCATGGTCTGCACGTTCCATGTTCTGTATAATACTTATTTTTTCTTTAGCTTTATTTTCCCTCTTCACTTCTTTGCAGTTTTTTCTGCAGTTCTGGGCATTTAAATTTTCTAGGGAGTCTCTACATGACTGTGGGAATGCCTGGGGCTTTTTTGGTAAAAATAGCATCCCCACCTTCTGCAAATTCTGTGCAAAAAATTTCCCCTTTTCCCCCTCTCTCATTGTTTCTGTCTTTCTCCTTACCTTTCTATCATCTCTCTTATTTTCTGCTTTCGTACACCACTCTTGATTTTTTTCAAGAAAATCTTTCAAATAATATTCTGTTTTCATTATAAGACATTTTGCCTGTGCTGGTTTTTGTTTTGGTTTGGTTTGTTTGTTCTGGCGACCAGGTAGTGATGGGCACAGGATGTCTGTTCTGCAATGGCTTTTGCCCACGTGGCACTTTTTAATATATTATATTATGGTACTTTGACATGGCTGTTATCCTTTTTTTTACGCTTTTTTGTACTCTGGGGATAATGAATTAAACAGAATGGCTGGCGTCCTCAGCACAGCCTGGATTATTAGCCCTAAGGAATGAAATAATGTAGACATTGGGTCATTTAATGTTTTGTTTTATTTTCAGATTGATGGTGTTAGAGATTTGAAAATATTAGGATGTGTTGGTTTTGAATCCGAACTTGAAAGTTACTGGAGCCACTGACATTGAATGAGATGAAAATCCTGATACGGCTTTCGTAATGGATAGGGCTGTAAATAATGAGGTATGGTATGGTATGGTATGGTATGGTATGGTATGGTATGGTATGGTATGGTATGGTATGGTATGGTATGGTATGGTATGGAATGTTGTGGTATGGTATGGTATGGTATGGTATGGTATGGTATGGAATATTGTGGTATGGTATGGTATGGAATGTTGTGGTATGGTATGGTATGGAATGTTGTGGTATGGTATGGTATGGTATGGAATGTTGTGGTATGGTATGGTATGGTATAGAGTGGTATGGTATGGAATGTTGTGGTATGGTATGGTATGGTATAGAGTGGTATGGTATGGAATGTTGTGGTATGGTATAGTGTGGTATTGTGTGGTGTGGTGTGGTGTGGTATGGTATGGTATGGTGTGGTGTGGAATGTTGTGGTATGGTATGGTATGGTATGGAATGTTGTGGTATGGTATGGTATGGAATGTTGTGGTATGGTATGGTATGGAATGTTGTGGTATGGTATGGTATGGTATGGTATGGTATAGAGTGGTATGGTATGGAATGTTGTGGTATGCTATAGTGTGGTATTGTGTGGTGTGGTATGGTATGGTGTGGTGTGGAATGTTGTGGTATGGTATGGTGTGGTGTGGTACGGTATGGTATGGTATGGCGTGGTATGGTAAAGTGTGGTATGGTATGGTGTGGTATGGTATGGTATAGTGTGGTATGGTATAGTGTGGTATGGTATAGTGTGGTATGGTATGGTATGGTGTTGTGTGGTATGGTGTGGTGTGGTATGGTATGGTATGGTATTGTGTGGTATGGTGTAGTATGGTGTGGTATGGTGTGGTATGTATGGTGTGGTATGGTATGGTATGGTGAGGTATGGTATAGTATGCTATGCTAACCTATTTTGTGGTATGGTATGTTATAGTATGCTTTGGTATGCTAACCTGTGGTATGGTATGGTATGGTATGGATGTTGTGGTATGGTATGGTGTTGTGTGGTGTGGTGTGGTATGGTTGTGGTATGGTATGGTATGGTATGGTATGGTGTGGTGTGGTGTGGTATGGTATGGTGTGGTATGGTATGGTATTGTATAGTATGCGATGCTAACCTTTGGTATGGTATGGTATGGTATGGAATGTTGTGGTATGGTATGGTATGGAATGTTGTGGTATGGTATGGTGTGGTATGGTATGTTATGGAATGTTGTGGTATGGTATGGTATGGAATGTTGTGGTATGGTATGGTATGGTGTTATGGAGTGTTGTGGTATGGTATGGTATGGTATGGTGTGGTATGCTATGCTATGCTATGTTATACTATGCTATGCTATGCTATACTAGTCTGTATAGCATATAGTATGGTGTGGTATGGAATGTTGTGGTATGGTATGGTATGTTATGCTATGCTATGATATGCTATAGCGTGGTATGGTATGGTGTGGTATGGAATGTTGTGATATGGTATGGTATGGTATGATGTGGTATGGAATGTTGTGGTATGGTGTGGTATGGTATGGTGTGGTATGGTGTGTATGGTGGTATGGTATGGTGTGGTATGGCATGGCATGGTATGGTGTGGTGTGGTATGGTATGGTGTGGTATGGTATGGTGTGGTATGGTAAAGTGTGGCATGGTATGTGTGGTATGGTAAGTGTGGTATGGTATAGTGTGGTATTAGTATGGTATGGTGTGATATGGCTGGGATGGTGTGGTATGGTGTAGTGTGGTATGGTATATGTGTGGTATGGTATGTATGGTATGGTTGATGTGGTATGGTATGTTGTGGTATGGTATAGTATGTATGGTGTGTGTGGTATGGTATGAGTGGTATGGTGTGGTATGGTATGGTGTGGTATGGCATGGTATGGTGTGGTATGGTATAGTGTGGTATGGTAGTGTGTATGGTATGTGTAGTATGGTATGGTATGGTGTGGTATTGTTGTTGTGGATGGTATGGTATGGCATGGTGTGGTGTGGTATAGGTATGGTATGGTTGGTATAGTGATGCTATGGGTAACTATGGTATGGTATGGTATAGAGTGGTATGGTATGGTGTGGTATGGTATGATGTGTATGGATAGTGTGGTATGGTATATTGTGGTTGGTATGGTATGTGAGTGTGGTATGGTATGGATGGTATGGATGGTGTGGTATAGTATGGTGTGGTATGGTATGGTATGGTAGACTGGTTGTGTGGTATGGTATGGTATGGTATGGTATGGTATGTTGTGGTAGGTATGGTATGTGTATGGTGTGGTATGGTAAGTGTCGTATGGTTGGTATGTTGTGTGGTGTGTGGGTATGGTAAAGTGTGTATGGTATGGTGATGGTATGGTATAGGTTATGTGTGTATGGCTAAGTGTGTATGGTGTGGTATGGTATGGTATAGTGTGGTATGGTTATGTGGTATGGCTAGTGTGGTATGGTATGGTGTATGGTATGGTATTGTTGTGGTATGGTATGGTTTGTGTGGTATGGGATGGGTGGTATGTGTGGTATGATGGTATGGTTGGAGTGTGTAGTATGGTATAGTAATATGGTATGGTGTGGTATGGTATGGTTGATTGGTGTGGTATGGTATGGTTGTGGGTATGGTGTATGTTTGTATATGTATGGATTAGGTATGATTGGTTGGTATGGTATGGTATGGTATGTATGGATGTATGTATGGTATATGGTATGGTATGGATGTATGTTGTATGGTATGGTATGGTGTGGTATGGTATGTTATGGATGTTGTTGGTATGGTATTGGTATGGTATGTTGGTATGGTATGGTATGGTTTGGTATGGTATGGTATGTAGGTATGGTATGGTATGGTATGTGGTTGGTATGGCTATGGTTGGTATGGTATGGATGCTATGGTATGGTATATAGTATTGTATGGTATGTAGTATGGTGTGGTATGGTATGTTGTTGGTATGGTATGGTGTATGTATGCTATGCTATGATATGCTATGGTATGGTATGTGTGTATGTGTGTGTGGTATGGTATATGTGTGATGTGGTATGGTATTGGTTATGGTATGGATGTGGTATGGATGGTTGGTTGGTATGGTGTGGTATGGTATGGTGTGGTATGGTTGTGTAGGTAGTGTGGGTATGGTATGGTGATGGTATAGTGTGGATGGATATGTGTATGGTATGGTGGTTTGGATGGTATGGTATGGATGGTATGTGTATGGTATGTGTGTGGTATGGTTAGTGTGGTATTGGTATGGTATGGTATGGTATGGTGTGGTATGGTTGTGTGGTATGTATGGTATGGTTTTGGTATTGGTGATGGTATGGTATGGTGTAGTATGGTATGGTATGATGTTGTATGTAAGTATGGTATGGTATGGTGGTATGGTATGTGTGTATGGTATGGTGGTTGGTGGGAATGGTATGATTGGTATGGTGTGGTATGGTATGGTGGTATGGTATGGTGTGGTATGGTATGGTGTGGTATGGTATGGTGTGGTATGATGTGGTATGTATAGTGTGGTATGGTATATTGTGGTATGATATGGTATGGTATAGCCGCCGCTGTAGTCTAGTGGTTAGGGCGTTGGACTCGTAATCTAAAGGTTGCGGGTTCGATCCCAGCTTTCGGCTATGGCGTTGTGCCCTTGGAAAAGGCACTTAACGGCTATTTTCTCACCCCACCCAGGTGTAAAAGGGGTACCAACCTTGTGTTGGGGGTTAACCCTGCGATAGACTGGCGTCCTATCCAGGGGGGAGTCTATGACTCTCAGTCGCTTAACGCCACAGAAACCGGGATAAGCGCCGGCCTGATGAGCCTTAAGGCTCGGGACAGACTTTAACTTTTAACTTTTAAAATGGTATGGTATGGTATGGTATAGTGTGGTATGGTATGGAATGGTATGGTATGACATGGTATGGTATAGTATGGTATGATATGCTATGGTATGGTATAGTGTGGTATGGTGTAGTGTGGTATGGTATGGTGTGATATAGTATGTTGTGGTTTAAATAGTTTTATTCAGAATTTTGGACAAACATTGTAAACAACAGCATTTAGAAATCACAGCAACAACAAGCTTGTAGCTTATAATGTGCTCAATTTAACAATGAAAATTAACATGAAAACGACGGCCGTTGAGCTGCAATGTGCAAAACAACAACAAAAACAAAAAAAATCCATCAATTGCAATCTTTGCTAGAAAAAGGAAAAGTAATTCCAAACAAAACAAAAAAGATGTATTTGTAGAAAAAACACACAAAATTAGTGGAAGAAACAACAACCAACAAACAAACAAACAACAAAACAAAAAACAAAACAAAACAAAACAAACAAACAAACAAACAAACAAACAAACAAACAAACAAACAAAAGACCAACCACCAGCAACGATAACCGGAGAAGGAGAGAGTGAGAGACCAACTATAAAAATACCATCATCAAGGCCAAAAATACTGTCAGTTATGATGATATCAGGTAATAATCTGCATGAATAGTGAAAATTATGAAATAATACGTGTACTATATCAGATCTTGTTAATTGCTATTTACCTTTAGCTTTCAAAGCTATAGCGTGCTTTCTAAACAATCATACAGACATTAGCGGGTAGCAAAGAGAATTACATAAGTGCTTCAAACCTCTACTAAGACTTTTGTAATTGGATACCATTATTTGACAAAAATATTATAAAAATCGTTTTGAATCAAATATAAATTGATGGACAACTTCAACAATAAAGATATTTGTTTTCATATTGAGTTCAGGGCTGCCCCTCAAAAGAATTTGCAAATGAACATATTCAGGGGGAAGCAATGCAATTGTGTTGGCACGGACTAAATCAAAATTAGGACAGAACAGAAAATAGTGTTCGGCTGTCTCCTGTGCACTACCACAAGCACATAATGGATCATTTGCTACATGACGATGAAACATATCATATTTTAGGTCACTTATTCCAAGTCGAAGTCGACAATGCAGTATTTGTTCTTTTCTTTTACCATGATAAAAATACAAAGGTACAATAGGATCATTCATAGATAAATATCGTTTGAATTGACTTAAGGAATTACTATTTTTAATAGAATCTGGAAGAGAGTTCCACAGTAAAGTAGTTGACGGAATAAAGGATTTTTTATATATTTCTGTGTTACACCTTGGTAAGCTACGTTCATAAGGCCTTCTTCTATGATACAGATTTATATCGGTTGTTAGTGCAGGAACAAGATCAACTAAATATTGGGGACACAAACCATTAACCATTTTATGATAATAACAGAGTTTGTGTCTGGTTCCTCGTTCTTTCAGAGTACAGAATCCAGACTCTTGGTACAATTTTTCATGGGATGTGCCACGAACAGCCCCGACTATTGTTCGTATTGCATCAAGCTGCAACATTTCTAATGATTTTGACTGCGTTTCAGTACAATTATCCCATATTATGTCGGCATAGTCAAAATGAGGGAGTATAAATGACTTAAACATTGTTTCAAGTGTCTTCCTATTAAGTTTATATTTATAGCTTTTAAGGCATGAAACCAACATAGTTACAGTATTTATTAAGCTTTTAATATGCTCATCCCATTTACAATTGTTCTGAATAATGAGACCTAGGTGTTTATGCATGCTTTTATTTTGGAGGTGGGTTGATTCGAATGAGAGAGGCAAGATCGTGTTATTGTTTCGAGAAAAATTTAACAGCTCTGTTTTGTCTGCATTAAAGCTAACTTTCCAGCACTTAGCCCAAGACTCTATTTTTTCTAAATCTGAATTAAGTATTTCGGCGCGAATATATGAATCGTTTAGTGCTAAAGACATGCTAGTATCATCTGCAAATAGTTTTATATCAGATTCTATATTGTTCACAATGTCATTAATGAAAATTAGAAATAGAAGTGGACCTAAGACTGATCCCTGAGGAACGCCAGCACGTATTGTTTTAAAGTCTGATTTATGTCCTTTAATCACTACTGCTTGGGTACGATTTGAAAGATAGTCAGTAAACCAGTCTAATAATTTACCGCGTATACCATATGTTTTCATCTTGTGCAGGAGCCCCTTGTGCCAGACACGGTCAAACGCTTTTGATATGTCAAAATATACTGCCTGTGTTGTGATTCCTCTATCATATGAGGAACAAAGACTGTTATATATACAAAGTAACTGGTTGACAGTGGAGTCTCTAGGAGTAAAACCTGATTGGAATGGAGAAAGAATGAGATTTGATGATAGGAAGTGATACACCTTAGAATGAATACATTTTTCTAAAACCTTCCCAACACAACTCAGTAATGAAATTGGTCTATAATTATTGCATAATTCTTTTGATGCTTTTTTATGTATTGGATTAACTAAAGCTGTTTTCCAAAGTTTTGGGAACCTACATTCAATTAGACTTCTATTAAAAATATTTGTTAAGGGATACAGAATTAATGGTAGTGACAATTTTAAGAGTTTATTGTGTACTAAATCTAATCCTACTGCTTTATTCACATCAAGTTTTAGAACAACTTCTTCAACTTCAGAAGCTGACAACAAAATTTCGTTTATTTCTTTTTCAAGAAAAGGAATGTCAGGGGGAACATCGTTGTCATTCTCTAGAGTTGACTGGGAAATGAAAAAATTATTGAAAATATCTGCCTTATCCCTGCTTGAGTAATAAACAGTGTTGTTAAACAAAATAGGAGGAATTTCGTTAGAATCTATTCCTTTCTTTTTTAAAAACTGCTTCACTAGTTTCCACCACTCCTTTTGTCCAAACTTGGACGGGTCTGAAACACTACGTTCAAGTTCTAATGTGTATTCTATCTGTCTTTCCCTTTGTATAGAGTTTACATAGTTCCGAAACTGACGGAAACGAAGCCAGCTTTCAGGCGTGTTAGTTAGTTTGGCGGTTTTGTGAATGACTTTACGTTTGGCAATTAACATTCTAATTTCATCTGTCATCCAAGGTACATCATTGGGACGAATAGTAACAGTTTTAACTGGCATACATAATTTTGCTTTATCCATTAGAATTTTTGAAAACATCTCAGCACTTTCGTCTAAAGTTACAGCATGAATAACTTCATCCCAGTTTACTTGCAATAACAGATTATGAAATTTTGATTGATCTAGTTTGTTATAGTTAAATATTATTCTTTTAAAAGGCTGCTCTTTAGTAATGGTATTTCTGACCCTGGCACAAGGAACACTGTGGTCACTACAGATAGCTGGCAGAACTTCAACTGAGTGTACTAGGTTAGGACTCTGTGTAATAATCAGATCTAAACAAGAATGTGTTGAATCAGTGATCGAGTAGGCTCATTAACTAATTGTTTAGTATGTTGTGGTATTGGTATGGTATGGTATGAAGTGGTATGGTATGGCATGGTTTTGTGTGGTGTGGTGTGGTATGGTATGGTGTGGTGTGGTATGGTGTGGTATGGTATGGTGTGATATGGTATGGTACGGTATGGTATGTTATGCTAACCTATGGTATGGTATGGTATGGTATGGTATGGTATGGTATGGTATGGTATGGTATAGAGTGGTATGGGATAGTGTGGGTGTGGTATGGTGTGGTATGGTATGTTGTGGTATCGTATGGTATGGTGTTATGTTGTGTGGTATGGTATGGTATGGTGTGGTGTGGTATAGTATGGTATGGTATGGTATAGTATGTTATGCTAACCTATGGTATGGTATGGTATAGAGTGGTATGGTATGGTGTGGTATGGTGTGGTATGGTATGGTGTGGTATGATGTGGTATGGTATAGTGTGGTATGGTATAGTGTGGTATGGTATAGTGTGGTATGGTATAGTGTGGTATGGTATAGTGTGGTATGTTGTGGTATGGTATGGTATAGTGTGATATGGTTATGGTATGTTGTGTGGTGTGGTATGGTATGGTGTGGTATGGTATAGTGTGGTATGGCGTGGTATGGTAAAGTGTCGTATGATATGGTGTGGTATGGTATGGTATAGTGTGGTATGGTATAGTGTGGTATGGCATAGTGTGGTATGGTATGGTGTGGTATGGTATGGCATGGTATGGTATGGCAGGGTATAGTGTGGTATGGCATAGTGTGGTATGGTATAGTGTGGTATGGCATAGTGTGGTATGGTATGGTATGGTGTGATATGGTATGGTATGGTATGGTATGGCATGGTATAGTGTGGTATGGGATGGTATGGTGTGGTGTGGTGTAGTACGGTATAGTAAAACTATGGTATGGTGTGGTAGGGTATGATATAGTGTGGTGTGGTGTGGTATGTATGGTATGGTATGGTATGATACGGTGTGGTATGGTATGATATGGTGTGGTATGGTATGATATGGTGTGGTATGGTATGGTAATGTATGATATGGTATGGTATGGTATGATGATTATGGTTTGGTATAGTATAGTATGGTATGGTATAGTGTGGTATGGTATAGTGTGGTATGGTATGGTGTGGTATGGTATGGTATGTGGTATGGTATGGTATGGTATGGTATGGTGTGATATGGTATGGTATGTTGTGTGGTATGGTGTGGTATGGTATGGTGTGGAATGGCATAGTGTGGTATGGTGTGGTATGGTAAAGTGTCGTATGGTATGGTGTGGTATGGTATGGTATAGTGTGGTTATGGTATAGTGTGGTATGGTATGGCATGGCATGGTATAGTGTGGTATGGTATGGTGTGGTATGGGATGGTATGGTATGACATGATATGGCGTGGTGTGGTGTAGTATGGTATAGTAAAACTATGGTATGGTGTGGTATGGTATGGTATGATATGGTGTGGTGTGGTATGGTATATGGTGTGGTATGGTATGATATGGTGTGGTATGGTATGGTAATGTATGATATGGTATGGTATGATATGGTGTGGTATGGTATAGTGTGGTATGGTATAGTGTGGTATGGTACAGTGTGGTATGATATAGTGTGGTATGGTATAGTGTGGTATGGTATGGTGTGGTATGGTATGGTATGGTATGTTGTGGTATGGTATGGTGTGGTGTGGTGTGGTATGGTATGGTGTGGTATGGTATAGTATGCTCTGCTAACCTATGGTATGGTATGGTATGGTATAGTGTGGTATGGTGTGGTATGGTATGGTATGGTATGGTATGGTATGGTATGGTATGCTCTGCTAGCCTATGGTATAGTGTGGTATGGTATGGTATGGTATGGTCTGCTAACCTATGGTATAGTGTGGTATGGTATGGTATGGTATGGTATAGTGTGGTATGGTATATTGTGGTATGGTATGGATGGTATGGTAGAGTGTGGTATGGTATGGAATGGTATGGTATGGTATGTCATGGTATGGTATAGTATGGTGTGGTATGATATGATATGGTATGATGTGGTATGGTATGGTATGGTATGGTATATGTTGTGGTATGGTATGTATGGTGTGGTATGGTACGGTGTGGTGTTGTATGGTATGGTATGGTATATGGTGTGGTATGGTATGGTGTGGTATGGCATGGCATGGTATAGAGTTGTATGGCATGGTATGGTATGGTATGGTGTGGTGTGGTGTAGTATGGTATAGTATGGTATGGTATGGTATGGTGTGGTGTGGTGTGGTGTGGTGTAGTATGGTATGGTATGGTATGGTATGGTATGATATGGTGTGGTATGGTATGGTATAGTATGGTATGGTATGGTATGGTATGGTATATGGTATGGTATGGTATGGTATGGTATGGTATAGTACGGTATGGTATGGTATGGTATGGTATGGTATGATATGGTGTGGTATCGTATGGTATAGTATGGTATGGCATGGCATGGTATGGTATAGTATAGTATGGTATGGTATGGTATGGTATGGTATGGTATGGTATGGTATGGTATGGTGCATGACTGTGTCTGACAGCATCCGTCGAATACACAAGTATTGTCATTATGACCGTCTTCTCCAGTCATGTAGTATATGAAATGAAATAATACCCAGGGACATTATGGGATAAGTTTTTCGTTAACAAAGATTCCTTAGAGGACTTTGCAAGTGACAACTGCGAGTGTTTCATAGGCAAAGGTGTCCCATAACCTATGTGGTCATAGCGGAGAGAGGTATCAGAGACCCCAGCTTCTCTAGGGGCCAGCATGTTGAGGGCGGCGCCCATCTCCTCTCCCTTGCTGCTTTACTTTCCCTGACCCTAAACAGGGCAGGTACTCGCTGGGTGAACAGGGGGACTGTACTGAAGCCATGGCTCGCGAACGATCACACACCCACTCGGTAACCACACTAAATGCTGCTTAACCATAATTAGGTTTTATTTTATATTTTTAATAAATAAAAATATAAAATAAACCTAATTACACTAAAGACCTTGAATTGGGGACCATCAAATCAAGGACTAATTAAAAGTTCAAGAATGTACAAACCTTGTGGAAATTATTGCGTAAAGTGACAATTGCACTTGACTTTTTTTTTTGCTGCCTTATCTTCTGTGACATTCTTGTCCTGCTGTTCGTTCCCACACTGCTCATTTCAATATCCCCAACACAGCCACATCCAGATTTGTTATGTCTCATCCCCAGGGTCTGAAGTCCACAGGGCCCCATCAATCAAGCCACTCATTTTATTTATATATATATTTTTTAATAAAATAAAATGAGTGCTTATTCCATTATCCTTGAAATAAAAGAATAAATAAACAAATAAATAAATAAATAAAATCTCTCTCTCTCTCTCTCTCTCTCTCTCTCTCTCTCTCTCTCTCTCTCTCTCTCTGTGGTACAATTTTTGTCAAATCATGATGCATTTTAATGATTGAGCTTCAAATTTATCAAAGCATTAAGCAAAAAAAAAAAAAAAACCATGATTATTTCATTTTGCAATTTTTGCCACAAGCAACAAAAAAAATTCACAACCATTGGCATACAAAAGAGCAACATATCTGAGAGAAATTTACACGAATATAAATATATTATAAGCAAAGAAAATAATAATCCAATTAATCCAAGCATTCAGTCACCAAAAAAGTCCAAATTTCATTTTGCAACATTTGCCACAAAATCAATATGAAACATATTCACAATCACAGATATACAAAAATCAAAACTACTGAAAAAATTAATACAAATATGATAAATATGCAAAGAAAATAATCAATCAATCGATCATATACACACGCTCATTTCATTCCCCTTTTCTCTGATCACATATATGCAGCATATTTTGCGATTCAGAATCACTATCACATCAACAAGCTAAATGATTACATTTTTTTCCTGGGTTATAACCCACAACTACTTTTCAAACCACACCAGCCCCTTGCAACTTACAGAACGATAGAAATCTATATATAAACAGATTTTTCAGTGATTTTCCCAAAGTCTATTTTTTAACAACAAAATTTATTTCCCAAAGTCTATTTTCAGCAACAAAACCTATTTCTGGTCATGCATGGCTGATGATTTTGGCTATGTGTACCATGACTGATTCTGAAAAAAAAAAAAGAAAAAAGTTTTGCAGTTAAATGTGCTTAAGCATCACCCATTTTGACATTCAGTTTTCTTCTGTCTTGCTCTTTTCGTTCCTTGACTAGAGCTCTACGAGTTTCACCAATGGCGAGATTTTGCATACAACCTATCACACACACATATACTCCAAACTTACAGCTAGTCTACCTCTCACCCTTCCACCCCCCTACAAAATAAAGCAAATCACACACACACAGAGATGTACTCCAAACTCACAGGCAGTTTTCATGAACACGGAAGCGAACAGAACGTTCCAGACAGTTTGATCCACAAAAGTCGATACATGCAAAATTCGTCAATCAATCATTTCTCCACAGTCCAGAAAGAGATGGGGCTCTGACAGGGTCAACCTGCCTTTGAACACACTGCCTGAGATATACAGTGCAGTGCCCTCACCACTCCTAGAAGAGCTATGGCAGCAGTCAAGATATATATTATATTCCAATTACCAAACTCGGAGGTTTCATTCATTCATCACCTTCCAGCATTCTGGAGATCACTGTCACAAATTAAAAATCTCCCATGCATACTTTTCAAATATTCTTTTTTTTTTTGGTTATAGGATTTCTTCAACGTTCTTTCTTGCAACAGCCCAATGACTCTTTATGGTGTGACTGGAGAAGTCTTTTTCATAATGCTTCAAAATATGTATTTACAAAATAGGCAAGAGGCAAAATGCATGAATTGGGTTGATTTTTAGTTAACATAATTTACAAGTATTTAAAAAAAAAAAAAATAAGCATAAATTTCTGTGTTTGGACATATTGTACAAAAAGATGAAAACTATAACAAGTATACATGATTCACACACACACAGACACACGCATGCACGCACGCACGCACGCACACACACACACACACACACACACACACACACACACACACACACACACACACAGTGGCCTTTCAATTTCAAATTCTTTGAAGAAAATGCTTTGCATACCAATGAAAATCAACTGAGTATTGTAATCCACACACTCCCTACACACAAAGAAATAATATCAGACCACATCGAAATGAAAGGCATTGGGGAACCGGAGGAAGAACTGGTGGTACCTTAGAGTGGTGGGTTTAAGAACCTGAACATGCAGCATCAGACACAGGCATCAGTACTTAGTGAGGGGTTTTCCCCATTCCTCGGCTAGAGCTCTGAGGTTCACCAATGCTGAAAATTTGCAAATATCTGTAACTGTTTTTACCCACCATTAGGGTAACCACATTCTGTCTTTGAGGATGGTGTTTAAACACAACACCTGTGAGTGTGTACATACCTGTGACTTTGTGCGTACCTGTGACTGTGTATGCATTTTTAAAAAATGTTGTCAACTGTTCCTACTGGCATGAAATGGCCCACTCTCCCAAAGGGCAGAACAGGTTTTTAACACAGGCAAAAGATGTTCTACGTGCATTCGTACACAAGGCCTCTGTGTAGTCTTATCTGAAGGACATTTTGGAGGAGTGGAGTCAGTACCTGTGTTAGCTCCAGGGTGAAATTTTCTAAAACAGGCGCCTATGTGGTGGCTTGATCCTGAGCTGTCAGATCATAGGTGTAATTCTTTGACCACTAGGCTACCCCACCCCTGTACTCGTGAGTGAAAATACAGTCTCCAGTACAAGTCATCATGGTACTTTCACTAACAACTTAACTCCACACAATGTTTTCAACCAGCTTAAATCAGATAACTGTTAGCGACAAGTAATATTGTGCTCTGAAACACTTTGGTGAACATTGATCATTTCCTTGCCTTGCTAATCATATACGTGAATACTTTCAACCGATGTTCAATTGTTTTTTGTTGTTTTTTTTAACAACCCAAGCTCTTGTCAGCAGAGAACAAAATTTTTTATCTATGTATGAATTCTTTTATCTTCAGAGATAATGGAATAAGCATTCATGTGCTTTTTTTACATCCAGTTTCTGCAGCATCTACAAGCAAGCCTCTTCACTAGTACAAGGCTGTATGTAGATCTTAGTCTAAATGGGAACAGTCATAATGGTATCTGTTAAGATTTCTGAGCCACATTGACATGTTTGACACATCAATCTAGCCACTTACTACCATCTCTACGTCACCTGAGTAGGTAACAAATAAAAATACTAAGAACAAAAAAATAATTCTGAGATCAAATTTGAATGGCAGAAAAGTTTTTAAATCAATTCAAAGAAACATGCCTGGTTTTTTCCCGCATTCAACTGATTCTTTACTGATTCAAAATATAGTTATTTTTCAAACTTGTAAAGCAATATATCAGCTGTCAGAAAACACATGAAATGAAAAACAAAATTTAAAGTGAAAAATATCTGATTTAACACACAAAGAACATTAAAAAAAATCAAGTAATGAAAGTAAATCTGGCTTCAGACATATTTCAGAAAATATCCACACCTGCAAAAGTTGAATACACTTTCTCGCACTATCGAAACAACAGCTGGTCATACACACCAATATTACACGATAATAATCCTCATTTACCACACTAATAGGTTTTTGGCTTAATCAATTCTAAAAAAAAAAAACAGAAAAAAGACTACTATCTGTACATTTCATACAAGAATCACATAAAACAAAAATCAAAAAGAAAATGAAGGAAAAGAGGACAGACAGCACTGAAGTGTGCAGCATCAGGACTACAGTCATTTCACAGCAGGGAGCCAGGTACCATATCATAGAATGGTTGGATTGCACTCGGGTTCACAGTATAACTTAATAGCCACACTTCACAACAAAACATATTCAAGCTGAAATGAAAGTCTTACAAACAGTTCCTACCTACTTACAGACTAAACCAAACAACTGCAAAAAATGACACAGAATTTTTTTTTTAAGCTTGTGAGTACAAAAGGATACAAAAATTCATTTATTTGTGACGACGAATTACACGCATCTGAACACATAGGTGTGCTGCACATATCCACCAATGTTTTGTCAATTCATGACTACATGCATACAGACACCAATACACCTGAAGTCTGGAAGACAACCACACACACACACAAACACAAATTGTAATACTTAAACAGTCAGACAGGTAGCTATACCTCTTGTCAACTTTTTTTTTTCAACACCTCGGCTAGATCTCTCAGAATCACCAATGGTGAGATTTTGCGTATGCGACCATTTTGCCCACCATGAAGGTAGCCGCATTCCGGCTTCGGGGTAACTGTCTTTCAAATCACAACTCGGGGTCACACCTTATAGGTTGAAATTCTCTCGGAGGATGTGGACTCTTCAAAGGCTCGAACCATGTCTCCAGAAGGCGTGTGCGCACATGCACAAAGTCTCTTTTGCTTTTTACCATTCTAACATCAATCAGTCTTGACCATTCTTAGACAAGAAGAAAATTCAAAAGAAGAAAGAAAAAAAAACCCAGCCCAACATGAGGGCAACAATCTATCACATACTGAGCTATGTTACACTATTCACACATTTCTACTGTTTTTCCTATTGTTTCTACAGTGTCAAATATTTGGGTCCAATCTACCTACAACTCTCTCTGAATTTGATTCTAGTTTTCTCTATTTTTTTTCCACAACAATTCCAGTTTTCTCTAAATTTTTTTACAACAATTATCATACAACATTTCTGTATTTTTCTCAGTGTCTGGTTTAGGTAGTTTCTGAAATACACTTTGTGAAAGCATGAATAAATCCAAGTGTGTTTGCTAGTACACATTTGCTAGTGCATAGGTCAAGGTGTGCAAACACACATGATATTTTGTTTGCATTAAAAACATTTTTTTATGTGTCTAAGTGCTTGTATATGAATGAATGCGTATTCAAATGTATATGTAACACTACACTAGCGTGATCACTTTTATCAACTTCCCTTTTGCTTTTTAATTCATAACTGCAAACACAATTTACCTCAATATAAACAGATGGAACACAAATAATATACACAAATATTTTTCAAACTCACACTATCATACAAAATACACATTTCTCAATCTTGCAAACTTGTTATCAATACCTAGAAAAGACACGGCACTTCACTCAAATCTCTCCCATGACAAAAAAAAACAAACCAGAAAAAAAAACACAATCAAGGAGCATAACAACAATAACTTTTCAGAGAACATGCACCAAAAAAAAAAAAAAAAAAAAAAAAAAATTCAACTGTCATTGACACATGGCACACTCTCCTACTATTCCTACACACCCTCTGACAGTGGTGACAAGCAGAGACATTATTTGTTGCAGGGCCAGAGTCACCAGAGACATTTGTTTGTTGGTCAGCCGTGGACGAGTCACACCCTGACCGAGGTCTATAAGATGCTGGACCACAGGTGCAGACAGCAGACGTTGATGAAATCCTCGATCAGCGAGAACTTCTGTTCCGTCGGCAGGCTGAGGCTTCGCTGCCTCCCCTCCTCCTCCTCCCCCCCTCCTCCTCCTCCTGCTGCTGCCTGCTCCTCCTCCACCCCCCTCTCCTCCTCCTCTTCTCGATTCCGCAGAACTTCGCACAAAGCCTGGTGACAGATGAAACGGATGACAAGATTTACAAAACTGCATACACACGGGGACAAAATGTAAAAAAGCACATGAGTGCTTATTCCATTATCCTCGATATAAAAGAATAAATAAAATAAAATAAAAATGACAGAACCAGGCAGGTAAGTACTGAGGAAGTGATGATGTGAGTGGTGGTGACTGAACCCCTAACCCTTCCACCCCCCAAGAAAAAGAAAAAGAAAAGGATTGATTCATTTTCTTAAAGGATTAAAGCTTTCTTGAAATAATTAGGGTTTGTCATTCAATTTGAGTGTCATTTTTGTCCTATCTTTTTTGGTTTTTTGTTTTGTTTTTGGTAGTGGTTAAGACAGAATACAGATATATAATATTCCATTACCTTAACATATCAAGCACACATGCTTGTAAACACACACACACACACACACACACACACACAACACACACACACACACAAACACACACACACACAACACCACACACACACAACCACAAACACACACACACAACCACAAACACACACACACACCCCTCCCCAACACTCATATACACACCATAATACTACCCTAACAAGCCATAAGCAGAGAACAGACACACAAAGAGAGCTGGGCCCTTACCGTACAGCCAGTATTGGAGTCCACAGACAGCAGAATGAACATGTCCTGCCAGTGACTGTTCAGGATCACCTGCACACAACACCACACTCACTCAGAACATCTCACGCAGAACATCTTGCGCACACATCAACTTCTTTACTGCGCTGTTGACGAACAGTGTTCGTCATAGAAGCCGTTGCCAGCAATGCTCAGTTGACGATCGCTGTTCGTCATGATTCAATGCTCTCTCTTTTCATCCAGCATGTGCCTGAGCAAAATATGATGCAGCGAAAGGGTTAAATCCTGTTCGCTTTTTGAAGAGGGGCCATCGTGTGGTGGGAACAGATGAAAAATTTTTAAAAAAATGCATCACACGGGGACTGGTTTGTAAAAAAACACAAGTGTTTATTCCATACTTGGGTATAAAAGTTTTTTAAATTTTTAAAATTAACAAAACCCAAAAAAAATAAAAAAAAATAAAAAAAACCAATAAAATTTCCCCAATACAAAAAAAAAAAAGCACAAACCCCCTTTATTTCCCCCCTTTAAAAAAAAAAATAAACTCCCCCCCCCCCTACAACCAAACCCCCCCCAAAACAAACCCCCCCCCCCCCCCCCCCCCACCCCCCAACACACACAAAAAAACCCCCCCCCCCCCCCCCCCCCCCCCCCCCCCCCCAAAACACAACACACACCAGACCCCACCCCCCCCCCCCCCCCCAAAAACACACACCACAAAACCCACCCTCCCCCCCCCCTTAAACCCCCCCCCCCCACAACACACCACAACAAACAAAACCCTACGTATGGTTTTGGGTGGGCTGGAGGCGGGGGGAGAATCGACGGGCGTTGGAGAAGCGGCAGTGGGACGGCTCAGCTGGAAAACCGGGGCGCAGGCATGTTGGAAAAAACCCCCAGCTTGGAGTCATGCCGTTCGGGCTGCGCCACACCAACCCCCAAATTTCCCTTAAAAACCCCCGGACTCGGGGCTGGGCGTAAACGGGTAAAACGCGCATGTGCACCCCTTTCCCGTTAAAAAGAAAAATTTTAAATAATCCCACACCATTTTTAAAAAAGACCTGGGCCAAAACCCAAAAAAAAAAAAAAATTTTTTTTTTTTTTCACCCCCCAACAAAAAAACTCACACCCCCCCAAAAAACCCCAACCAAAAACCCCCAAACCCACACCCACCCCCCCTACTCAAACACCAAAAACATTTTTTTAATCTACGGGGGTAGCCGGGGTTTTGTTAACCCCCTTTCCCTCCTGGTTTTTTTTTTTCCCCCCCCTTTCTTCCTTCCCTTCCTCCTCCCCCCCCTCATCCTCCCCCCCTCCTTCTCCCTCCAGACCCCAAGGTTCCAGAGCCCCCCTCCACTGTTTTCTTTTCTTCTTCCCCCCTTTTTCCCCCCTCCCCTTTTTTTCCCCCTTCCCCCCTCCCCCCTTCTCCCTCCTTCCCCCCTTTCCCCCCCATTCCCCCCTTTCCCCCCCTTTTTTCCCTCCCCCCTTTTATGACTCCGGGTTTTCCGTGCCTCCTCCATGTTTTCCTTTTCTCTTGCCCCCTCCTTCACCGTCAACCCTCATCCTCTGCCACAGGGATCACGCCCCTTCACCTTTGACTCTGAACCATTTTCCCAAATCTTTCCCTGCCAAACAACCCCCCCCCCAACCACCCCACCCAAAAAACCACCCCCACCCCAACACAAAAACCCCCACACCCAAAAACCCCACCCCTCCCCCCAAACCTTTTAAAAAAATTTTTTTTTTTAAAAAAATTTTTAAAAAAAAAAAAAAAAATTTTAAAAAAAAAAAAAAAGGGGTTCCAGAGGTTTGAAAATTTTTCCCCGTCCTTTTTTTTATTGGGGGTTAAAAATTTTTTTCTTTGGAAAAAAAAAATTGGGAAAAAAAAAATTTTAAAAAAAAATTCCTGAATTTTTTTGTTTTTTACCCAAAAAACCGAAAAACCGGGGGAAACTTTTAGAACTAAATTTGCCCCAGGGGTTTCAAACTGTTTGGGGGCAACTCTCCACCCCGTCTTTCCCCCCTTTCCCCTTTTTCTCTTCTCTCCCAAACCCCCCTTTTCTTTTTTTCCCTTCCCTTTTTTTTTCTTTCCCCCCAAAATTTTTTCCCCCCCGGGGGGGGCCCCCCCCCAAAAACCCCCCTTTTTTTTTCTTTTTCCCCGTGGCCCCCTGAAACAAATTTTTTTAAATTTTTTCCCAAGGGTTTAAACCGGGAAGGATTGCTTTTGGGGGGGGGAAAACCTTTTAAAAACAAAAAAAACCCAAAAAAATTAAAGAAGGGATAGATTAAAATTTTTAAATTTAAAAATTTTTTTTAACAAAACCCCCCAACCCAAAAGCCCTTTCCCACAAACCCCGGGCCCAAAAGACGGAAAAAAAAATTTTGGGGGGAAAAAGGTTTTTGTTTTTTTTTGGGCCAAAAAAGGGGCCCCTCCAACCCGG
>CM060322.1:48748123-48798123 GCA_030674155.1 Stramonita haemastoma | reverse complement strand
CATGTACATTTATCACATGCGCGTGCGCACACACACACACAAACACACAAATGCACACTAAAACACACACACCCACACAACACCCACCTACCCACACAAACATACACCCCCCCCCCCCCACACACACACACACACGCTAAAAACCCACACTAAAAAAAACACCCACACACGCACACTAAACACACACACACACAAAAACACCCGCCCACCCACCCAAAACACCCACCCACCCACACACTCACACATGCAAAACACCCACCCACCCACTCACTCACACACACACACACACACACACACACACATCCACATACACACCCATCCACACACACACACACCACACACACACACACACACACACACACACACACACCCATCCACACACACATACTACAAACTCAAACACACAAAAGCTGACCGATTCCACCACATCACAGGGGCTCATACGGAAGATGTTCACAATGTCACACACACACAAAACACATACACCCACAAACACCCACCTACCCCCCCCCCCCCCCCCCCACCCCACACACACACTTAATACCCACACACACACACACTACAAACTCAAACACACACAAAACTGACCGACTCCACCACATCACAGGGGCTCATGCGGAAGACGTCCATGGAGAACTGGCGACTCTGTGTACGCATGTAGTCAAACAGCTGGGGGCCAGGACACGGCAGATCCCGAATCATGGCGCTCTCTGCAACCACCCACCCTCACCATCACCACACAGCAGATACCTATCCCCCCCATCCCCCCCCTTTCACCTTCACCTGTCCCATAGTCCAGTGGACTGTGGGGCGCCTCTGAAGATTTTGCAACCAGCTTCCTCCACTCCCCACACACTTAAAAAATGTCATGTTTCAGAAAAGGTTTAAGCTGAAAAAGCATCTCATGAGACAGACTGACAGACAAGACAGACAGACAGACAGAAACAGACAGACAGGAAAATAGACAGACACAGACAGACAGACGGAAGGAGAGACAGACAGAAAGACAGACGGAAGGAGAGACAGACAGAAAGACAGACGGAAGGAGAGACAGACAGACACAGACAGGGGAGACAGACACACAAGACAATACAGGCAGACAGATGCAGACAGAGACAATACAGGCAGGCAGGCTGACAAAGACAAACAGACATATAAACAAACAGACAAAAACTGACAGAGACAGACACACACAAACACCCCCCCCTCCCCCCCCTTCCCCCCCACCCCCACCCCCTACAAAACCCAAACCCCCTTCTCACCCTGAGCCAGGCAGTTGCGGGCGAAGCTGGGGGGGATGGGGTAGATCTTGAGGAAGTCGGCCAGGAAGTTGCTGATGTGGAAGTCGGGGTGGAGGACGGAGGTGTTGCCCCTCAGGTAGTCGTTGATGCAGCGCAGGTGGAAGTCGTGGGCGAAGGAATGCACGTGGATCAGGTCCTTGTAGTTCTCGCACTCGTCCACAAACAGCATTTGCATCTGTGCAGGGCAAGGCTATTCAGCATAAGACCTGAGTTAGTTTTTGGTTTTGTTTGTAAGTGTTATGTTAGAACAGAACTTAATGTGCAGGTATTAGGGGAGGGGAGGGAGGGGGATGAAGGGAGAGTGGGGAGGGAGGGAGGGAAGGAGGGAGAGAGGGAGAGAGAAAGAGGGAGAGAGAGAGAGAGAAAGAGAGAGAGAGAGAGAGAGAGAGAGAGAGAGAGGAGAGAGAGAGAGAGAATCAGAAGCAGGTCTTTGTAGTTCTTGCACTCGTCCACAAACAGCATTTGCATCTGTGCAGGGCAAGGCTATTCAGCATAAGACCTGAGTTAGTTTTTGGTTTTGTTTGTAAGTGTTAGAACAGAACTTAACATGTGGGGGGACCGGGGGTTGGGGGGATAAGATAGAGGAAGGGAGAGTGTGTGCGTGTGTGTGTGTATGAGGGAGTGCATCAATGCATACCAAGACTAAAATACAACTCTAATGCTTGGACAAAGGCAAACAAGAAAATGAAACAGCTCTGATATTTTCACAAAGACGAAAAGACATCTATCATATATTCACTTTTTTTTTTATTCTGATGACTATGTTCTTAGCACAGAAGACACTCCCCATCACAAACTCAGATCAGAGTACAATCCTGATATTGTTAGGCGAATCGTTATCTTGTAAAACAAAGCAATCCTCACAGCCTCCCATCTGGTAACCAAAGCATTCATAATTATAACTCTGCTTCAGTTTTCCTCATAAGCTGTCACAGAGAATGCAATATACCATACGTACCACACCCGATCCTGTGGGGGTTTTCACATGCACTAAATGGATGTTGCACACAGGATCTTTGCGTATCATCATATCCCAAATACTTTTTATCCCATTTCCTCAGTTAGAGCTACGAGGTTCACCAATGGTGACATCTTGCTCATGCGACCATTATTGACCACTATGAAGGTAGCCGCATTCCGACTCTGGGGATGTATCCCAAATACCAGCTGCCATGGTCTTGTGGGTGGGAGGGGAAAGTCTCACTTCAGAAGGGAATGACACAACAACCTTTCTCTGTCTACATGGGTGTGGTACCACCAGACCACCAATCCACGTAACTATATTACCAGAACCACCCCAGGGCCCAGGCCAAAAGCTTTGTCACTTATTGATGTCTGGAATATGACATTTCCAGGCAAAACCCCCCCAAACAACCAAACAAAAGAAAGACATTGCCAGGCACAGACTGTGACACTAACCACACACTTATCTCTGTGAAGATGAGATTTAAAGCTATCAAAATTATGACAAACATATCACTCCCAGAATTCATCACTGAAAAACTTGGAAGATCCAGATTTAGCCTCATGTTTAAAAGTCAAAACAAGTAATCATTTTTCACAATTGTTAAAGGCATGGGTGGACAATGATGAATTACCTGAAGAAATCTGGACTAGCATGCAAAAGGTCTACACTACTGACAGTGATACACAGAAGAAAAATTAGTAAGGAAAAAAAAAAGGAAGAAACCCAAACCATTTATACATGATGAGGTATTGGGAAAGGCCAAAGAAAAACCCAAAGCCAGTGAAACAGGTACAGGAGAAGAATACTCACAATTAAAGAGAGAAATCAAGAACAAGATTCAAAGAGACAAGAAAAACTGGCTGGAACAAAGATGTACACAGACAGATAAACACAACAAAAAGGAAAACCAAGAGCACTCTTTCAGGGGATCAAATCAGTCAAACGCGATAGGTTTCATACCCAAAAACAGTGTGTTCATACCTCAAATGGATCTACCCTAACTGAACCAGAAGACACTCTAAAAATACTGCATGAATACAGTCAAGTGTTATTCAACAGTCAAGAATAAAACATACCTCCAAATGATAAAGATTTCAATTTTGACACAAACATCTCTGACTTAGAGCAAGAACCATTCATTAGTGAAGTTGCGACAGCCATCAAAGAGCTGAACCCTCTTGCATTTGGATTCTTTGAACACAAATTGCCTCTAGATTTCGCATTCCATCACGAAATCAGGTCAGGCACACATGCTTGCTCATCTTTTCCTTCTTCTAAGTACATACCAGCAGAAATTACTTCCAGACTCTCAACAGACTTTGTACCTCTAGCCTGATAGAGTTTTGACATGTGGTAGCAATTAGTGATGGTCACAGTGTGATGGAAATCTACTGTGTGTAAATCCCAGTTCGGGATTCGGGGGGGGGGGGGGGGGGGGGGGCAATTATTCAATCCTGGCAAATCCCAGTTCGGGACAAAGAGGATTAATCCCAGCAAATCCCGGGTCAGGACTAAGAGGGTTAAAGGCTGAAAGTCACTCATTCTCCATAACATTCTTGGAGAACTGCTGAAGCATTCAGGAAAAGGTGGGCTGACAGCCATGCATTACCTATGTTAAACAATTAGGATGACTGACCAATGGCCAACTGAGAGTCACAAGAATTTGTCGTGCTCCACAAAAATTGTAATGTCAAAGACTGCAATAACTACAGAGCAATCACTACAGGACAACAGCTCTTATCTGGCATGCATGTAAGATTCTACTGATAATAATCATACATAGGCTGAAACAAAAAAGTTTGGACTTTCACACTGTCTGGCAGGCTACAGAATGAATCGATGAACAACGGTCATTCAAAATACATCATCTCTCTAATTCCCTCTCTTTATGAAAACCAAGAGAAAAACAGCAGATGGAGCAATCAAAAATATAAATTCTTCAACATCTCACAAGGAGTCAGACAAGGATGCAACCTCTAATCTCACCTTTTCAACACACATACAGAGGAAGTCATGACAGTCTGATATTGAAGACATGGGTCTCAAGATAGGAGGCAGAAACATGATAAATCTGCACTATGCTGATAATACAGCACTACTACTGATAACATTACTAGCATAAAGAGAGTATTACACAGAGTAGGCATAACAGGAAGAAGAGAGCGTCTCAGTTCAATGCTAAAAAGACAAAAGTGTTGCATATAAAAGTAATAGATGATATTTTTTTAAAGGTGGAAATTAAAAAAAATAAAATAAATTAATCCCTTTTCCATGAAATAGAAAAAATCCCCAAAAATCCACATGTTGCCAGAATCAGTTGCAGTTGCCAAACAGAGCATGAAATTATTTTTTCATTCCTCAGCAAGAGATCAAGGTTCAACAATCATTAGATTTTGCATATGCCATCCTTTTTGCCCACCATCAAGGTAGCCACATTCCCGAATGAAATAAAAACACTGAAATGCCTACTATGTCCTTTTATACCTGGACACAAAAAGACGAGAACAAAATTGAAGCAGACTGAGATTTTCGCTTTTTTTTAGAAGGCTGCCATGTCAGTTGAACATTTAAAAGAACAACTGAAAGCATACTAAATAAACTGGGAAAACAATAAAGCATCTAACATTCATAAATAAAAGGAAACTACGACATGTAGGCCATGCACTACGAAACCAAGATACGGATCTGATGAAGACTGTCTTTAAAGGCAAGACTGCGGGAAAAAAAAAAGGGAGGAGGGAGAGGGGCACAGACCAACAGTTTCTCTGATTGGCAACATTACTGAATCCTGTAGCATGAGAATCCAGAAGTCAGCAGGGCCAGCCAGGACTGGAGCGAATGGAGAAGGAGGTCATGTTGGTGTCACTGGGTACAGCGGTTAACACCATACCCAGTGATGCCAACAGGTGAGACAGGTAAGGCCCAGGGTCAGATGGACAGATAGAAGAATCAATGAAAGGATACTACACAAACGGGGAACACACAAAAAAACCTTCTAACACTGATAAATGAAAAGCACTCAAGATATGCAGGGCATGCACTACAAAAACCAAGATACAGACCTCATGAAGACTGTCCCTCAAAGCAAAACCATTGGTATCATCACCGAATCCGGTGGCAAGAGAATCCATGATGTCAGCAAAGACCCCATCAAAGGGGGAAGGAGGATCAGGTTGGTGTCATAACGACTAGCGGCTACCATTACACCAGTGACACTGACAGATGAGACAGGTGAGATGGCAGCTAAGAGCCAAGGCGTACACTGATGTTGATGTTGTTATATGTTAAAGGGGGGGGGGGGGGAGGGGGGGTCATATGTTCAAGTATTAAGTTGAGATTGTCTTCAGCTACTGCAAGCGCTTAGCCCAACAACCTACACTCTCATTTAAATGAAAAATTCCCTGAAGTCAAGAGTATGGCTGCTATATATGGCAAGGTACTTGAAAAGAGTCACACATGCAAACTTACCCTCCAGTGTACTTACAGTCTCACAGTGATTCCCACATGTGATGAGTTAAGACTGAGACCATATTCTAGGTGACCCCTATGATGCTAAGCTGGGGAAATCGCACACAAATCCAGCATACCTCAAGCCAAGGGTCCAGGGTCCAGCGCTTAAAACAGTGTGACCCTTCCTTTCACCAAATCCAAGTGGGGTCCGTTCCCGCTATAATTAGCCCCAGCTGGGATGGAATGGATAGCAGCTGAGAGGAGCTGAAAGCAGTGGGGAGACTGACAGCTGTTGGGGGCTGGGGAGGGAAATGCCTGACAAGAAGAAACCCCCCCCCTCCCTCCCTAGCACCACTACCCCCCAGACTCACATCGTGGTTGGTGATGCCCAGCTGCAGATAGTCGAAGACGAACATCCTGAGGATGAAGAACTTGTCCCTCAGGCTGAGTTCCATCAGGATGATGCCGCTGGTCAGTGTCTTGTGCAGGTTGATGGTGTTGCTGCTGCTGCTGCTGCGCTGCATCTCTACCTTCCTGCTGCCTTGTGCCGCCCTGAACACATTGAGATGGTAGTCTAGGTTTCGTTCTTATGGTTGCTGATATTGTTATTTAACTGCTTCACTGTCCCTGTTCGGAAATTTTCCGGGCCAAAATGTGCACTCTAAGCGCCAACAAAGCTGAAAATTTCTGGACTGTAAACTCATCATAAACAGGCCAGTTTCCTTGACAACAATTAAGGGAAATAACTCTAAAATCAGTGGAGATCACTCTCCATTTACTTGGCAACATCTAGCTGCAAAAGTGTTGTAATTATACCTTTTTTTTTCTTTTTTTTAGCTCATATTGTGTCTTATTTCGCATGACAGCTTGGACTGTTTTTGTTCAAAATGGCTCTTCTTGTTTTTTGTTGTTTTTTTTCTTTAGAAAGATGGCTTGATGAAAAAAAGCAAAACAATGCTTATTCAATGTACCATCTGAAAATAAAAATTTGATTTGATTTGATTTGATTTAATTTGAATTGTTGAACTTATCAATGACTTTACACACTCATCCCCACACACACACTCCCCCCAACACACACACCTCCCCCCCCCCCCCCCCCCACATCCCCCCTCCTTACCTCCCTGGCCATGTTGGGCTGGACGTTGATGCAGACAAAGCCAAACTCGGCCACCAGGTAGTTGCGGTACTGGTGAGGAAGTCCTGACACATGTTCTGGTGCCAGCTGTCCTCTGGCCCTGGACCTGTGGCGTCGGCTCTGTGGCTCTGCTGACGACCGCTGCTGCAGCGGCTCCTCCCAGGGCCACCGGAGGAGGGGAGGGAGCCGGGGAGGTCAGTGGCTCGCTTGGCTCTTCCAGCGTCCTGGCTGTCTGAGCGACGAGTGCGTTGGCTGAGATGGACGCTCCGGAGCTGTGGCGGGACGCTGATGTACAGAACAGGTATGGTCAGGTGGTACAGGTATTGACCACAGGTTCATGTACAGAAACTAGGTATGGTCAGGTGGTCAGGTATTGACCACAGGTCATGTACAGAAACTAGGTATGGTCAGGTGAGCACAGGTATTGACCACAGTTCATGTACAGAAACTAGGTATGGTCAGGTGAGTACAGGTATTGACCACAGGTTCATGTACAGAAACTAGCTATGGTCAGGTGAGCACAGGTATTGCCACAGCTTCATGTAGAAAACTAGGTATGGTCAGGTGAGTACAGGTATTGACCATAGGTTTGTGTACAGAAACTAGGCATTGTCAGGTGAGTACAGGTATTGCCATAGCTTCATGTACAAAAACTAGGTATGGTCAGGTGAGTACAGGTATTGGCCATAGCTTCATGTACAGAAAACTAGGTATGGTCAGGTGAGTACAGGTATTGGCCATAGCTTCATGTAGTCAGTACAGGTATTGACCATGCTTCATGTAGGTCAGTACAGGTATTGACCATAGCTTCATGTACAGAAAAGGTATGTCAGGTGGTACAGGTGTTGACATAGCTTCATGTACAGAAACTAGCATTGTCAGGTCAGTACAGGTTTGACCATAGCTTCATGTACAGAAACTAGGCATTGTCAGGTCAGTACAGGTGTTGACCATAGCTTCATGTAGGTCAGTACAGAAATTGGCCATAGGTTCATGTACAGAAACTAGGTATTGTCAGGTGAGTACAGGTATTGACTACAGCTTTATGTACAGAAACTAGGTATGGTCAGGTCACTACAGATATTGGCCATAGGTTCGTGTACAGAAACTAGGCATTGTCAGGTGAGTACAGGTATTGGCCATAGCTTCATGTACAGAAACTAAGTATAGTCAGGTGAGTACAGGTATTGACCATAGCTTGTAGGTCAGTACACAGGTTGGCCATAGCTTCATGTAGGTCAGTACAGAAATTGGCCATAGCTTCATGTACAGAAACTAGGCATCATCAGGTCAGTATAGAAATTGGCCATAGCTTCATGTACAAAAACTAGGTACCATCAGGTCAGTACACAAGCTTCATGTAGGTCAGTACATAAATTGGCCATAACTTCATGAAGGTCAGTACAGAAATTGGCCATAGCTTCATGTAGGTCAGTATAGAAATTGGCCATAGCTCATGTAGGTCAGTACAGAAATTGGCCATAGCTTCATTAGGTCAGTACAGAAATTGGCCATAGCTTCATGTAGGTCAGTACAGAAATTGGCCTTAGCTTCATGTAGGTCAGTACAGAAATTGGCCATAGCTTCATGTAGGTCAGTATAGAAATTGGCCATAGCTTCATGTAGGTCAGTACAGAAATTGGCCATAGCTTCATTAGGTCAGTACAGAAATTGGCCATAGCTTCATGTAGGTCAGTACAGAAATTGGCCATAGCTTCATGTAGGTCAGTACAGAAATTGGCCATAGCTTCATGTAGGTCAGTACAAAATTGGCCATAGCTTCATGTAGGTCAGTAAGAAATTGGCCCATGCTTCATAGGTCAGTACAGAAATTGGCCATAGCTTCATGTAGGTCAGTACAGAAATTGGCCATAGTTCATGTAGGTCAGTACAAAAATTGGCCATAGCTTCATGTAGGTCAGTACAGAAATTGGCCATAGCTTCATGTACAAAAACTACATCTGATTTTTTCCCCTCCCTATTCCCCAACTAGAGCTCAGAGGTTTACCGAAAGAGAGATTTTGCGTACATGACCATTTTTTCTTACCATTGCGGTACCCGCATTCCGACTTTGGGGATGATGTCTAAACGTGAATCAGTATGCATGCATTTTTAAAATGTTGCCATCCACCCCTACCAGCACATAATGACCTACTCTTCTGAAAGCTGGAATGGGCTTTAACATGTTCTCTGCATCCTCATACACAGGATCATGGTTTATAGTTTCATCCTAAGGGCTTTCAGGGCAGTGGAGGCAGTACTGATGTTAACTCCAGGGGGGTGGGGGTGGGGGTGGGGGATAAAAACCTTAAATGAGCCTTGGTAGTGGCCCAAACCCAGACTGTCAAATCATGACCTCAATTTTTTAACTGTTTATACAAGATGAATTCAATAAGCAGAAAGGTATGATATAGAATCATATTTTGAAATTAAAGAATAGAAAGAGTTGCCTTTGAACCATATCATTAAAAAAAAAAAAACCCAACCCAACTGCTCATGCAGGTCTACTCTAGTCATAGAAAGATTTGCCCTAGTTTCCATATAAAAGAACTACATACATATAAAGACACCAATACACTGAAAGACTGGTCACACCATCATACAGAAGAACTACAAAATGATGAAGACACTAACCAGAACGAGAAGAAAGTATGTCACATCAATACCTGTCAACTTGATTCAACTACCTTGCAAAGATTTCAATCAAGGCTGGCTTCTCAAGCACATAGATTCAAGATACCAAACGATGTTTAAATTTTGGTTTAACATTTAAATGTTTAGTGTTAAACCAATTACTTTTCACTTTTAATAAACATATCCAATATCGGCAATATTTTGCATATCAATCATGTGTACACTAAGTGCACATGCAAACCATTTTCAATCAACAGTTTTCCGCATGCACCCTATGATCCCATATCTTATGATGACCCCTAATAAAAACATCTTTTCATTCCTTTCTTTGTACAGCCTAACACATACACATATATATGACAGTATTGACAAGAAACACATGGAAGTATGCTACCATTCATAACACAAAACCGGTTAGCTATAACTGCAAAGCCTTTTGAGTTTTATCCACCCATGGTTTTGACAACACAGAATGTGGACATTGTTGTTTACTACACACAGAACCTACTTGGAATCCATCAGAAGAAAACTATGCTAAAAAGGATACTACTCTAAACGGTTACTGATCAAAGAAAAAAGTTATGACTATGACCAGAGGACAAACAGCTGAATATGACTATTAAACATTTTTAAATGTTCATTAAATCAATACCCAAAATAAATACAAAAAGAAATGATTTGAAAAGTTAAATGAACCAACCAAATAAATGAATAAATAAAAAGAAATAGATATCTAAATACCTATCAATGAAAATAAAGATAAAACAAACAAAAATAAGTAAATACATAAAATAAACTGCTATCTTGGTACATATATCAATAAATATATATATACAATTACATGCACCAAAAAGTACATTAAAAAAAAGTCATCAGTCTGACTTAATTGCTAGACCAAAGCACATGAGTACTTATTCCATTATGCTCAAAATAAAAGAAAATAAATACATTTTTAAAAAAGCTCAAACCAGATTCCAGTTATTTTGAGAAAGTGTTCAAACGTGCCTGTGTTAGTTCTGAACAAGCACAATCCATTATCAAAACTCTGGAACTGACAAATAGCTGTGCCATCCTCCATTCTCTGATTAACTGGCCACACACACACACATGCACAAACCTACACAGATGTACATGCACACATACCCTTGCATACATCTATCCACTCGCACAAATAAATATGCAAGCGATATGTATGTATGCAAGATTGAGCACGGACGCACCTACACACATTTATACTAAAACATTTACACACATTTACACTAAAACATTTACACACACACACACACACACACACACACACACACACACACACACACACACAACACACACAACACACTCACAATACACACACACATATTCATGCTTAAGTCATACACCTGGGATACAAACCTGATAAGACCAAGACAGCATGCTTCAATACACCTAGGATATCCTCTCATGTCAAATGTGTTTTTGCCTGCTGCCATAGCCAAGACAAGAGTCAGCCAGTCAAGGTATACAGCACCATGATTCAAACAAGGGGGACAGGATAGCCTAGTGGTCAGAAAATTGTGCTCGCATTTGTGCCAGTTTGATTCCGTTCAGGGAGATTTTCACCTGGAGTTAACATCATGCTGACCCACTATACCTCACAGTCCTTCGATGAGACAATTTAACGCGGGCCCATATGTGAGCCCGCAGAACATCTTGCACACACATTAAATCTGTTCCGCTTTTGTAAGAGTAGGCCATGTGTCCCGAGGGAACAGATGACATTTACAACTGCATATACATGGGACTGATGTAAAAAAAGCACAGAGTGCTTATCCCATACCCTCGATACAAAAGAATGATAAATAAACAATGAATGGGAACTTAAGTTTGCTTTTTGCTTTTTTCTTTTCAAAGAGAATCAGTCACTGATTTTTTTTAAAACTTTATTAGTAAAACAATAGTCTCCTGAAAAAGAATTACAGCTACTTTTTGTTATGGGTCTAACCATCCCCATTCCTAAGGCTTTTCTATAAATTTGAGTGTGGGGATCAAGAAATAATATTTTTTTAAGATCATGCATGTGTGAATTAAAAAAAAAGAACTCCCTTATAATCCAATAGACCTGTAAGATTTTCAAAATCTACAACTACTGAGCAGAGTACCTTCAGTTTGATTAACTTAACCTTTGCATTCGGATTCTCTGAACACAAATTGCCCCTCGATTTCGCATTCCATCACGAAATCAGGTCAGGCACATATGCTAGCTCGCCTTTTCCTCCTTCTGAGTACATACCAGCAGCTGTGATTACTTCCAGACTCTCAGCACAGGCTCTGTGCCTCTGCCTATAGAGCTTCGACATGTGAAGGTCATTGCATGATATAAAAACTACTGAGGGTAAATCCCAGCAAATCCTGGGTCAGGATTCAGGGGTGGGGTGGGGGTGGGGGCAATTATCTAATCCTGGCAAATCCTGGGTCGGGACTAAGAGGGTTAATCATGCAAGATATGAAAGAGAATTGGACTGGCAATCTCTTCTGTCTATTGTCACAATATCCAATTCTGTCAAACTATTGCTACATCTACAGCATGCATTCATGCACACACACACACACACACTGTCCATGCATGCATGTACACTCTTACAGATAAGATATGAGCAAGCATGCAAACACAGACACACAAACACTCACACAGGTGCACACACACAGGCACACACACACAGGCACACACACACAAGCACACACACACAAGCACACACACACGCACCACACATGCACACACGCACGCACGCGCACACACACACACACACACACACACACACACACACACACACCACACACACACACAACACAATCCGGTATCACTTTATGTGGAAGGACGTAAAATTGAAGACTACACACACACAACTCACATCAGAAGACTGAGAAGGAACAGTCAGCAGAGAAGGAAAAGTTGGCTGGAAGGAAAGAGTCATCCTTGTTATTTGTGTGTGTGTGTGTGTGTGTGTGTGTGTGTGTGTGATGTGTGTGTGTGTGTGTGTGTGTTGTGTGTGTATGTGTGTGTGTGTGTGTGTGTGTGTGTGTGTGTGTGTGTGTGTGTGTGTGTGTGTATGTATGTGTGTCTGTGTGCGTGTGTGTGTGTGTGTGTGTGTGTTAGTGTGTGTGCATGCATGCGTGCATGCGTGCATGCGTGCATGCGTGTGCATGTATGTGTGTGCTGTATGTATTTGTGTGCGTGCGTGCGTGTGAGTATCATTCCTCAGTCCATTTTTGGAAATCAATTATAAAATTGTATCACTCGAGAGTGTGTGTGAGCTTTTTTGCATGCCTTGTGCACCTGGTGAGTAGAGGAAGCTGGTTGTAAAATCTTCAGTTGTGCCCCCACGGTCCACGGGACTATGAGACAGGTGAAAGTGAAGGTGAATGTGAAAAGGCCTAAATGCATATACATACATGTCAGTGTGCGTAGGTATGCATGCATAGGAATGAACATGTTGTATGCGTGCGTGCGTGCGTGCGTGCGTGCGTGCGTGAGTGTGTGTTGGTTACAGATGACACCTAAAGCTTGTGGCGAGACCTTGCATATTTAGTTTTTATTGAATAAATAGTTATATATTCTGGCAAATACCCCAACCTTTAAAAAAAACACCCAAAAAACCACTCAATCTATCTTCATAAAACTAAAGCATAGTGAGCAGCCACTTACTAAAAGAAAGTCTTTCTAGCAGGATAATAAATCCAGACAGTATCAACATAACACACTGAGAACACTGTTTTATCTAAGCAAAAACAACTACCATATTAAGATGCAAAAAGGTGAACTCAGAACTGAGTTATTGACCTTTTTGGCTGTTGGAGAAAAAAAGATCTTAGAAGCAGCAGGACATTATTTGTTATCAGCTTAGAAAAAGAGATTCATTACATGTGTCATCTTCCAAGGTTTAGTGAAGCAAAAGCAACCCTGATGCCATTAACTGAGCTACTAGTCTAATGTCATCAGCCATCATGCTAGCAAAGGTTACATAGGAGGTGTTCATATATATGTGTACAGATACAAGTATCAAACAGTACAATCTGCATACTAACCAACAAGAGCTACTTATATCAGTATATTTTATTGTAAAGGGACTGGACTGGACTGTAAGTTATTTGTATCATCATCATTGTGTAAGTCAAGACAAGACAGTATGATACAATGCAGTACAGCATAGTGCAGTACAGTGCAATGCAGTACAGTACAGTACAGCATGGCACAGTACAGTACAGTGCAGTACAGTACAGTACAGTACAGTACAGTACAGTACAGTACAGTACAGTACAGTACAGTACAGTACAGTATGACACATTACAACCCAAGCCAACCCATCCCATCCCAACACCATACTTTATTTTATTTATTTATTTTATTTATTTATTTTATTTATTTATTTTATTTATTCTTTTATATCGAGGATAACAGAATAAGCAATCATGTGCTTTTTTTCATCCGGTCCCCGTGTGTATGCAGTTTTGTAAATATTGTCATCTGTTCCCACCGGTACACGATGGCCTACTCTTACGAAAAGTGGAACAGGATTTAACGTGTGCGCAAGATGTTCGGCGTGCGTTGGCACACGGGGCCTCGCTTTAAAGTCTCATCCGAAGGACTTTTAGGGAGAGTGGAGTCAGCACTGATGTTAACTCCAGGAGAAAAATCTCCTCGACCAGAATCAAACCCGGGTCGTCAAATTGCCAGTGCTATGTTCTGACCACTAGGCTATCCGTCCCCCCATATCCATACCATATCCTAAGAAAAGTTCAGGAATCACACTTCAAAACATAACCAAAATCCCTTTTCATGTAAAACACAGATCATCAGTACACACCACCCACCCACACACACACACTCAAACACCCCACACCCCTCCGACACCCCCGACCCACACCACAAACCACCAACCAAACCTCTCCTCACTCTAACTAACAAGACTTACAGACTTGGTGGTGACGGCGTCTCTCTCTGGGGTGGGAGGTGGGGGGGGCGGGGGTGGTTTTGACGGTGGCGGTGTTTTGGCTGAGCAGCCCCTGTCTCCACTGCTGGCAGAAGAGGAAGGGGGTGGTGCAGTAGTGGAAGAGCCGAGAGGACTGCTTCAGCAGGTCCAGGTATTCCTCCTGTTACCACACACACACACACACCACGGTTTTAGGTTCTTTTCTTCACTAGGTGTTTGTAGGTTTTGTTTGGGTTTGTTTCTGTGTGTGTTCACTGCTAGGTGGCTTTGTTTGGGTTTGTTTCTGTGTGTGTTCACTGCTAGGTTAAAGGCTTTGTTTGGGTTTGTTTCTCTGTGTGTTCATTGCTAGGTTAAAGGCTTTGTTTGGGTTTGTTTCTCTGTGTGTTCATTGCTAGGTTAATGGCTTTAGGTTTGTTTCTTTATGTGTTCATCACTAGATTAATGGCTTTGGGTTTGTTTCTTTATGTGTTCATCACTAGGTTAATGGCTTTGGGCTTGTTTCTTTATGTGTTCATCACTAGATTAATGGCTTTGGGTTTGTTTCTTTATGTGTTCATCACTAGGTTAATGGCTTTGGGCTTGTTTCTTTATGTGTTCATCACTAGGTTAATGGCTTTGGGCTTGTTTCTTTATGTTGTTCGTCACTAGGTTAATGGCTTTGGGTTTGTTTCTTTGTTCATCACTAGGTTAATGGCTTTGGGCTTGTTTCTTTGTTCATCACTAGATTAATGGCTTTGGGCTTGTTTCTTTGTTTGTTTTTCACTAGGTTAAAGGCATTGTTTGGGCTTCCTTATGTTCATAACTAGGTTAACGCTTATGGGCTTGTTTCTTTATGTTCATTACTAGGTAATGGCTTTGGGTTTATTTCTTTATCTTCACCATACAAAACTGCATACACACGGGGACTGAATGTAAAAAACCACATGAGTGCTTATTCCATTATCCTCAATATAAAAGAATAAATGAATAAATAAATATAAAAGAATAAAGAAAGAAAGAAAAAAATAGATAAGCACAAGTACAAGAACAACATACAGAGATGGGGGAGTTGGGTACAGCTCCACTCTTCTGAAGCCAGTTGAGGTAGATCTGCTGAAGCTTCATCATCCGTTCTGCATCTGCACACACACACACATATACATACATACATATATACATACATATGTACATACATACACACACACGCACACTTTTAACACACACACACACACATAAACACGCATGCACACTCTAACACACACACACACACACACACATGCAAACACACACATTCTCTCTCTTCTCTTTGACACATACACACTCACTCTGTGTGTGTGTGTGTGTGTGTGTGTGTGTGTGTGTGTGTGTGTGTGTGTGTGTGTGTGTGTGTGTGTGTGTGTGTGTGTGTGTGTGTGTATGTGTGTGTGTGTGTGTCTCTCTCTCTCTGTGTCTTTGTCTGTCTCTCTCTCACACACACACACACCACACCCACAACCACACACCACCCACCCACCCCAACCACCACCCACCCACCCCCCAACACAACTCCCCCCAAAAAATCCTCTCACCTTTACGATACCTTGAACGTAAATCCTGCGCCTGCGCCCCGTGGCGAGTCACATGGTCCTTCAGATTACCATGCACCGCCTTGTGCATGGGTTTGGCCGGCTTGAGGTTTTTGTAGGTCTCGTCAAAGGGCCGGTACTGGTTCAGCACTCGAGAGATGCTGCGAGACTGTGCCGTGATGCTGCTGTGACGACGTGCGATTTCCCTCGGCGGTGCGTTGAACCGGATGAGGTTTTCGATCTCGTTGATGGAGTGCATGTAGGGGTTGGTGTCCTGGTTTGGGTGGTTGTGGGTGGTGGGTGGTGGGGGGTGGGGGTAGAAGAAGTGAAACAGGATTAAAAATGGAGGAAAGTTTTTTTTGGGTTTTTTTGTTTTGTTTTTTTTACTTTTGTGTGTGTGTGTTTTTGTTTTTGTTTTAACTGGCACACATATTCATTACAAAAGAAAACCAAATTGACTTTTCGTCCAGACAACATTTCACCATTTCCATTTAACCAGCTAACAAGAATAATTGCTTCACAAAGTACAAATAATCAATTTTTATCACTTTCGATGTCATGACAAGATATATAAAATACATACAGACCGGAGGAAAGTTTTGTAAGAGTGAAGAATATGGTTGGAGAGGGGTGGGGGGAGGGGGGGTGTGAAGTGAGATGGGATTAAAAACAGAGGAAAGTTTTTTTTTAAGAGTGAAGAAAATGAAGTGAAAGAAATTACACACAGGCACATATACTCATCATCCATAAGAAACTTCAGTAATAATCAAGCGCTTTGATTTTTTTTTTCTGGCTTTACAAGATTCAGCACTATACAAATTCCATATATTATTATTATTATCAAGAATGATTTACATCTCAACATGTACATAGTGTTAATTCCATACATTATTATTATCAAGAATGATTTATATTATCTTAACATGTACAAGCGAGTCATGCTGGCTTTGTTTTCATGTTGTTGTATGTAACTACTTTTAGGGTGCCCCATTTCCCCAAATTCACCCAGCTGTAAATGGGTACTTGCCCTCTTTAGGGTCAGGGAAGGTAAAGCAGCATGGGAGAGGAGATGGGTGCTGCCCTCAATATGCTGGCCTCTGGAGAAGCTGAAATCCCTAACACCTTGATCTTCAACTCACATGAGTGCTTATTCCATTATCCTCAAAAATAAAAGAATAAATAAATAGATAAATAAATATCAAGTTGGTCTTTCCTTATTTTCTTTTTGCTTTTTCTTTTCACCCTTCTGTCTTTTACCTTTCTGTTCCTTAGGGTGAGACCATAAACTGAGGTCCTGCGTGCAAATAGATGGCTAAATTTACAAAAACCGCACGCACATGGGGAATTGGATGTAAAAAACCCCAGTACTTTGAGGGCTAATCCCATTATTGGCAGCCTTCAGTCTCGTAAGATTATGGAGTTGCGCTCTAGGTGATTATTCTGGTACAGCGTTATTCCATTATCCTGGAAATAATAAAAAGAAGAAAAAAACGGGTAGATGACTACCATGAGTTTAGTGTAGTGTTGGAAGAGGCCCATTTTCTGATGAATGATGCTGTACACTCTGTGTGTGTGTGTGTGTGTGTGTGTGTGTGTGTGTGTGTGTGTGTGTGTGTGTGTGTGTGTGTGTGTGTGTGTGTAAGTGTGGATGCTGTACAGTGTGCGTGTGCATGCGTGCGTGCATACAGGTGTGTGTGCGTGCATGCATGTACCATGAGGTTGGTGTAGGGCTTCTCGAAGGGCAGGTGTTGGAACAGCCCCATCTTCTGGTGCAGGATGCTGTACAGCACCAGCGTGCGGGCGTTGTGCCAGTTGACGATGTTGTTCACCATCTTGTCCACACCTGAGGTCACGTCCCCCGCAAAGTTGTACAGGTACACCATCAGCTGATGAGGAAAAGAACCAACCAACAGGTAGGAATGAAGGTGTGGTGGTAGGTGGTGATTATGGTGGTGGTGATGATGATAATGACAATAATGATGATGATGATAATGATGATGCAACAACAAGAACTATAATAATAGTAATGATGATAATAACAATAATGGTGGTGGTGGTGGTGGTGGTGGTGGTGGTGGTGGTGGTGGTGGTGGTGGTGGTGATGATGATGATGATGGTGGTGGTGGTGATGGTGATGGTGGTGATGATGATAGTGGTGGTGGTGATGATGATGATGATGGTGGTGGTGGTGGTAGTAGTGGTGGTGGTGGTGGTGATGATAGTGGTGGTGGTGATAGTGGTGGTGGTGGTGGTGGTGGTGGTGGTGGTGGTGGTGGTGGTGATGATGATGATAGTGGTGGTGGTGGTGATGATGATAGTGGTGGTGGTGGTGGTGGTGGTGGTGGTGGTGGTGATGATAGTGGTGGTGGTGGTGGTGGTGGTGGTAGTGGTGGTGGAGGTGATGATGATGATGATGATGGTGATAATGACAGTGATGATGATGATAACAATAATGATGATGATAATAATGACAATAAATTACAACAACAAGAACTATAATATAAAAAAATTATGATGATAATAACAACAATAATGATGATGATAATATTCATAATAATAACAACAATAATGATAATAAAACAGAAATAAAAATCTTAATCTCACACACACACACACTTACACACCACACACACACACACACACAAACGCATGCACACACACACACACACACACACACACACACACACACACACACACACACACACACACACACACAAACCATCAAAGAAAAAACATTCAGTCTAAGACAAATACAACTCAATTTTCCAACGCTCCCAAAACCTGTGAACATCCAAAATTATCCTACGAGGCCCACTCTGGGTGACCATCCTCACCTTTTTGTCACTGACAAACATCACCAGCAGCTTCTGCCTGGGAATAAAGACCTTGTTCATCCCTGACAGGGCCTCTTTGTCTTTGGACAGATCGGTGACCTTGGGGTGAAACTTGGTACCACTCTGGAAGTCTGAAATGTAAACATGGCACATGCCGGTAAGTAGAGACAGGAGACAACACATTGCAAAAAAAAAAAAAAAGCTATTACTCTCCCATGGGGGTGGGATAGCTAAGTGGTCAGAGTGCTTGCTTACCCCCAGTCAAGTTAAGCAGCATCAAGCGTGGTTGCCAATTGAATGGGTGACTGTTTGCGTGCCTTGGCTTCAGTACAGTCCCCCCCAGTTCACCCAGCTGTAAATGAGTACCTGCCCTCTTTAGGGTCAGGGAAGGTAAAGCAGTGAGGGAGAGGAGATGGGTGCCGCCCTCAATATGCTGCCCCCCTAGAGAAGCGGAGGTCTCTGATGCCTCACTATCCTATGACTGCCTAGATTATGGGACACCTTTACCTTTTTTACCTTACCTTACTCTCTCTTTTACAAAAATTCCTAGAGAATGTACACACTCTGTCAAAACGCAACTGTGGATCAGATTTGCATTCAGGCTGACCTCTCTGACAAACTGGGAATTACCAATCAATGTTATTTTCTACGCACAAGCATGTACGCACATACACACACGTATGCCTGCACACACACATGCATGCACGTACACGCACACAAACACACACATGGGATGGGATAGCCTAGTGGTCAGAACATTGCACTCGCAATCTGATGACCCAAGTTTGATTCCCGTTCGAGGGGATTTTTCCCCTGGAGTTAACGTCAGTACAGACTCCACTCTCCCGAAAAGTCTTTTGGATGAGACTGTAAACCGAGGCTCCATGTGCGAATGCACACAGAACATCTTGGGCAGATGTTAAAACCTGTTCCACTTTTTGGAAGGATAGGCCATTGTGTGCCAGTTGGAACAGATGACAAAATTTACAGAACAGCATACACACAGGGACTGGACATAAAAAGCACGAGTGCTTATTCCATTATCCTTGATAAAAAAAAATTTAAAAACAAAAAAATAAAAACACACACACACACACACACAAACCCACTGACCCACCCACCTCCACAGCCCCCCCCCCCCACACACACACACAACACACACCACAAACACACCGCACCACAAAAACACACACACACACACAGAGCACACATCACACACACACACACACAACCCCCCCACACCCACCCATCCACACACACAACACACACCAACCAACCCCCCCCCCCCCACACACACACACACAAACCCACTGACCCCCCCCCCCCCTACCCACACCAACCCCCCCCCTCCACACACACACCCTTACTTTTCAGCTCGTTGGGTGTGGGAATCCTGACGGCCTGGTAGTCAGAGGAGTCAGGGGCCACAGTGGCATTCCACAATTCATGTTCCCTGGCCACCGCCACAAACTGCACACTGCCCACTGCAGACTGGACACTGTCCATCGCTGACTCGATCTGATTGTCCACCTCCTGAAACCAGCCATTTGTATCTGTAGATCTGTAGTTGTAAACCCCTTTTAAGTCACAGTAGATTTTTCTGCATGAAATTCAGGCTGCTCTTTCCAGGGGACACTGTGTCATCACAAGAGCAGCATCACCCTTTTCTTTTTTTTCTTTTCCCATCTGCAACTATATTTGTTTTCCTATCAGAAAGGGTTTTTTTTCTACAGAACTTTGTTAGGGATAACTCTTGTTACCATGGGTCCTTTTACGTGCACTAAATGTATGTTGCACGCAAGACCTTGGTTTCTTGTCTCATCTGAAAGACTAACATCCAGACCACCACTTACAGTCTGGTGGATGGGGGAAAAGTTTTGGACACAAAAAGGGACTAAACCCAAACTTTTTGCTTTCTAAGTAGGTGTGCTACTTCTAGACCACTAATATTGTCATCAACACTCCTTCTGTGTATGTAAAGAAAACCTTGTAAATAAAAGGAAATCATCAGCATTATTATTTCTTGAAATGCAGAAATAAATGTGGAAATAACAGAACAACCCCCCCCCCCCTCCCCTTTCTAAATGTCTGTATATACTCTTGCTCATCATCATCTGTTGATTTGTAGAATTCTCAAACAATGGGATGAGTAAACCCAGACCAGATGTTTCCTATCTGGAGCTAAGACGGAAGGTGGCAGGATGGTTTAAGATTCACCTGCCTAACAAACACACCATGAGGTTCTGGGTTCCACTCCCAACCTTCCCCTTCCCTCCCAAGAAAATGGAACAGAACATCAAAGTCCTTGAGAGGAGACTATAAACTGAAGCCCTATGAGCGAATAATAATAATAATAATAATAATAATACATGGAATTTATATAGCGCTATATCTTGTAAAAACAAATCAAAGTGCTTGCATTTGACCTATACAACACACAAGCAATCAATAACAATTTATAGTTTTAGCAAATTTGAATGTACGCACACACACGCGCGCACACACACGCACACACACACACAGAACATCTTGCACATATGCTATCAACACATCCCTCCTTTCAGAAGAGCAGGTCATTTCATGCTGGTTGGTACGGATGACAAAACTCTAAAAAAAAAAACCCTGCACACTAGTGTCCTGTTTAAACACCATCTCCTAAGTCACAATGTGGCTAACTAAACGGTGGGGTAGGTGGCAGGGTAGGGAGGGGGGGGGGGGTAGTGGGAAGATGGTTGCAAACACAAAAATTTTATCATTAATTGAGAAACCTCAGGAGCACTAGCCAAGGAAAGAAACCAAAAAAAAGAGTTAAATATACTCTGGCAGAGCAAAAAACATTAAAAAAAAAATTTTGAAATAATATAAAAATACATATATACTTTTTTTATTAAAATTTTTTTTTAATTTTTAAATGACTTAAAAATATATATTTTTTAATTTAAAAAAATGTAAAATTGTAAAATATAAAAATATATATATAATCTTTTTTAATTAAAAAAAAAAAAAAAGATTTTTAAAATACTATAAAAATATATAAAAAAAATTTTAATTACAATTTTTTTTTTTAAAACTGCAGCAGAACTGACCATGGGTTGCAGCTTGCAGGGGAAGAAGTAGATAGCTTGAATCTAGGTATTCTTAAGGACAAGGTATCTGCACCTCAGAAACCCAGGAATTGAAGGAAAATTCAGTCGCGCCAGTTTTCCTCCTTACAGGACTGAAGGGCAGTAGAAAGCCGAGCCGAAAAACATGCTTGCCGTATTGAAAGGGTTAATTAATGAGGCACCTCAGGAGCTCTAGTCAAGGAAAAAACAAACAAAAAAATAGGTGTAAAATAAACTGCAGGGGAACTGACCATGGGCTGTGGCTTGCAGGGGAAGAAGGGGACGCTGATGGGGGCGGAGTCCATGGAGGCGTACTGCAGGACCTTGAAGACCCTGAGGGCGGCCTTGACCCCCACAGAGGGCAGCGCGTTCTGCACCTCCCTCAGGATGTACTCCAGAGAGTGCATCGACTTCACCCGCATCTCCATCCGGTGCACGCTTGCCAGCTCTGACACATAGTTATTTAGTTATTTATTATTTTTATTTATTTTGTTTTGTTTGTTTCGTTTTGTTTAATGTCCTTCACTACTTGGTGATAGAGACACACCCGCATTCAAACCATCACCCCTCTCTCTCTCTCTCTCTCTCTCTCTCTCGCTCTCATATATATATATTATATATATATATTATATATATATGTGTGTGTGTGTGTGTGTGTGTGTGTGTGTGTGTGTGTGTGTGTGTGTGTGTGTGACGCTCCACCACATAAAGAGTCGCATTGCACCAGAGGTCAATTTTTAGTTAATGACATGTTATTAATTTGCAATGAAATGGCTATACAATCAAAAAACAGACTGAAAATCGGACAATTCTATCAAAAGTTATTGCAACTTGAAATGATAGACTGCAGGAAACGACAAAATGAGAAACTGACAAGTTGAGCATCCTAATAGGTGGTCAGAATGAGGGCTTGGGTATTTTCAAAGCACGTTTAAAGACAAAAGGAAACAAAATTATGTCTTGATATTTCACTACAAGGTAAAATAATGATTATAGTTTTATAATCAATCAAAATCTCAAAATCAACAACCTCACTCCCACCTGCCTTTAATGGCTCCTAGCGGAAAAGTGGGTTAGGTGCTAAGCGACTCATGAAATGAAGCGTCACACATATACAACTCCCCCACCCTTTACCCCCCCCCCCCAACTCACTTCTGTCATGGCAGAACGCCAGCCAGGGCTGCATATGGGAGGCAAACGCTGGATGCAGAGAGCCCTTATCTCCCTTGTCGTAGTGAGCCAGCAGATTGGTGTTGTGTTTGTCGGAGAGACCATGGCGGAGGGGGCGAGCTCGCTCTCTCTCTCACGATGGCCTGTGCTGCTGCTGTTGCGGAGTGACTGCACTGGACCAGTCAAAGGACTGGACATCTCCCCCAAAACAGATGATCTTTGACTTTGGTGATGTGCGGAATTGGTGAAAGAAACTGAAGGCAGAGGAGGGAGCGAGAGGTGAAGGGGAGGGGGAAGAAAGAGGAGGAAGGGAGGGGGGAGGAGGAGAGAGGGGAGAGAGAGAGAGAGAGGGAGAGAGAGAGAGGAAGGAGAGGGGAGGAGAGGAGAGAGAGGAGGAGAGGAGAGAGGAGAGAGAGAGAGAGGAGAGAGAGAGAGAGAGAGAGAGAGAGAGAGGAGAGAGGGGAGGAGAGAGAGAGAGAGAGAAGAGAGGGGGAACGAGATGAGAGGAGAAGGATTTGAGCGAGAGAGACGATTGATGCAGACGAGGAGAAGGAGAGAGAGAGAGAGATGTGGTAGCACATGTGTTGAACATACAGATTTCCTTCTCCTACCCAATTGCCTTTCACCCACTACACACACACACACACACACACACACACACACACACACACACACACACACACACACACACACACACACACACACACACACACAACACACACACACACACACACACACACACAAACACACACACACACACACACAGAGACCCAAACACACACACACACACACACACACACACATACTCACAACGCAGAACTTCTTGCGCACACATTAAATCTGTTCTGCTTTTCACAAAAGTAGGCCATTGTGTGCTGGTTGGAACAGATGACAATATTTACAAAACTGCATACACACAGGGACTGGATGAAAAAAGGCACACGAATGCTTATTCCATTATCCTTGATATAAAAGAATAAAAAAAAAAAATGAATAAATAAAACACACATACACATCCAGACCCCCCCCCACCACCACCACCACCACCACCACCCTCACAACGCCCAACACACCTGACTTATGCCCTCTGGGGGAGGAGAGCTGATACGGCCGCGGGAGAGGGAGACCTTTTCTCGCAGAGACTGGAAGGGGTTTGCTGACTGGGGCACTGGCTTCAGGCGTCCAGAGTCGGACATCTTGCGATTATGCGGAGGTTTGCGCTCCGGCTCTTCTGCACAAAGAATATAGAATTTTTGTCTTAGTAAAATGTTGAAGAAAAAAGCGCCACATACGCACACACACAGCGCATGTGTGCAATGCGCAGCGAACGCATGCACGCAATGCCAACTCACAGTCACTGTGATCTACTATATTTAGCATTACATAGTATGATAACAGAGAAACACACACACACACATGCACATGCACACACACACACATACACACACACCACCCACCCACACAAACACCAAACATTACCACACACTCTCTCTCTCCACACACACACACACACACACACACACACACACACACACACCCTCACTCATTCACGCACACACACAAAGAATGACAAGACTCATCTGAGTAATATATTGAAGGGTTATCTTTATAATTTAAATGTTTTGTTTTTATAGGTATAGCAAAAACGGTTTGCCAAAGTTTGTGATACTCATTTGTGCTGTTTTATGTGATGAATATTTATCTGTTGGCTGCTTTTGTTATTGTTGGGTTTGTTTGTTTGTTTTTTTTTAGGTATGCTTCTAACTCATGTATTGAACATGCTTTTGAGATCCAAAAGTGCTCATATTCATTGTGTAAATGCTTATACAGCAGAAATAACAACAACAGCAGCAACAACAATAATAATAAGTATAGTAGTTGAAGAATAATAACAATGGTACCAAAGGATCACACAGCATATATAATCCAAAACATTTTTTTTTTTAATCACTTTAAGTCATGGCAGATTTCTCTGTGTGAAATTCGGGATGCTCTCCCAAATGCTACTGTTGCTTGTTTTTCATATGTTTCATTTTTGTAATCTTGCTGCTGCTTTCATTAAGCTCCACACTGTAAATCAGTCCTCTAGTCTCACGCAGACTCTGTCAGTCACAACCACAGAACCAGCAGTCCACAGAGAGCTATCAAATGTTGAACCGCCATAGGGCCACCAACAATCTGAGGCCCTGCACTGCTGCTGGGTCATTCAGAGGTGCTGTTTTCTGACTCAGCATATGCAGAGTACAGCCTACTTAGACTTTTCCACACACCAACAGTCATGGAAGTTTGTTTTTTTTTCTTTTATATCGAGGATAATGGAATAAGCACTCCTGTGCTTTTTTATTTACATCCAGTCCCTATGTGTATGCAGCTTTGTCAATCTTGTCACCTGTTCCCACCAACACACAATGGCCTACTCTTAAGAAAATCGGAACAGGTTTTAATGTGTGCGCAAGATGTTCTGTGTGCGTTCGCACACTGGGCCTCAGTTTACAGTCTCGTCCGAAGGACTTTTAGGGAGAGTGGAGTCAGCACTGATGTTAACTCCAGGGGAAATAGAAGTAGACTGAGGCAGACTGAGTCAACAGCACACACTGTAGTAGTGTCCACTAAAAGCTAGCTGTGAACATATTCTTCTTCAACTCTAGGTAAAATCATGAAGGATGCGAACGCAATGAAAAAACCACCACCTAAGCAAAAGGTCTTTAGCACTACTCATAGTTACGCCCCCAAAGCTGCACACCAATGCAATTGCTTTGGAAAGTAGCATATAAAGACAGCCTGTGATATTTAATTAATTTAAAGAAAAATTCATAATTATTACAACAGTGTGTGTGAACATTTAAAAAAAGAAATATTTCAAGTTGATGAAGCAAGAAAAGTACTTGATTTCAGCTAAAGAAAACTATCAGCTGTTCTTAATATGCTTTTTTTTGGAATGCATGTAGATTTATCCATGAAGTCAACATAATTCACTTATTAATATAAAACACTAGCACACACACACGTGCGTACTTACAAACACACGCACACACACACACACACACACACACACACAACACACACACACACACACACACACACACACACACACACACATGAGTGCTTATTCCATTATCCTCAAAATAAAAGATTAGAACAAAAAATAAATAAAACACACACACACTAGACATTCACACACACATTATTCCATTATCCTTGATATAAAAGAATAAGATAATAAAATAAAAAAAATCACAATACACACACACACACACACTTCTAATAAATACACACACAAAAAACAGCACCATGTCATTCAATTTTTTATGTTAAAGGAATAGGAAAGTGAATATATCTCAATAACATTAACAGACAGGAAGAGAGGCAATACAAGTATCAAGAAATGGTTATATATAATATATTCATTGTGAATCATGCTTGGAAAATAACACATGGGTCCAATAACTTGAATTTCAAATAAGAATCTCAATAGAGAGACATCCCTTTTTCTGTGGAAAAAAAAGGCTTCTTTGATGCCTGCAGTGTCAGCAAACCAGTCGTGAGTTGTTGGCTTCTGTTCATTTTTAAAAAACATTTTTGTATATAAAATGTTTGTTCTGAGGTTTGTTGTCTAGAATCTGACCAACCAAACCCTGATCAGTTAACATGTCTATACTGAACTGACCACAGGTGAGAATGACCACAAGATTTTGCAGGTAGGTATCAGGCTCCTCAATTTTGTATTCAGCATTTTTAATTTATTCTTTTTCCACCCCCAACAGTATATGAGTAAAGCAGTGGAATGAAGAGAGGTGGATTTCCAGGTTTTCATCAAGTATTGTCTATCTAAATCTTCTTCTCAGGCTGCATAGAAATCTGGCTGAAAGGCATTGAACAGGTAAAAAACCCCTCAGTAATGCTGTCAGGTAAACACAAAAGCAGAGACAGGAAATCAGTGAACTGTGAGAAATGCTGGTTAACAACTTATTCAGTCAGCTGAAAGAAGGAGGATTGGGTTAGCAGATTTACAAGAAATACATCAAGCAGTGTTCGTCTGAATCTTCTTCTTCAGTTTCAGTCAAAGCTGGTTAAAGGTACAGGACTGGAAAAGAATCACAACTGTGATGTCCGATGGATAAAAAAATAAGAAAGCACAGAGAAAAAAATCTGTGATTTGTTGTGAAAATGCTGATCAGCAGCTGAAATGAAAGACTGATAGTAAACTATCAAAACTCACAGAGAGATTCCAGATATGTATAAGTGTTCAAAAAAGAAACTTCATATCAATTACACTGAATGACATTACAATTCATTAAATGCTAGTGGATTAAAGAATTGTTCCTTTCATAATCATTTTATGATGCTGTCATTTTGTCGTTTGAAATTCATAAGCATATACCTGTAAAAGCGTATGTAGAAAGTATACCCCTGAAAGATATGAAATCTTAATTGCTTGGTTTATAAACCTATGATTTATAATGAAAAATAAACCAGGTTGTTAAAACAAAAGCAGGGCAGCAAATTAAGAAATGGATGGTCTTCAAAGGGAATTAAGCTTACAGTAAGGAGATTAAGAACATACCATTCTGTTCCCTTAAACACATGTATCAGCTAGCATGAACATCAGCACAAGAGAATCTACCCATGAACATTAAAACAAGACCAATCTCAAACAAAACCACAGAAGACATGTAACTGAGGCAAAAGTAGGGAGAGAAAAATTATGTGGTATGGAAGACAGTTTCTCTATTCAGTTAAAAAGTGAACTGAACTGAAGGCAAAAAGATCAAACTTTACTGAATAAAACTTAAAACACACACACACACACACACACACACACACACACACACACACACACACACACACACAACTAATAAGAAGGAAGATCAGGCATGGGAAGAAGTAGGATAGCGGGTCACACATGCGTGAATGCATGTGTGAGTGCATGCATGTGTTTTAAACGGGTGGTGAAAGGAGACATCGTCATGGATCTGTACAAAAAATCCCTACTACCTAGGAAGTGGAGAGGAGAAGAGCAGGAAAATATTTTAGAAGACTGAACACACACAATGGTAACATTCTCTATCTAAAAAATCAAATCATGCCAATATACCATTTTCACATCTAAAACACCTAGGAAATGCATGCATCAACTATTTTTCACAGAATATATTCTATTTGGCTTTTTTTTCCACATCCACATTTACACTGGTGGAAGAAGAAAAGCTGCTAAACTTTTCTTCAACAGTAATCAGTTTGGCCTCCATTAAATTTTATATGGGGATTTTTTCAAAGCTGATTTTCAGAGAAAAAAAAACCACCTGTAATTTCTGCTGAAAATGAAAGCTGTTATGTTGCTCCCAAATGGTATTTTAAATGTTCAAACTTATCAGTAATCAATCAACTGCAGATGGAAATCAAAAAAAGTTCTTAACTCATCAAAAACAATGTTCATAGTAATACCTTATATTATCTGTATAAAATAGGTACTTGGTCAATAGTCTTCAGTGCAAGTTGTCAGAATTCTTGACAGAAATAGTTCACCCTTCTTTAAATCATGGTTTAAAGTCAGCACTGTATTAACTGTGCTGATTCACATCTAATTCACCTTCGTACAAAAAAATCAGGGAATTTTTTTTTTAAGTTATGACTCTTCTTCAAACATGCCGCCACTGCAGTCTAGTGTTAGGGCGTTGGACTTGTAATCTAAAGGTTGCGGGTTCAATCCCAGCTTTCGGCTACGGCGTTGTGCCCTTGGAAAAGGCACTTTACAGCTATTTCTCACCCCACCAGGTGTAAAAGGGGTACCAACCTTGTGTTGGGGGTTAACCCTGCGATAGACTGGCGTCCTATCCAGGGGGCAGTCTATGACTCTCAGTCGCTTAACGCCACAGAAACCGGGATAAGCACCGGCCTGATGAGCCTTAGGCTCGGGACAGACTTTAACTTTTTTTTTAACTTCTTCAAACACAGCATTTAACTTTTCTTTTTGTCACACAACAAAAACGTTTACAAACAGAACATCAATAACTATTTTTTTCAGTCACATAACAAAAAATATACAAACAGAACAATAATAACTTTTTTTGTCACATAACAAAAAGTATACAAACAGAACATCAATAACTATTTTTTGAGTCATATAACAAAAAATATACAATCAAAACATCAATAACTTTTTTTTGGTCACATAACAAAAAGTATACAAACATTACATCAATTAACTATTCAACCTCATCGTTTCAACTGTGTACACTTTAACAGTTAATGAAGCAAAATCAGTGTTTTGTGCCTAGATACAGTTTTGTACAAGTCTGTGACTGTAAGCACACAGGTAGTACACAGGTCCACACACACACCTGCACACACTGTTTCAAGATCAAAGAAGCATTTACCACCAGAAAGTTATCAGGAGAGGAAAGATTCAGCAAGGATTTAACTTGTTGACAAACTTCCTCCATGGAAATGTTTGTGTATAATTCAGACATTCAACATCTAAAGGAAAAAAAAAACAACTGAAAATACACTGGTTCTCTAAATCATTAAAAGCCTGCATCACCAAAACTTGGAGCCTGTGTGTCACGCTTGCAATCTCTTTCTCTTACACACATTGTACACACACACACACATACACACACTCAACAAACACACACACACACACACATAAATACATGCTCCTGCACACACACACACACACACACACACAACACACACACACACACACACACACACACACCTTACCATCCCACACACCTTACCATTCCACACACCATCCCACCCCACCCAAACATACATCCCCTCAAAACACTTCTCCCAAACTGTCAATGCTTCATAACAAGCCTCTTGACCATATCCTTTACAAAATGAGGATCACACACTGCCTATCTCCTCTACATCCATCCTAAAAGAAAAATTCATTCAAAAATTAACAACAAAATCAGACACAAAAGGAAAGAGAGGCATAGTCAATCAGCCAGCCACACAGATAGGACAGCAGGAAAGCAGAACTGGTCAACAGAATGATGGTGTTATAGATTTTAGACATAAAAACAACTTTAGCTTTTCACAAAGAAAATTTTCATCCTTTGCAGTTTTTTAAAGAGACAGAAGCAGGCAGGATAGAAGCAGAGGAAAGCATTGATATTGATAGAAAAAAGCTTATTTTCGTAAAAAATTTTTGGGGGGTTGTGCATACTTCATATAATTGTGCGAATAGTTGTTTTAATATGCTATGACATTTTCTTGACGCCGATTTGCGAGTCTTTTCTGTCAAGTTTCTTTTTACCTTTTTTTTCTTCTCATAAATTGAATGTAACCATTTTTCTCACAAAACAACAATGAAACAATGACAACAACTAAAAAAAACAACAACCACAACAAAAGAAAAAGGAAAAGTATGCTATGCACTTAAAAAAACAAACAATAAGTTTACAACAAAAAACAAACAAACAAAATTCAGACTTGAAAAGCTTCACTATCATGTTCAAACATTACACACACAACTATATATAAACATTCAAAAGTCAATACTCCCCAAGCACAAAGGTTTCAGATAAAGCTAGCACTTTTTTTATAATCTTTCACAAAGATTAACATCCATTAAAACACAATGGAAACACTCTCTAAATTGAAAATAAACCAACCAACAAACAAACAATATCAGACGCTGTTGGGTTTACTCAGTACACACCGCACTAGCAGGCCAAACCACTCCAATTCAAAGTGACTCAAGGGGAGAAAACTGCACACTCCTAATTTCCTGTAATCACTTACCATGGGCTAAGATAAAGATTTCTGTAAGACAAGAAGATGGTGACAGTTAAATAAGAACAAGCCATTCTTTTCTGTAGAATATAACAAATGGTGACATCATAAAAAAAAGTTTTTTTCTGCAAAGCAAATCACAGACATTTGTAATTTATTTTTTCGTTTATCTTTTTTTCTCAGGTGGAATATCTTTCTAAAATATCAGTGAAAACTTCTTGGACACTATCATAGAAATAAGTACTCCTATGTTAATTACTAACCCTGACCTTCAGAAAACGGTATCAAATGAGCAAAGAAGATAAAGAAACATCGCTGACAATGATAAACAAAATGATATAAATATAATAATAATAAGCAAAAAGTGGCAGTGCTTCAAGAAAAAAAAAAAAAAAAAAAAAATATATGACTGATAAAACTAAACAGTGCTTTGTTACTACATTAAAAAAATGATGAAAAATAAAGACAAATTGTACATGGTGCTGATGGTGACACAACATTAACAATACTGACAAAAAAATGACATATAATGACAACAAAACAGCAACAGTGAATATCTCCTCATTCAGATACATGTGCGTAAATTTCACTTAAAACACAAGTCAGGCACAACCCATTCCCCCAATAAAAAGCCAACAAAAACCCCTTCTTTCCCTTCTGTGTGTGTATGTGTAGGAGGGGGGCGAGGTATTGCATATGTTTAAGACACTGTATTAAAAAATATCTACACTTGAAATTTTTATGATTGCTATACTTATGATATGTGATTTGTGTGATACATCCCACACTTAATTCAATGCAATGTTTTGCAATGTCACCAAAAAATTGAACAGAAACATATTTTCAAAAGCTTCCAGCTTTAAAGTGAGAGAATTCATAATAGTGACTAGATCCTTCGAAAGAGACTATAAACCAAGGTCCCAGGTGTGAATACACGCAGAACAGCTTGTGCAAACCTGTTCCACCTTCCAGAAAAGTGGGCCATTTTGTGCAGGTGGGAATGGATGACAACATTTTTAAAATGCATGCACACTGATGTCGTGTTTCCACACCATCCCTAAAATCGGAATGTGGCTACCTTAATGGTGGGCAAAAGGGTCATGCGTGCAAAAATCTCACCTATGGTGAGCCTCACGAATTTAGGTGAGAAACAGTAAAAAGAAAAAAAATCATTGCAATTTTTGTATCTTTCACTTTTCCTTGTTTAGTCTAAGGGAACTGGTCTCTATGCCCCTCAGCAGGGCTACTGTTGTACTGTGATGACTCAACTAAACAGCCTTTCTTTTTCAAGCTTGCCTAATCTGTCACAGTTACTACTACAAAAGCATTTTTACAGTGGCACCCTAGGTCTACACATCTTTCTAAAGCAGTCGACAGACTCTCCTTCTCAACCTTGCACTTCAGACAGACTGTTCAAACCTGTTTGTTCAGACCTGTCAGTGTAAATAGGACACACTGCTACACGAAAAGTCTGAAAGAAGTATAAGGGAGCATGGCTGTCACTTTCCCTCACTTTCAGGCCCTCTCAGTTCCTAATCAATCAATCCCATTCCAGTCTGGCTGGGGCCAGGTGGTGCTAATTCTGGCAAGAACTGACCACACCTGGACTTGGTAAAAGGAAGATAAGCACTAAATTTAGCACCCTTAATTGAGTGATGTTGGATTTGTGCACTGTGGTAGAGGTAGCTACGAGCCCCAAGGCTTCAACCACATTCACAAGGCACACAAGCACTTGCACGCACGATGTAACCTGAAAGTTCACATTGAGTTCTAAAAGGTTGGAAGATGCGAGCTATCAGTTTGAGATAGAACAGGACCGATTCAAAATGATCAGGTTAAACCTGATGGCAACAAACTGCTGGAGACATATGTTTAAGATCTATTTGAGATTTGTTTCAACCTGACTGTCTCAGCCTTACAGTTTGAGAGGCTAGTTTGTCGGCTGCTTAAGAGTGCTATAACTGTTGCAAAAGCTGAGTACATAAAAATGAGTGTATACAGACATCAACGAATCAACCATACTGGAGCCCCCAAAATCTTATCAATAAGCAAGAAGTACTCTTAAATATACAGCAATTCTTTACAAAACAACTATAAAACATCAGCAATTCTTTGCAAAACAACTCTTAAAACATCAGCAATTCTTTGCAAAACAACTCTAAAACATATATACATAAGCTCTAAATTTTCTTCCAGATAACTTTCATCAAAACTTACACACACACACAAATAACTGACACAGCATGGAGACAAGAAACCCTAAAAAACAACACGTGCCCAAAAAACTCCACCACCCTAACCCAGCACAACCACCAACCACACACACAACACTTACTTTTCACCGTGACAGGAGAGTTGGGAAGGGAGGTGACTGGCAGCACGTTGGGGTCCTGCAGGATGCGGGGCGCGGTGCAGACAGGGGCGGTCATCAGGGTGAACTCCATGATGATGTCACACAAGGCGTGGCTGACCGCGCTGGTCAGACGCTCCTTCAACTGTCGCATGTCCAGCGACCCTTTCTTCCAGATGCGGAACTGCAGCAGGGCTGTGGGGCCTGCACACAGGAATGATTAGGTTTTATTCATGAAAACCACATGCTCTGCCCAAACTAAATTTCAATCAACTTATAATTTTTTTTTATATTCTGTTTTGGGGGAGGGGTGTGCGTGTTCACAGCCAATAAATCCAGCATAACCAGTCAAGGGTCAGTGCTAAGAATTAGCATGCCCCTTCCTTCTACCAAGTGTGGTCAGCTCCTGCTACACAGGGTACAAATCCAGCGTGACACAGACAAGGGTCCAGGTCCTAGTGCTACAATTAGCCCCTTCCTTTTACCAAGTCCAAGTGTGGTGAGTTTACTGCTATAATTAGCACCAAATGGGATGGAACGGATACAGCTGACAGCAGCTGAAAGTGGGGAAAACTGACCACTGTGCAGCGCTATAACTAGCACCAACTGGGATATGATGGGATGGGATGGAATGGGTAGCAGCTGAGAGGAGCCAAAAGTGGGGGAAAACTGACCGCTGTAGCTATAACTAGCACCAACTGGAGTGGAATGGGTAGCAGCTGAGAGGAGCTTTTTCTTTCTTTTTTTTCAGCTGAGAGGAGCAGAAAATGAGGAAAACAACTGACCAGTGTGTGTCACACTGACCTGGTCCAGTGGAGATGGGGAAAACATACTGACCAGTGTGTGTCACACTGACCTGGTCCAGTGGAGATGGGGAAAACATACTGACCAGTGTGTGTCACACTGACCTGGTCCAGTGGAGATGGGGAAAACATACTGACCAGTGTGTGTCACACTGACCTGGTCCTGTGGAGGTGGGGAAAACATACTGACCAGTGTGTGTCACACTGACCTGGTCCAGTGGAGATGGGGAAAACATACTGACCAGTGTGTGTCACACTGACCTGGTCCTGTGGAGGTGGGGAAAACAATACTGACCAGTGTGTGTCACACTGACCTGGTCCAGTGGAGGTGGCGTTGGGATCCAGCACAGCAGTGTCCACCATGTCCTTGAACTCATCGACAGAGGGCAGGTTGGCAGAGGCTTGGCGCGAGGGGGCGGGGCAACCCAGCAGGTGAACAGGATTGCCACGCCCGTCCACCAGACTGCACACCACACACGCCAGACCTGCACACACACACACAGTGCACAGGTGTTAGGATACAGGTGACATTTAGTGTACGAGTGTTAGGATACAGGTGACATTTAGTGTACGAGTGTTAGGATACAGGTGACGTTTAGTGTGCGAGTGTTAGGATACAGGTGACGTTTAGTGCACTAGTGTTAGGATACAGGTGACGTTTAGTGCATGAGTGTTAGGATACAGGTGACGTTTAGTGCACGAGTGTTAGGATACAGGTGACGTTTAGTGCACCAGTGTTAGGACACAGGTGACGTTTAGTGCACAGGTGTTAGGTTACAGGTGACGTTAAGTGTACGAGTGTTAGCATACAGGTGACGTTTAGTGTACGAGTGTTAGCATACAGGTGACGTTTAGTGTACGAGTGTTAGGATACAGGTGACGTTTAGTGCACGAGTGTTAGGATACAGGTGACATTTAGTGTACAAGTGTTAGGATACAGGTGATGTTTTTGATTTGGATGTTCTGGCTGCGATGTGTGTAGGGGGAAAAATGGTTTGCTATAATTTGTAGGGGGAAACTGGTTTTGCTATAATTGTGTAGGTAGGGGAGGCTGGTTTGCTATAATTGTGATGGGGAAACTGGTTTGCTACAATATGTGTAGGTGGAAAACTAGTTTCATTGTACTGCTTTTTTAATGGCTGTATAGAATGTACCAGTAAGATTTTGCTTGGGGTTGTTATGGTTAGTGTTGTTGTTGCTATAAGTGTTGTTTAAATTAGAGTTGTAGCTTTTGCAAATTATATCATGTGCCCATATTTGTGTCAACATTTTTTTAAGGTACACAGATACACATGCACAAATGCATGCACACACACACAAGCAACAAACACACACACACACACACACATACACACACACACACACACACACACACACACACACACACACACACACACACACACACACACACACACACACACACCCTGACTAATGGATACATCCATAAAAAGGAATATATACGAACTGTAAGAACGAGAAATGTTGACCATCCTACCACAGCACACTTGTCCAAAAATCAGAAGAATAAACTGTAGGAACGACCAATGTTATTAATTAAGGCAATCTGCAGACTTGAAGCACCAACAGAGGATCAGATATCGAGCCTGTCAGACAAGGTAAAAGAAGAGGACTAGGAGGAACACGTATGGTCTGCTCACCTTTGCGGCCTCCTGCTTGAGGGCTGAGGTACAGGTAGACATCTTCACCTGGCACTGGCTTCCAGTAGCCTCCCACATAATCCTGTAGCATAACAACACTGTATGAAGTCTGCACATTACAGACTGTGCCTTCAACATAATTCTGTAACATAACAACGCTGTATCAAGCCTGTACATTGTTCTTGTTGTTAGAAAACTGCTATATAAGCACTGAGCTGCAATTATACCTAGGGAGTTTGTGTAATCAATAGATCATTTACTTATTCAAATTCATAAATACACCAGTATATGTTACATCTGTGGGTCTTTTGTAAACGAAGATGAACAAGTTGGAGGGGGACACTGAAGAGGACTCTACAACCCATTAAAACCATCATAACAATCAACAACAAAACAAAAAAAGTAATAGTAGCACAAGGTTAAAACCTTTTTATCCACAAAATTTTTTACTTGTGGAAGTTATCTTCTAAATAGAAGCCTTTTAAAATTAAAGTAAGTTTACATGTCTTGACAGTTCTTTGTATGAGATAGCTTGCCCTGTCAAACACTTGTGCATGCTTTCAAGCCTAAAACAAAGGCACTATCACATTCAATTACACACACACACACACACACACACACACACACACACACACACACACACACACACACACACACAACACACACTACACACACACACACACACACACACACACACACACACACACACACACACACAGACACACACACACAGACACACTACACACACACACACACACACACACACACACACACACACACACACACACACACACATACACACACACACACACACACACACACACACACACACACACACACACACACACACCACACACTACACCCCCCAAAAAAAACCCAAACACTACCCAAAAAAAACCCCCACAAAAACCACTCACAAACAAAACACCTCCCCCCCCTGGCCCCCACCCCACCCCCACCCCCCTCTCCACCCCAATACCTACATGGAAATGGAAGTCAGGTGACTCGTCGTGGTAGCAGGGAGTGTGGAGGAAGAGCAGGAGGTTCTGTCGCAGGTAGTAGACCAGAGCCGCCAGGTAAATCATGGCGTGACTGGGGAAGGTGAGGCGCAGTGTCTCGGTGGCCTTCTCCTCCGGGGTCTGGATGAACTGAGGACAGAAGATGAGAGTGTTGGATACAGCAGGGTGTTATGGTGTGAACAGAAGGCGCAGGCAATGTTGTGGGCTTCAGTAACAATGATGTAATGTTAGGGTATTCTTTTGTTTTTTCCTTTTTTTTTTTGTTCCTCAGCAAGAGCTCCGAGGTTTGCCAAAGGTACAGTTGCACATGAAATTTGTGTGTGCCATAAAAGTCAAAATCAAGACCTTGGGCATGAAATTTGTGTGCCATAAAAGTAAAAATCAAGACCTTAGGCATGAAATGTGTGTGCCATAACAGTCAAAATCAAGACCTTAGGCATGAAATGTGTGTGCCATAACAGTCAAAATCAAGACCTTAGGCATGAAATTTGTTTGCCATAACAGTCAAAATCAAGACCTTGGGCATGAAATCTATGTGCCATAAAAGTCAAAATCAAGACACTGGATGCTGGGGCATTACACTTCCACCCAAGAAGACCAGGCCTTTCCACCCCACCACCCCCAGAAGACCAAGGGACAACCCTCCCCCTCCCCCCAAGAAGACAAAAAGGACACCCCACCCAAAAGACCAAGGGACCCCACCCCCAAGAAGATCAGGGAGACCCCCTCCCCCTAAAAAAAGACCAAGGGACACCCCCCACCCACCCAAGAAGACCAAGGGACCCCACCCCCAAGAAGATCAGGGAGACCCCCTCCCCCTAAAGAAGACCAAGGGACCCCCATTCCCTCTCTTCTGAGGAGAAACCTGCAGATGGTTACCTGAACGTCCTCCTGCCTCAGTTTGCACTGAGGGTTGCGGGCCAGCATGACACAGATGACGTCCAGCACTGTGTCGTCCAGTCGGTTCTGCAGCATCTTCATCAGGTCCTCGCGGATCTCCGTCGCTGCGCAGCACACACAGACACCAAACTTGGTGTGAATAATGGACAGTAGGAGTTATTTTAGCTATTTATGTTTGGGGTTTTTAGGGGGGATAGTGGAATAGGCCTTCATGTGCTGTTTTATATCTTTCTTTCTTTATTCTTTTATTTCGAGGATAATGGAATAAGCACTCATGTGCTTTTTAAAAAAAAATATCTAAGTCCATGTGTGTTCACAGTTTTGGTAAATTTTGTCATCCATTCCCATTGGCACATGATGACCTACTCTTTCTAAAAGCGGAACATGTTTTGACATTGAATGAAATCAACATAACTTCCATTCACAGCAGCAACGTACAACATGCATACATCCATGCACACACGCACAACAACGATGATGAATGCCCCCCCCCTCAAATCAGCCACACACACCACACCACTCACTTGGCTCTGCGATGCCGTGCACTGTCAACTCCACCATGTCCTCTATGCGTGATGACGCTCGGCTAAATCCCGAGGCCAGCGAAGTCGTGTCCCCTTCTGAGCGTGTCTGCAATCGAGCCTTTATCTATGTGTGAGGGAGTAAATAAACAACACACAAGTTTTAGTTCCTTGTCAAACACATGCAGGTTATTTATTTAGCACATGTCTGGTTATTTATTTAGCCTTGTTCTAGTGTGTGAGGATAATCAACAATGCAAAACTTTTAGTTCCTTGTCAAACACATGCTGGCTATTTAATTTAGCCTTGTTCTATGTGTGAGGAGGTAGTATATAATGTAAAGTTTTAGTCCCTTGTCAAACACATGCTGGCTATTGAGCCTTGTTCTATTGTGAGGAGGATAATAAACAATGTACGTTTATTTCTGTAAAACATGCTGTTATTTAGTCTGTTCAGTGTGAGGGGGATAATAAAACAATGCACAATTTTATTTCTTGTCAAACACATGCTGGTTATTTAGCCTTTGTCTATGTGTGAAGGATAATAAACAATGCACAGTTTTATTTCTTTGTCAAACATATGCTGGTTGCTTTAGTTCTACAAAACTGCACATTAACAAGAATAAAAAAAATAAACTGAAACTTTAGAGTCTTCCTCAAAAGAGTCATCATAGATTTTGTCAAAACATAAATTTATCTCTTAGATTTCCTTTTTGCGGTAAGCAATGTTTCATTCTTTTATTTTTTTAGCAACACAGGTACACACAAAGAATCAGCCCAAACAATGAAAATACAAATCAAGCAAAAAATATCAGATTATCAAAAAAATCTCTCTGTATCCTCGAAAATGAAGTTAAAAAAGAAGTACAAGTATAATATAAGAATAAAAATAACAAACATTCCCTTCTCACCCTCACCCTCTTCTTCCCTTTCTCATCTCTCAGGTCTTTTAAAGATATTTAAATATAAAGATAAGTAACAAAAAAAATTCCCCTTCTCTACCTCACCTCTCCTTCCTCTCGTTCTCTATCTGCTCATCTCTCATCTCATCATCTCTCTCATCTCATCTCTCCTCTCCTCCTCATTTAACATACTTCCATTCCATCTATAAAACATATGACTTGCCACACTATCAAAAATTAATAATGCTTCCTGAAAAAAGAAGCTTTTTTGATAGCAAATACATTATCAATCCATGTAAGCACGATAAATTCTTACTTTCAATGTCTTTGTTGCATGGTTGAATGAAAATGTATCCTTGTTTCTCGATACAATTTGATGTACAAGGTTAAGTACAGATGAGTGTCTTATCCCTACCTCTGTTACTATATCGTATGCATCTCTCATCTATCATATATCTCATTATAATCGTTTAACAGTCATCAAATACAGATGTCAACAAAGAATGATGCTACATCAATACTGTTCTTATTACTATATCATTATGCTGTTATCATCATCATTGTCAATTTGAACAGATTATTCTTACAAACAAGGTTATAATCAAAGAATGAGTGCTATCATCAATATCATTTCTTTTACATTTATTATTGTTGTCATACAATCAATCTGATTAAACTATTCTTACAGCTGCTATTGTGATGGTAGTAACTGTTTTTTATTGTTTTTTTTTTGTTCTTGCTGATGTTACTGTATTTATTCATCAACACGGGGTAGGTACCTAGTGGTTACAGCATTAGCACTTTGATCCAATGACCAAGTGAGCCACCACTGAGGGCCCACTTTAGGAATTTTCCCTGGCGTTAACATTAGTATTAACTCCACTCCCCCAAAAGTCCTTCGGATGAGACTATAAACCGAGGCCCCACGTGCAAAATGCACCCAGAACATCTTGCACACATGATTAAAAACCTGTCACACCTTTCCAAAGAGTAAGGCCATTTCATGTCGGTATGTACAGATGACAAAGTTTAAAAATGCTGCATACAGGTTTCATGTTCAGACACAATCCCTGAAGTCACAATGAGGCTACCATTAACAATGGGTACAAACAGTCACATATGCAAAACCTTTTTTTTTTTTTTCACATATGTAAAACCTTACCATTGGTGAACCTCAGAGCTCTAGTTAAGGAACAAAAAAATACCCACCAAAATTATCAACACACTATCAACACTGACACTTACTTCAGCATCCATGCGTGACTCTGCTCTCAGAGCCAGGGAAGTCAGGGACACCTCTGCACAAGAGGACAGAGAAAAGATTTATTCCAATAGTAAATCAATATGACACATACTTACACCTGTCCACACAAGCACACGTTCTTACTTGCATCATGTACTGACATGTACCTGTGCACTGATGTGTACACAGACAGACAGACAGACAGACAGACAGACAACACACACACACACCACACAACATGCACACGCATAACATGCGTGCACACACACACACACACACACACACACAACAACACACACACACACACACACACACACACACACACACACACAAACATATCATCTGAAATAAAAAATTGACTTTGACTATGACACATTAAGACACAACACAGAGTACACACACACACACCCCTGTACCACACACACACACACACACACACACACACACACACACACACACACAACACACACACACACACACACACACAACACATCCATCCCCCCTCATACACACACACACACACACACAAGAACAAAATCTCCACTCTAAAAATTTACAAGCAAAAAAGACGAACAGTGGGAGTGAGAAGCATGAACAACACTCACCAGACATGGAAGTCTCCAGGTCGGCTTGTACATCCATCGGTTCGTTCAGACTGGTGGACGTCAGCTCTTTCAGCCTGACAGGAAAACAACCACCACCATACCACCACTGCTTTAGGCCTGTGTCATTTTCACATGCCTGTACATTTAGCTGTGCATATGCATTTATCATTAGAAACCATCCCCGTGATCAAGAATTTTGAAAAGTAGTGACGAGAGTGAGACTGAAAAATCTTTCACAAAATTGTTTTTTAGATTCCTTCAATCATTTTTCTTTTCTATTTCAAGCTCCCCTCCTATATTTTTTAAATCCGATCCTTCCTGTTTTTGCATTTGTATACTCATCATCTTCTCTCTCTCTGTGTCTCTGTCTCTCTCTCTGTGTCTCTCGGTCTCTCTCTTGCACACTCCACAACACACACACACACACACACACACACACACACACACACACAACACACACACACACAACACACACCACACACACACACACGCACACACACACACACACACACACATACACACACTACCACCAAAAAACTTCCACACCCTTACTTATCCCAACCCTCACCTCCCACCCACCACCCAATCAACATCGCCACCGGACCACACACACACATACCAAAAACCTTGCCACCCCAACCCACACCCCTCACCCAACCACCACCCAATCAACCTCCCACCCCACCACACCAAACCAACCACAAACCCCACAACACACCCACCACACTCCTTCTCCCCCCCCCCCACAACCCCCCCCCCCACCCCCCCCCCCGCCCCACTCACTTAATATAGAAGACGTTATCCGACAGCTTGGTCTCCTTGATGACGAACATGTTCTTGCGGTTACCCACAGAGAACTTGTTGAGGACGCTGCGAAGGCTGAGGAGACCTCGGCTCATCCCCTGCCTCTGACTGCCGGTCTTGAGGCGAGGGTGGAGGAAGAAGAGCTTCTTCCACATGCAGTCACAGGCAAAGCACCCAGGTTCCAGGTCCAGGGCTGCTGCCAGGTAACCCTGGCTGCTAGGCATCTCCTCGCTCTCGTCTTCGTCGTCGCCTTCGAAGGCTTGGTGTGCATGTGGAGAAGAAGGTAGGAGAAAGGTTTAGTGAGACTGAAATGAATCAGTGTCTATTTGTTCTTAATATTTCTGTAAAATTGCATGCCTGTAAATGGTTCAAATGCAAGTGCTTCAATGCATTTGCTTTACAAGATTTAGTGCTATATAAATTCTATATATTATCATAGAAAAGCAGCTTGAGAAGGTGTATGCCATACAGAAGTATCTTGTCAATTAGCATTGATGACTGATCAACAGATGAAAAGTCTAAATCATCAAAAAGTTCAAGGTTCAAGGTATAGCCAAGGGAGAAAAAAATCAGTTTTCGAAAAACTGTGAAAAACAAAAAAATGAATAAACTTCATAGCTTCGATTGTCTCGAGCCACATCACTGTTTAAAAATGTTTTATTCCCAAAGCCAGAACGCGGCTACCTACATAGTGGGGAAAAAAACAGTTGCATGCATAAAATCTCACAACTAGTGACCTCAGAACTCCAGGCAAGGAATGAAAAAAAAAAAAAGTTTTTCAGTTTTTAAGTAAGTTTTTACCACTATGCTAAAGAGTCACCTCTTTTTAGAAAAAAAAATTGATGTCTAATCCAATCTAATCATAACTTAATGGCTGAAGCTCAGACGCTAACACACTGACCTAAACCAGCAATACTGCAAGGGACAGAAAACTTGGTTGAACTTTCACTGACTTTAAGATTTGAAAGCCCCCTACCCCCCCTCCCCACCACCACCACCCTCCTTCTGAAACAAAAAGTGCAGAGCTCACCATCCTGCATGGCCCTGAAGCCGGTGGGTCGTTTGTCTGTCCAGCAGACGTCTTCGTCAGCCTCGGGTTCCAGCAGTCTGTTGCACATGCGTGTCTCCACCAGTTCATTCAGCAACAGTTGCTGCAACACACATTCGTTATTATTATTATAATGGTTGTCATTTTATATATAATGATGATGATGATGATGATGATGATGATGATGATGATGATGATGATGATAATAATATAATGATAATAATGTATAGTATTTATATAGCACTGAATCTTGTAAAGCAAACAATTTTGATGGTAATGTGACAAATATTTGTGTATGTGTATGTGGGACACATACGATAACAGTTCTCCAAGGTAAGGTTGAGGGCAGAAGGAAAAGAGGCAGACCACCAACATCCTACACTGCCAACATCACTGAGATCAGGAGTCTGGGAGGGCTACAGGAGATTGTAGAACTCAGCAGAGACAGAGAGAGATGGTGAACATGTGCCACACAGAGAGATGGTGAACCCTGGTGGCATTACGTGGAGCTCCTACTGACAACAGCAGCAAAGGAGACAGTTGAGTTGAGTGTATGTGTTGTGGCACACTTATATATATATATATGTACACAACTGACTGACTGACCTTGTTGACCTTACAGCAGATGTCCTGAATGCTGACATGAGTCCTGGACACCAGGTCCTGCTCTTTCCTCTGTACACTGTCCTCCTGGTCTGCCACCCTGCACATAGCACAACACACATACCACATCACATCGCATCATGTCACATCACATCACACCACATCATGTCACACCACATTGCATCACATCACATCTCTGCCCTCTGTACACTGTCCTCCTGGTCTGCCACCCTGCACATAGCACAGCACACATACCACATCACATCGCATCATGTCACATCACATCGCATCATGTCACGTCACATCACGTCACATCACATCCCACCACATCATGTCACGTCACATCACACCACATCATGTCACACCACACCACATCATGTCACACCACACCACATCATGTCACATCACGTCACATCACATCGTGTCACGTCACACCACATGTCACACCACATCATGCCACATCACACCACATCATGTCACGTCACACCACACCATGTCACACCACATCACATTATGTCACACTTCACATCCTGTCACACCACACCATGCCACACATCACATTATGTCACACTTCACATCCTGTCACACCACACCATGTCACACCACATCACATTATGTCACACTTCACATCCTGTCACACCACACCACATCACATTATGTCACACTTCACATCCTGTCACACCACACCATGTCACACCACATCACATTATGTCACACTTCACATCCTGTCACACCACACCATGTCACACAACATCACATAATGTCACACTTCACATACTGTCACACACCACACCATGTCACACCGCATCACATTATGTCACACTTCACATCCTGTCACACCACACCATGTCACACCACACATCACACTAAACCACACCACATCACATCACGTCACACTACACATCACACCACACATCACACCATACCACATAGCATCACACCACATCAAACAATATCACACCCCACCCTACCCCTCCACATAACATCACACCCCACCACATCACAACCCCACCACATCACACCCCACCACACTCACACCATGCTTCCTCAGCTGTTTTGCTTCACTGTCCATAGCCACTGTCAGGGAGGGGAGAGGGTAGCCTAGTGATCTGAGTGTTGCAGTTGTGACCTAACAACTACTAATAGTACATGTGCTTGGGATGCCTTGGCTTCAGTACAGTACCCCAGTTCACCCAGCTGTAAATGGGTGCCTGCCCTCTTAATGTCAGGGAAGGTAAAGCAGCGAGGGAGAGGGGATGGGCGCCGCCCTCAATATGCTGGCCCCTAGAGAAGCTGAGGTCTCTGATGCTTCACTCTCCTATGACCACATAGGTTATGAGACACTTTTATACCTTTTACATGTGTTCAAGAGTCCACTGATGTGTAAGTTTAAGACGAATATTCCCTTGGAGTTAAAACTAACTCCATTCCCCTATAAATCCTTTGGATGAGATTATAAAACTGCCCACATCTAGGATTTTTTTCCCCATGAAAATTAGATGTGAGGAAAATATGCATGTGCAACATGGAACTTAGTAAGGACACACACAGAGAAAGGCACACACACACGCACACACGCACACACACACACACACACTCACACACACACACACACACACACACACACACCCACACCCACAACACACACACACACACTCACTCCCCCCCCATACACACACACACACACACACACACACACCACACACACACACACACACCCACACCCACACAACACACACACACACTCACTCCCCCCCCATACACACACACACACAACGCACACACACTACACACACAACTCCCCCCCCCCCCCCCCCCCACACACACAACACACACTAACCCACACACCCCCTCCCCCCACCTGCCCCCCCTCACCTATTCCCCCCCCCACCCCCCCACACCATTAAACCCCCACCTGGTATGAAAGAAGAGTTCCACACAGTCGCTGTGGATGGTCAGGATCAGCCAGAAGTCAGGTAACTGGGGGTGACCCAGCCCCGCGTCGCTAATGGACGCCGTGTCGTCCATGTTTTCGTCACTCACGTCACCGTCGAACCCCGCTGCAAACACTTTTACCATGAAATCATTCATCATACTGTACTTTATTTTTATTTATTTAATCTTTTATATCGAGGATAATGGAATAAGCACTCATGTGCTTTTTTACGTCCAGTCCCCGTGTGTATTGGTGAACCCCAAAGCTCTAGCAGAGGAACGTAAATTTAAAAAAAAATTTTTGGTTTTAAATCTTAACTCTACTTGTAGTACTTCTCTGAAGAAGAAAAAAAAGACCTGTATTTATTCACAAACATTACACTGACCATGTTGTCCACAAAATTTACCATCTGGGCACATTGTAGCACATTCTAGATACTTCAATGGAAAAAATGATAAAACATTACTAAACTCAGCACACTGTCTTATTCAAAATCAATAAAAATCACAAAAAAATCATCCCAAACCAAGTTATGCAAAACTAGAGTGACAATGACAACATACACTTCTCCACAATCACACACACACACAAACAACACACATACACACAACACACACACACAACACAAAACACACACACACACACACACACGCAAACACACAAACATGCACACACACACACACAACGCCGCCCCAACCCCCCACCCCCACCCCCACCCCCACCCACACACTCAGACACACATACCCCCCCCCCCACACCCACCCCCATCCCCCACACACCCACCCCCTCCCACCACACCCCCACTCACCATCGCTGGTGCCGCTGCCCCGTGAGGAGCCAATGGAGGGGTTTGGGGCAGGGTGGAAGCCCGGCTCTGTGGTGTGCCCTGACCCGAGGGAGCTGAGAAGTGACGACTGCGATGGCCAAACACAGACGAGGGACTGGCCTTGATGGCTGACAGAGAGCCTGAGAACAGTATGACATTTGTTTGGGGATTAATTAATCAATTCATTCATTCACATTCATTCAGACAGACAGACAGACAGACAGAGACAGAGGCAGACAGACAGAGACAGAGATACTGAGGGACAGAGGGACAGAGACAGAGACAGAGTCAGAGACAGAGACAGAAAAACCAATAAACAAAAATAAGACAAACAACAATTCAACAAACATACACCCTCTTTCATCAGTTTCTTCACAGACGATGACAGACCACACTGACCTGACTGTACTTCAGGCGAGGCAGTTGACACCGGGGTGCAGAGGTCACAGGTCCCTGCAGTTCTGCAGAACTGAATGATTTCCGCAGTGAAGCGTCCCCCACCTCCCCCTCCCCTTCCACACTCCCGATGGCTGGCATCTGCTTCAGTCTGCACATGAGCAAAAAAAAAAAAAATATGGAAAAAAAAGGAAAAAATTTTCATCCCTCAGCTAAAGCTCCAAGTTTTACCGATGGTGAGGTTTTGTGTATATGACCATTTCTGCCCACCATAAAGGTAGTTGCATTCTGACTTTGAGGATGAAACAGAAAAAGATAAAATCACTCTGATGTTTGACTTAGTGATTGAGTGTGACTGTGGTGGTGATATTAGAATGAGGGGTGTGGGAACAGCAGTATAATCATGTCAAAGAAGATAAAGGCAGTAAGGCTATCAACACACACATGTTTAAGGACATGTAAGACCACACACATACACACATTCAAGAGAATGTAAGAGCACACACACATGCATGCACACATGCACACACGCATGCATACATGCACACACACACACACACACACACACACACACACACACACACAACCACAAACCAACCAAATCCAATCTCTCTCTCTCCCTCTCTGTCTGTCTGTCTCTCTCTCTGTGCCTCTGTCTCTCTCTCACACAAACACAACACACACACTAGCACACACACACACATGCTTTAACACACACACACACACACACATAAACACACATACACACACACAAACAACACACACACACATACACACACACACACACACACACACACACACACACACACACAACCACAAACAAGCCAAATCCAATCACACACACTCACACACACACCACACACACAAACACACACACACACAAACACACACAACACCCCCCCCCCCCCACAACACACCCCACACCCACACACACACACACACACCCCTACCAACCACACACACAACCCCCCCCCCCCCCCCCCCCCCACACACAACACACAACACAACAACACCCCCCCCCCCCCCCAACACACCCACACCACACACACACACCTCCAACCACACACACAACCCTCCCCCCCCACACCACACACAACACCCCCCCCCCCCCCACAACACACCCACACTACACACACCCCTCCAATCACACCCCCCCCCCCCCCCACACACACACCACACACACACCCCTCCCACCACACACACAACCCCCCCCCCCACACACACACCACCCCCCCCCCCCCCCCCAACACCCACAACACACCCACACCACACACACCCCTCCAACCCCCCCCCCCCCCCCCCCCCCCACACACACACAACACAAACCAACCTCATCTCCTCCGGCACGCCCCCTTTCGAAAACTTGCATCGAACAACTCCGAGGCCGGTTCTCGTCCCCACTGCCCCCACCCCCTCCACTGCTCGACGACTCTTGCCCCGGCACCATAGCAACAGAAGGCTCGGCACTCGCCACTGCCGCCAAGGGAGACAAGCTGGGCAGGATGCTGGGAAGGCTGTGGCTGCGCTCCTCGATAGCGGGAAGAGTTTGCTCCCATCCACGGCTTTGGGGCTGGGTACCTTGCCTCCCTCGTGGCTCAGTTCCACCAGGGCGGTCTGTAGCGCTTTGGCGTGGAGGATGTTGTTGACGTGTGCCCGGTCGACTGTTAGGATGTAGAACTCCTTCACTTTGGTCAGGCGGTACCCGGGTGCGACAGGCGTTCAAACTCCTGGGACAGAAACGGGTGGTGGTGGTGGATGATGTTTGGGATAGTAGAAGCAATGTTTTGATATGTACATGTATTATATATATATATATATATATATATATATATATATATATATATATATATTATACATATATATATTATATACATATTATATATATATTCTTTTTTTAAAAAGTTTATATAATGCCTTCATTTTGCCAGCTAACAGCAAACACAGTGATACCAACAGGTGAGACAGACAGGAGAGATTTTGAGGATAAGGACTTTCATGTATGCCTGTATACTCCACACACACACACCACATATCACCCCTCCCCCAACTCCCTCACTCCCACACCCCCAAAACCCAACCCCCCCCCCCCCCCCCCCCCCCCCCACCCCACACGCCAAACAAACCAATACACCCACCTCCACAAAAGGTTTCATGCTGCGTTCCGAGCCGTAGACAAACTGCAGGCTGACTCTCTCGTAGCGGCAGGAGGGGTACTTGTTGCGGTAGGAGCTCTTCACGTGTCTCGTCACAAAGTCCACGGCATCCGCACTGATGGGGTGCATGTGCTTCAGCGCTCCTGCCACCTCGTCTCTCAGTAGCCACTCCACCTGGAACAGTGATGAGGATGATGATGATGAGGAGGAGGAGGAGGAGGAGGAGGAGGAGGAGGAGGAGGAGGAAAGTGGTGGTGATGATGATGATGAAAGTTATGATAATGATGATGGTGGTGGTGGCGATGATGATGACAATGAAAGTAATGACAATGTGGTGATGGTGATGACAATGAAAGTGATGATGATGATGATGATGATGATGATGATGATGATGATGATGATGATGATGAAGAAGATGAAGATGATGATGATGATGATAGTAATAGTGGTGATGATAATGAATAATGTGGTGATGAGGAATGAGGATAATGATGAAAGTGGTGGTGGTGATGATGAGGAGGAGAAGGTGGAGAATGATGATGATGGTGATGATGAAAGTGGTGGTGATGATAAGGAAGAGGAGTAGAATGATGATGATGGTGATGATGAAAGTGGTGGTGATGATAAGGAGGAGAATGATGATGATGATACGATGACGATGATGAGGAGAATGATTATGATGGTGATGAAAGTGGTGGTGAGAAGGAGGAGGAGGAGGAAAATGATGATGGAGGGCAAGGTGGATGATGATAGAGATGTATCTATGAATTCTTCTTTTTTTTAATGTATTCTTTTTTTATGTATTCTTTTATTTCAAGAACAATGGAATAAGCACTCATGCACTTCTTTACATCCAGTCCCCATATGTCTGCAGTTTTGTAAATTTGTCATCCGTTTGACTTATGCTTGTGAATTCCCTTGGGAACATAGGGCCGCAACAATACCCCTCCCACGGACTCGATTTGTCACATCTCATCCATTTGTCACATGTTTACTGTGTTTGTGGTATCAGACATGTATGGTGTCACGTGTGCGTGTCTACCATTCCACAAATTTCTCCATTTTCACTATGATGATGATAATGAGGACAATCGTGATCATGATGATGACAATGGTGATAATAAGGAGGAGAAGCAGCAGGAGGATGATATGTGGTGGTGGTATGGATGGATACAGAGGAAGATGATGGATAACAATGATAAAAAAAAAGAAACTGGTCTGCTCATAAGACGGGTAATTGTCACCTACTTGTTTATTTCTTTTTTTTTTAAACCTACCTTTTTGCTTCTGTTATAAATTTTCAATCAGAGTGTGTGTGTGTTGAGTGTGTGTGTGTGTGTGTGTGTGTGTGTGTGTGTGTGTGTGTGTGTGTGTGTGTGTGT
>CM060322.1:48713123-48743123 GCA_030674155.1 Stramonita haemastoma | reverse complement strand
AACACAACAAACCACCACAACCACAACTGACCACAGAAGTCCTCTGCTGCGCCTCCGGGCAGAAGAAGTAGTAGTCAGGCATGGAGGCCACAGGCTGGAAGAAGCGATGGACGGTGGTCAGGAACTTGGCCTGCACCAGCCGGTGCAGCCCCTCCTGCTGCTGGCAGCTCGTGTCGGACCACAGGGATGGCAGCAGCGACATCATCTTGCGCGGCAGTTGCAGGATTTCTGGCATGATGATGTCTTCACCGTCGTCACTGACACACCACGGTGCACAGATCAAACACCACTCAGTAAGGCCTAGTCAAGAGATGTATGGTCAGCTCCTGCTATATAATAGCACCAGCTGGCCCCAGCTGGGATGGGATGGGATGGGATGGGATGGGATAATTAGCAGCTGACAGGAGCTGAAAGTGGGGGATACTTACAGCTGTGACACGTCACAAAACGTCCCCACATTGAAGAACTTTTAAACTTGAATGAATGGATGGAATTACAGGTAAAGGTAAAGGTGTCTCCACGGCACACAAATCCAGCATTTTCTCAGTCAAGGGTCCAGGGCCCAGTGCTAAAATTAGCCCCTTCCTTTTACCAAGTCCAAGTGCGGTCAGTTTCTGCTATAATTAGCACCAGCTAGGATGGAATGGATAGCAGCTGAGAGGAGCTGAAAGTGGGGGAAACCGACAGCTGTGTCTCATAACCTAGGCGGTCGTAGGGGAGCGAGGCATCAGAGACCTCAGCTTCTCTAGGGGCCAGCATATTGAGGGTGGCGCCCATCTCCTCTCCCTCACTGCTTAACCTTCCCTGACCCTAAAGAGGGCAGGTACCCATTTACAGCTGGGTGAACTGGGGGACCGTACTGAAGCCAAGGCGTATATATATAAATATTATTTCCTGTCATACCTTTAGGGATATGAAGGATTTTACAGTTCCCGTATTCTTATCAGAATTTTTTAACAACAAAATCTGTCTTTTCAAGCCTACATGGTGCCATGGAGTTAGCGGTCAATGAAAAAGCTAAAAACAGAGATTGGAAAAACATTTTCATTTCATGTAACCAACAGTCGGGAAGTATTGGGAATTTTTTTCTCTCAAAGATACATTGAAGACTTAAAATATTCCCCACAGTCCTTCTCCCTTCTATGTACATGACCAGGGGGCAGGATGGCCTAGTAGTTAGAGCATTGATCCTGCCATCTGATGGCATGGGTTCAAGCCACAAATGAGACACCTGCTTGCAGGCGATTTTCCCATGAAGTTTTAACATCAATACCAACTCCACTCACTGGCCCCAATCCAATCATGTTGTTTACAGCCCCGCCGACCACGCAGGCCATATCAGGGCTGTCACCTCATAGAATTTTAAATCTCAGAATAAAACTGTGCAGCTATATACAGATTAAACAGGGTATAAAACCAACTCTACTATCCTTCCTAGTATCGACCTTCACTCCCCAAAAGTCCTCCAATTAGAATTCAATCCAAGGTCCAATGTATTATGCACTCAGAACATCTTGCACATGAGTTAAAACCTGTTCTGCCTTTCAAAAGAGTAGGCCAATGTGTACCAGCAGGAGCAGATGACATAATTTTTTAAAAATATACCCACACTGGTGTTCCTGAAGTCAGAATGCAGCTACCTTAACCTTTTCAAAACCAGTGCAAGTATACTTGTAACAGGTGGCACACCCTTTCCCTACATGCAGTCAGCCTAAAAATAAAATGACTGGTAAAACTAAAGTCATCATTTTCCCTTAATAAAAAGCTTGTATCTATACTGAAAATACAAAAAAATAGTGCTCTACAATGTAAGAAAGTAAAGTCTGAATTCTGGCTTTTTTATGAAAATTTTTCTTAAAAAATTGTCAAAATAAAGTGTAGTACTCAGAGCATACACAGAGGAGTGAAGTGATGTTTAAAAAGTGTAAATGGTGGGTAGGCAAATGGTTGCATATATATATATGCAAAATTTCACCATTAGTAAACCTTGAAGGTCTAGCCAAAGAATGGGAGAGGGGTGGGGATGAACATGGCCATACACACTCGAGTTCTGTATCTGATCCTCTCTTTCTCCCAGATGGTTCTGCCTTGGACTGTGTTTCTTACCTCCTCATCCTCCTTCTTCTTCTCATCTTCCTCCTGCTGGAACACAGTCTAGTTCCAGAGGTACCTGGAAACCTACACGCGCTGGAGTTTTTATACTGCTTACAGCGCACATGATATCACAGTTTTACACTACTGGCTTTTACAGGCTTTATAGGACATTGTTACCACAGTAGATGGACATTGTTACCACAGTAGATGTTAAGTTAAAAAGTTAAAGTCTGTCCCGAGCCTAAGGCTCATCAGGCCGATGCTTATCCTGGTTTCTGTGGCGTTAAGCGACTGAGAGTCATAGACTCCCCCCTGGATAGGACGCCAGTCTATCGCAGGGTTAACCCCCAACACAAGGTTGGTACCCCTTTTACACCTGGGTGGGGTGAGAAAATAGCCGTAAAGTGCCTTTTCCAAGGGCACAACGCCATACGCCGAAAGCTGGGATCGAACCCGCAACCTTTAGATTACGAGTCCAACGCCCTAACCACTAGGCTACAGCGGCGGCATCCACAGTAGATGGACACGGGTTAATTCACACAAAGTCATGCAGATCCTGTATTTGTGTAGTATAAGATGAATGATCAAATGTCAATCCAAAATGAAAAAAAACAAAATATAAAAACAATGTCATATGACAAGAAAAATTAAATATCCGTCAATAGATTAAAATGGAAGCAAGCAACCGTTTTATTTTAAAGTTCTATTGGGTGAAACGTCCATATCATTATCAATACTTATAACAAACAAACCACACTACTACATTAATTCACTAATATTGCATGAACCCTTGATAAATCATCGTACCTTTCAAACATGTTATTTTCTCAACCCACAAACAGCACATCTAACAACATATCACCTTAACCATTATTCCTCAATACTACTAAGCCTTTCCCCATCAACTCCTCATAGAATTCAAACCCAGGATAATTCCTACTCAACACAAAACAGAAACCACAACAAACCAACCAACAACAAAAAGAAACAACCTACCCAGTTCACACCCCCCCCCCCCCACCACCCACACCCCCTTCCCCCCCACACACCTCCCTTACCTTTGGATGTCAACCACTTCCATGAAGCGCACAGAATGCTTGCGGGCCATGTCGTTCTCCTTGGCAGCCTGGATCTCTTTGCGTGCCTGACCCACCAGTTTCTGCAGGTGCCCGCAGGAGGCCAGGAGGAAGGGAGTCATGTCCACCTCCAGGGAAGGCGTCTCCTGGCAGATGCTGCTGATGGCTGCGTCCATGTCCTGCTGGTCCACAAAGTAGTTGTGGCGCAGGCTCTGGTACAGTCCTGTGTGATGATGATTTTATTTATTTATTTTATTTATTTATTTATTTATTTATTTATGTCAAGGATAATGGAATAAGCACTCATGTCCTGCTGGTCCACAAAGTAGTTGTGTCGCAGGCTCTGGTACAGTCCTGCATTCACAATAAAAAAAAATTAATTAATTTATCTATTTATATCGAGGATAATGGAATAAGCACTCATATCTTGCTGGTCCGCAAAGTAGTTGTGTCGCAAGCTCTGGTACAGCCCTGCATGGTGACGATAATTAAGGTATGACCGTGAGATGGCAGGTTAGGTCTCAGAAGAAAGGTGTTAAAGTCTGTCCCGAGCCTAAGGCTCATCAGGCCGGTGCTTATCCCGGTTTCTGTGGCGTTAAGCGACTGAGAGTCATAGACTCCCCCTGGATAGGACGCCAGTCTATCGCAGGGTTAACCCCCAACACAAGGTTGGTACCCCTTTTACACCTGGGTGGGGTGAGAAAATAGCCGTAAAGTGCCTTTTCCAAGGGCACAACGCCATCGCCGAAAGCTGGGATCGAACCCGCAACCTTTAGATTACGAGTCCAACGCCCTAACCACTAGACTACGGCGGCGGCTTACCAACAAGTAATCCGTGAGGTTCTGGGTTCATACCCAGCCTCACCCTTTCTTTCCAGTTTGACAAAAAAATCTAACTGAATGTCAAAGTCATGCGGATGAGACTATAAAACGAGGCCCCATCTGCAAACGCACGCAGAACATCTTGCGCACATGTTAAAAGCCCGTTCTGCCTTTCGGAAAAGCAGGCCATTGTGTGCCGGTAGGAGCGGATGACAAAATTATTATATAAAAAAAACAACAGCATGCACACAGGTGTCGTGTTTAGACACCATCCCTGAGGAAAAATCAGGAGTTGGGAGTCCCCAGGGGTCTTGGGGCTGTATATATATATATATATATATATATATATATATATATATATATATATATATATATATATATATATATATATATATATATATATATATATATAAATAATGGGTAGGCGCTGCACTTGTGGCAATGCACTCTCCCCGGGGAGAGCAGCCCGAATTTCACGCAGAGAAATCTGCTGTGACATAAAGTGGTATAAAATAAATAAAATAGGGTTCTGGGCAGGTTAGGGTTCTGGACAGGTTAGGGTTCTTGGTTCTGGGCAGGTTTTGGTTCTGGGCAGGTATTGGTTCTGGGCAGGTTAAGGTTCTTGGTTCTGGGCAGGTAAGGGTTCTAGGCAGGTTAGAGTTCTTGGTTCTGGGCAGGTTAGAGTTCTTGGTTCTGGGCAGGTTAGAGTTCTTGGTTCTGGGAAGGTGAGAGTTCTTGGTTCTGGGCAGGTTAGAGTTCTTGGTTCTGGGCAGGTTAGAGTTCTTGGTTCTGGGCAGGTTAGAGTTATAGGCAGGTTAGAGTTCTTGGTTCTGGGCAGGTTAGGGTTCTGGGCAGGTTAGGGTTCTTGGTTCTGGGCAGGTTAGGGTTCTGGGCAGGTTAGAGTTCTTTGTTCTGGGCAGGTTAGGGTTCTAGGCAGGTTTGGGTTCTTGGTTCTGGGCAAGATGGGGTTCTGGGCAGGTTAGGGTTCTGGGCAGGTTAGGGTTCTGGGCAGGTTAGGGTTCTGGCAGGTTAGGTTCTGGGTTAGGCCTCTGGGCAGGTTAGGGTTCTGGGCAAGTTTGGGGCGAGGTTAGGTCCAGGGGTCATGACAAGGTCAGGTCAAAGTCAGGTCAGGGTCCTGGCAAGTGATTGCTCATGGCATTAGCTGGTCATGGCCATACCAGGTTGTAACAGAGTCAGGTTAGGGTGAATGTCATGTTTCGATCGGGTCATGGCAGTAGTGCCAGGTCATGGTGACTGGCAGGTCAGAGCAGTCAGATCATAGTCAATTCAGATCATGGCACTATCAGGTCATAGCTAAATCATGTCATAACAAATTCAGGTCATGACACTATCATGTCATAGCAAATTCAGGTCATGGCACTATCAGGTCATAGCAAATTCAGGTCATGACAATGTAAGGTCATAGCAAATTCAGGTCATGGCACTATCAGGTCATAGCAAATTCAGGTCATGACAATGTAAGGTCATAGCAAATTCAGGTCATGACACTATCAGGTCATAGCAAATTCAGGTCACAGCACTATCAGGTCATAGCAAATTCAGGTCATGACAATGTAAGGTCATAGCAAATTCAGGTCATGGTACTCTCAGGTCATAGCGAATTCAGGTCAAAGCAAATTCATGTCATGGCAATGTAAGGTCATAGCAAAATCAGGTCATGGCACAACCAGGTCAGACTTCAGGGATCAGACCTCAGAGTTCTAGCCCTGAAGTTAAAGCTGAAGGACTTTAAAAAAAAAAAGAAAAAAAAAAGGAGAGTGTCAATAAGAGCCAGTAGGTTGAATTTTGAAGACTTGCGCCAACGACACTTCTCAATTAAATTAAATTTAAATTCAATTGACTTTATTATCTCACAAACAGAAAACAATTCAATGTACTTTCTTCTCTCACAGAGAAAATTCACGTTTTCAGGAAAAAAAAACATTTTATAAAAAAACAACCCCCCCAAAACCTCTTCCCCTACAGCAAACCCCCCCCCCCCCCCCCACCACCACACACACCTTGAAGACTCACCTGTGACAAAACAGCTGAAGTAGGACTCCATGATGAGGTGACACTGGCGGCGGAAATCCCCCACCCCTTCCCCGATACTGTCCACCGACTTGCGGTCCAGAGACGACCTCCACGCCTGGCGTGGAAACTCCACCTCCTCCTTCTCCTCCACCACGCTCGCCTCCTTGTCGAACGACGCCAGTCGGCCTCGCGCCACTGGGGAGGGCTGGTTGTCATCGCTCTCTGAGGTGAAGGTCATATCCTCATGGATGTCAGGGGGTAAGGAGAAGGTCCATCGGTTGATGAGGGATTCCGTGATGCTGTGGTAGTGGCAGTCATAGATGTAGATGGGGATCACCATGGGTCCTTTGGCCGGGGGTACTGCCGCTGAGCAGCTGGTGTTGACCTGACACAAGCATGTGATTGTGAGTGTGAGTGAGTACCACAGGTGTCAGTTTTTCCTCTCCCCCTACTTTTTGGCTCTTCTTCTCACCTACTATTCATTCTATTTATTTATATATTTATTTATTTATTTATTTATTTATTTTATTTATTTATTGAGGATGATGGAATAAGCATTCATGTGCTTTTTTATATCCAGTCCCCATGTGTATGCAGTTTCGTAAATCTTGTCATGTGTTCCCACCAGCACACAATGGCATACTCTACGAAAAGTGGAACAGGATTTAACATGTACGTAAGATGTTCTATCCCAGCTGGTGCTAGTTATAGCAGAAACTGACCCCAATCAATCCAATCCAATCATGTTGTTGTTTATAGCCCTGCCGACCACACAGGCCATTACCCCACTTGGGGTAGGTGAAAGGCAGGAGTTAATTTTAGCACTAGGCCCTGGACCCTTGACTGAGTTATGCACTGTGATCATGGAGTTTTTGCAGATTTGCTACAGGGGGATTTTTGTATGTTAGGTTGTTGGTTAGGTGTTTGTTGGTTGGGTTGTTGTTGTTTTTTGGGGGGGTGGAGGGTTGTTTCACATTGTCTACCTCAGACAACAACTTCACATACAGAGTTTGGCAGATTTGCTACAGGGTTTTTTGTAAGTTAGGTTAGGTTTTTGTTGTTGTTTTTCTTATTTTCCATGTGTGTACCTAAGAAAAACACTTCACAATACAGAGTTACACAGATTTGCTACTGGAGTTTTTTGTATATTAGGTTGTTGTTTTGATGTTTCTCTTTATTTCACCGACAAACACTTCACAATACAGAGTTATGATGATTTACTGCGGGGTTTGGGGTGGGTTTTTTTACATTTCACATTGTCTAAAACATCTGTGTAATGTGGCTACCTTCAGTGAAATTTTGTTGCTGTTTTTATGTTCCCTTGCTAAAGTTCTGAGGTTCAGTACATGTATGGTCACACACACAAGCATACACAAGCACACACATGCATGCATGCATACATGCATGCACGCATGCATGCACACACTCATGCACACAAACATACACACACACACACACACAAACAACCCACACTACACACACTCCCTCCCACCCATCCACCCACCCACACCCAACACAATGCTTATTCCATTATCCTCAATATAAAAGAATAAAATAAAAAATATATAAATAAATAAAACACACACATCCACACACACACCCCCTCTCCCCCCACACACACACCAACACACCTCCTCCCCCCCCCCCACCCCCACCCCCACACCCCTCCCACCACCCACACCCACCCACCCACACCCCCCCCCTCCCACCCACACACACAAAAAACCCCTCCTCACCCATTCCTTCACGTCGTCTTCCCGACTCTGGGCCACGGATCTCTCAGGGGAGTGGCAGGGGGAGGCCTCCGTGACAGTGATCACAGTGGAGGACAGATTCCCCATCCCCGACAGGGCCCCAGACCCCCTCCGCCCACCACCTGCAGACGTGTGGCCCGTATGACACGAGTCTGTGTCCTCAAAAGCGGGGCATAGCGGGGCTGCAGCTGTTGCTGCTGTTGTTGTTGCTGCTGTTGCTGTTGTTGTTGTTGTACCTGGGGAAGGTTCGGGTTCTACAGGTGTGGCGTCTCCTGCTGCGTCTGTCTGCGCTCGGGACCCTGATCCACTGTCCCCTTCTTCTGGCTGTGAGAAAAAATGAGGTGAGGTGAGGTGAGACCAGGTAAGGCGTGGTGAGGTGAGGTGAGGTGAGGTGAGGTGAGGTGAGGTGAGGTGAGGGTGAGGTAAGGTGAGGTGAGGTGAGGTGAGGTGAGGTGTGGTGTGGTGAGGTGGGGTGAGGTTGGGGTGGGATGAGGTGTGGTGAGGTGAGGTGGGGTGAGGGTGGGGTGAGGTGTGGTGAGGTGAGGTGTGGTGAGGGTGATGTGGGGTGATGTGGGGTGAGGGTGGGGGGGGTGAGGGTGGGGTGAGGTTAGGGTGGGATGAGGTGTGGTGTGGTGTGGTGAGGTGAGTGTGGTGTGGTGTGGTGAGGTGGGGTGGGGTGGGGTGAGGTGAGGTGGGGTGGGTGGGGTGGGGTGGGGTGAGGTGAGGTGTGGTGTGGTGAGGTGAGGTGTGGTGAGGTGAGGTGAGGTGAGGTGTGAGGCAAGGTGAGGTGTGGTGAGGTGAGGCGAGGCGAGTGAGGTGTGAGGCAAGGTGAGGTGTGTGAGGTGGGGTGGGGTGAGGTGAGGGTGTGGTGGTGTGTGGTGTGGTGTGGTGTGGTGTGTGTGGTGTGTGTGGTGTGGTGTGGTGTGGTGTGTGGGTGAGGGTGAGGTGAGGTAAGATAAGATAAGGTAAGGTGTGGTAAGGTGAGGTGACCTGAAAAAAATGAAGAAGACAGAGAAAGAAGAAGAAGAAGAAGAAGAAGGAGGAGGAGGGGAGGAGGAGGAGGAGGAGGAGGAGGAGGACGAGGACGAGGAGGAGGAGGAGGAGGAGGAGGACGACGACGACGACGACGACGACGACGACGACCACGACGACGAAGAAGAAGAAGAAGAAGAAGAAGAAGAAGAAGAAGAAGAAAAAACACCAAAACCCCAACATATCTCATTTATATACTAAATTTAAGAACACGAAAGACACTGGGGAGGACAAGAAAGAAGAAATACAAAAGGAAGAAGAAGATAAAAAAGAAAACAAAAAAGAAAAAAAAACAAAGGAAGAAGACGATGAAGAAGACAGACAAAAAAGACAGAAAAAAAGAAGACAATAAAGAAGAAAGACAAAAAACAAACAAACCAAAGGAAGACGACGGAGAAAAAAAGACAAAAAAAAACAACAACAACAACCACAACAAAAACAACCCCAAACCAACACTAAGTCTCGCCCACACACACACGAACCTTCTTTTCCTCAGTGGAGGTCTCCTTGTCCCTGTCCTTGCTGTCCTCCTCCTTCTGTTCGTTCAGCAGCAGCAGGTCGTCGTAGCTGGCGGGGATGAAGGTGAGGAGGATGTGGGCGCTGCTCACCGCCTTCATGTAGCACTTCCACATCGGCAGACCGTGCAGAGACTCTTTCTGGGGGTACCTGCACAGTTTGGCGATTTTTGGGGGGTTAGTGTTTGTTTTTAGCTAGTATGCATTTTTTATATTATTTATTTATTCTTTTATACTGAGGATAATGGAATAAGCACTCTTGTGTTTTTTTTACATCCAGTCCCTGTGTGTATGCAGTTTTGTAAATGTCATCTGTTCCCGCCGGCACACGGTGGCCTACTCTTACGTAAAGTGGAACATGATTTAACGTGTGCACAAGATGTTCTGCGTGTTCGCACACAGAGCCTTGGAGGAAAGTCTCATCCGAAGGACTTTTGGAGAGGGTGGAGTCAGTACTGATGTTAACTCCAGGAGAAAAATCTCGACCAGAATCGAACCCAGGTCATCAAAATGCCAGCGCAATGTTCTGACCACTAGGCTATCCGTCCCCCATTGTAAAGATGCGTAAACTTAAATGGTACAGGCACTTCACAAGATCAAAAGGACTTGCAAAAAGAAGAAGAAGAAGAAGAAGAAGAAAAGAAGAAGAAGAAGAAGAAGAAGAAGAAGAAGAAGAAGAAGAAGAAGAAGAAGAAGAAGAAGAAGAAGAAGAAGAAGAAAACAACAACAACAACAACAACAACAACAACAACAACACCACCACCACCAACACCAACACCACCACCACCAACACCAACAAAGACCCTATAAAGCAAAAAGCCCTCACAGGCCACCCTCACCTCCCGTTCCCAGACCCCCCAGAGGTGTTGATGGGGAACAAGGGCTCTGACATTTTGCCCGATGCGCTGGTGTTGGGCGTCATCGTCACCCCCGAGGAGTTGGGGGTGATGGGGGTGGCGGGGGTGTGAGCCCCCATACTGGGGGTGGAGGTGGTGCGGTCGGGTGTGCTGGCTGCTCTCCCTTTGTCCATGCTCTCCGGTGTGGTGCTCCTGTCGCCTTCCTGGTACAGAACGATGCGTATAATGAGTCATAACAATGCATATAAAATTATTGAACTGAAAGAATATGAATATAGTAAAGAAAGGTGAAATATTGCACATATTACATAACATCCAGATGTAAATTAAAAGGTAGAAACAGCATTAAAGCTGCATGTAGGTGTACCATTGTCTGTTGGGGTTTTTTGTTTTTTTATACTATATTCTGAGCATAATGGAATAAGCACTCTTTTTTTTTTTACATCCAATCTCTGTACGCATGCAGTTTTGTAAATTTTGTCATCCATTCCCATTAGCACACAATGGCCGACTCTTCCAGAGGGCTACAACAGGTTTTTAACATGTGCGCAAGATGTTCTGCATGCATTTGCACAAGGGGGCCTTGGTTTATAGCCTCATGCAAAGGACTTTGCACAGGCCAATCCAGATAAAAGTGACACAGACCAATCCTGATAAAAGTGACACCAGCCAATTCAGATAAAAGTGACAGACTAATCCTGATAAAAGTGACAAATGTGTTAAGGAAAAAGCGACACAGACCAATCCAGATAAAAAGTGACACAGACTAATCCACACAAAAGTGACACAGGCCAATCCAGATAAAAGGGACACAGGCCAATCCAGATAAAAGTGACACAGGCCAATCCCGATAAAAGTGACACAGCAAAATCCAGATAAAAAAAACACAGCAAAATCTTAAGAAAAGTGACACATGCCAATCCTGATAAAAGTGACCCAGACTAATCCAGATAAAAAGTGACCCAGACTAATCCAGATAAAAAGTGACCCAGACTAATCCAGATAAAAAGTGACCCAGACTAATCCAGATAAAAAGTGACACAGACTTATCCAGATAAAAAGTGACACAGGCCAATCCAGATAAAAAGCGACACAGGCCAAACCTGACAAGTGACAAATGTGTTTAGGTAAAAGTGACACAGACTAGTCCACACAAAAGTAACACAGTCCAATCCTCCCTCACCTGTGACAGCCTCTCGGCGGAGCTGTCTGAGGGCAGCGTGTGGCAGCGGAAGGGGAAGGGGTGCTGGTTCAAATCCCGGTCCCTGTGGCACAGCTGTTCCATGTACTTGGCTGCCTCCTCGGCACTCAGGATGTACTCCTTGTCGTGGATCCCCTTCAGACGCTCAAACAGCAGCGTGAACAGCAGCTCGTTGGACCCTTTGGGGTCAGCCCCCGCCTCCTGCTCCGAGGACTTGCCTGCACATTTATGTATTTGATTATTTATTTATTCATTCATTCATTCATTCATTCATTCATTTATTTATTTATTTATTTATTTATTTATTTATTTCATTTCATTGTGATTAAATGTAAATGTGATAGCAGTTGTTGTTGATTGTTTGTGTGTTGTATCAGTCGAATGCAAGCGCTTTGATTCCGACGATTTGCCTGCAAATTTGATTATTTATTTATTTCATTATTTATTTAATTGTGATTCAAAGTAAATGTAATAGTAATTGTTGTTGATTGTTTGTGTGTTGTATCGGTCGAATGCAAACGCTTTGATTTGTTTTTTGCAAGATATAGCGCTATGTAAATTCCATGTATTATTATTATTATTTATTTTATTATAAGGATAATGGTATGAGTTAATGTCACAGGTCAGTGTCAGTTTAACGTTGGAAACCAGAAATACAAAAAGATAAGATGCAGCGTATATTTTTTGGTTTGTTATTGTGTTCCTGGGTTAAAGCTTGAGGTTCACCGATGGTGAGATTTTGTGTATGCAACTATTTTTGCCCATCAAGAAGGTAGGCACATTCAGACTCCTGGGATGTATGCTTCTATGTTCACGTTTCCATTATGTGAGTTATAGGATCTTTAATGTGCATATTTAATCTTCTGCATGTATAACTGTATATACACACAAAGAGAATAAAGGCACTGGCAGGTTTGTACTTAAGTTGACCTAGGAGATTGTAATAATCCCCACCAGGGATTCAAACCCGTGACTTCAAGGACCCATAAATTGAGTCAAACAGTCTTAACCACTTGACTACAGCGTCTGTCACACAACCAGATAAAACCTGGAGGAATTATTTAAATTCATCCATGATACACAGGGTAATGGGACATTCTAGTGATCAGAGCACAAGACCTGTGACCAAACCTAAATCTGAGGGAGCAGGTCTCTAAGAGCTGGCTGCTTTTGTGGCAATATGCTCTTCCCAGGGAGAGCAGTCCAAATTTCAGAGAAATCTGTTGTGATTGAAAATAGTATACAGTATGATGCAATGTTAAACAAAAGAAATAAAACAAAACAATACAATAAAATACACAGCACTCTCTCACACACACACACACACACACAACACACACACACACACACACACACACACACACAACACACACACACACACACACACACACACACAAACACAACACAACACACACACACACACACTACACACACACACACTACACACACACACACACACAAAACCACACACACACACACAACACCACACACACCACACACACACAACACACACACCACACACACACTACACACACACACACAAACCACCACACACACACACACACACACACACACACACACACACACACACACACACCTGTGCCCACAACAAAGGTGGAAAAGAGCAGCTCGGCCTGCTGGCTTCGAGGCAGCAGGGTCACCAGGTTGAGGTGAAAGGGCACAAAGGTCATGGAGGACTCTGCACTCTTCTTCTCCTCCTCCTCCGTCTTGCCTGGGGCATGACGTCGACCAGGAGTGGACGGAGGACTGTCGAGGGGAAAATGGCAGAGAGACAGGTTTTGACAACTTTCTCTCTCTCTCTCTGCATTCTCAACAAACTGACAGAAAATGGATACACATTGTAACAGAGTGGAGATCTGTAATCTCTCATCTCTGCCCAGCATCTCGGGTACATGGCACAGCTAGACGGTTAGGATGTGACCTCTAAAAAAGAGGTTGCATAAATTCTACCTTTCACCATAAAGGCAAAGTGTATGCACTGGAGGGTTTTTGACTACCACCCTAGGAAACAGAGCACTGCACAATTCACAAATGTGTCCCGATTTACGCTGTGACAGGGCTCTGATCACATGGGAGGTAATCTACTTACTGCCCCATCACAAAATGAACACCAAATGTGTTCCCTTCAGTTGCTGGAACTCAGTGTGTACTATAATGGACTTGGACTTATATATCTTGCAGATACACAGACAGAGAAATCTGCATGCAGAGAGTTCTGCCATGACTTAAAGTGGTGTAAAATGTGAAAATGTAAAATGTACGGAATGCATGCACTCACACATGCACAAGTGTGCCTCTCTCTCTCTCTCTCTCTCTCTCTCTCTCTCTCTCTCTCTCTCTCTCTCTCTCTCTCTCTCTCTCTCTCTCTCTCTCTCTCTCTCTCTAAGAACTGTGTGATGTGTGGCTGGGTATACTGAATATTAAAACAGTATGTCCATTTCAAACTGAAGACACTGTAGTATGGCTCGTTCTTGTAATGTGGTATTACTTCATTAAAAAAAATAATAAAACAAAGAGCTCATTTATAGATGCTGAGGGAAGTGACACTGACTTGAACTCCCCCCACAACTCCGTGAAAAATAACTGGAGCACTGCACTGAGTATTTGTGGTGATGTGTCACAGGCACACTGAACCTGATGGAGCCCACCCCTCTCCAAAAATCAGAGTGCATGCTGGGTATGTTCATGCATTTATGGAATCAGTCATAACTGATCTACTCATAAATAAAAGGTGGATGGGGCTCTAATATATCTCTACATGATAGGGGGCAGGATAGCTAAGTGGTCAGAGCACTCGCTTTCCCCAAGTTAAGTTAAGCAGCATCAAAGCGTGGTTACCAATTGGATGGGTGACCGTTTGCACGCCTTGGCTTCAGTACTGTCCCTCAGTTCACCCAGCTGTAAATGGGTACCTGCCCTCTTTAGGGTTAGAGAAGGTAAAGCAGCGTGGGAGAGGAGATGGGCGCTGCCCTCAATATGTTGGCCCCTAGAGAAGCTGAGGTCTCTGATGCCTCTCTCCCCTACGACCACTTAGGTTATGATACACCCTTACCGTACCTTTACCTTTACTTGTGCATGAGATAGGCCTGCCAGCTGATGCTAGTAATAAAAAAAATAAAGATTGAATAAACAAGTGAAGAAGACTGACTGACCTGGAGGTGCGTGACTGGGTGACATCGGTACCCAGGGTGGGCGTCTTGGCGGCATGCTGACACAGGTACAGCAGGTGGTTGAAGGTGGTCAGGCTGGAGATGCACTCAAAGTCCACCTCAAAGAACTGCACACACACATATACATACACAACATATACATCACACATTCATCATACAACATCAACAACTGTTACAATAGCACCATTTTTCTTCAGGTCAAGATGTGACTGAGAGTCAAAATGTGTAGTTTGCTTCTTAATGAGCTCCTCACCCCCTCCATAAAAGGTAAAGGTGTCCCATAACCTAGGTGATCGTAGGGGAGCGAGGTGTCAAAAGACCTCTGCTTCTCTAGGGGCCAGCATATTGGGGGCGGCGCCCATCTCCTCTCCCTCACTGTTTTAACTTTCCCTGAAGACCAGCCTACATGTTTCTGTTCAACAGATGTGACGGCAGTCAGTGACTGGTGGTCACTCCTCTTAAGGGTAGAAGGGGAGGGGGAACTAATGTACCCTTTTATTTCCAGTCTGAAGACAGACTTGTATTTATAATTCATGTAGTTTTTTTGTGCTAATGACTTCTCTCCTCTCTGCATTCCCTTACCAGGAGTGGCATAGTGCCAGGTTTCTCCTGTGTTTGTAATTCTGCAGAGGTCTGCCTGCTGGCCTCAGCTGACACTTCCACTTCAGAGCAGCTCATTTTGATTGTACAGGTTGCATGCTGGGTATGTTTGTGTTTCCATAACCCCTGAAATGCTTACATGAATTATGGGATCTTTAACACGTATATTTGATCTTTTACATGTGTATGTATACAAAAAGGGAATTAAAGCACTGGCAGGTCTGCACTTAGAGTTGACCTGGGAGGTTGAAAAAATTCCCACCCTTATATTCATGTGATATCACTGCCAATATTCGAGCCTATGACTTCAGAGATCCATGGGATTGAACCTTTCTGCTATAGCATCCATCATTGATTACCTCAAAAACAGGTGTGTTGAGTGTGGATGCATTGGCATTCTGGTGTGTGTGTGTATGGGTGTTTGTGATTTTGTTTGAGTGAGTCAATGACTAGCTGATGTATTGCTGATTTTTGGGTGCTTTATTTGTGATGGTGTGTTCTGATATTTGGCTACTGTGTTGTGGGACCTTTTTATATTTACCTTTTTAATGTATGGCTTGTACCCACTTGAATTTCCTCCTGGTGAAATAATAAAGTGTTTTTGAAGTTTGAAGTAGAAGAGTGAATGTAGCATTATTTCTATTCTTCTCAGAGGTACTCACTGCAGAGATATAATAACTAGTGTGGTTTTGCTTATACATGTTCAATTCCTCCAGTCCACACATGCTGATTGTGTGCCAATTGTGTGCCAAAGCCTGTCTGGGTCAATTCGCTTCAAAATACTTTATTATCCCAAGAACAGTCTCTGTAACATATTTTGTTGTTGCTGTTTTGTATGGGGTGAGAGGGTGGTTGTCTTTTTGTTTGCTTGGTTGTTTTTTTTTGTTGGGCTTTCAGGTCTGTGTCAGACATAATAGGTCCCCCATTTGATTGATTGATTAATTTTTGTGCTATACAAGTTACATAAACCAATGAAGGCATCCATGCTTACAGGTGATAACTTCTCAAAATGTGCTGATCTTTTCATTATTATTATCATCATCATCATCATCATCATTATTATTATTATTATTATTATTATTATTATTGTTGTTGTTATTATTATTATTATTATCATTATCATTATTTCTCAGCAACAACTCCAAAGTTTACCAATGGCAAGGTTTTGCATATTGTGACCTTTTTTGCCCACCATGAAGGTAACCGCATTCTGACTTCAGAGTTATATCTAACACGGCACCAGTATGTAAATAATTTTATTTTGTCATCTGCTCCTACTGGCACACAATAGCCTACTCTTCCAAAAGGTGGAGTGGGTTTTAACTTATGCACAAGATGTTCTGTATGCATTCACACACAGTGCATGTTGATCTGGGTTTGCAATGTTGTTTAGACAACAAGTTGATAAAGCATCCTACATTATCAGTCATTTCAGACTCTTCAAAACAAGAATGCCCACACACTGGCAATACCAGCATATTATATGATGTCAAAGTGATTCACAAAACCCATGGAACATTCCTTTGGTGTGGTGTAAAATCATCTCCAGTTTTTTTCCCTGGTGGATCGATGATACAGATAAGATATTAAGATATATATTATATGCCTTGTGAGGCAAATACACGTGTGTGTGTGTGTGTGTGTGTGTGTGTGTGTGTGTGTGTGTGTGTATGTGTGTGTTGTGTGTGTGTGTGTGTGTGTGTGTGTGTGTGTGTGTGTGTGTGTGTGTGTGTGTGTGTGTATGTGTGTGTGTGTGTGTGTGTGTGTATGTGTGTGTGTGTGTGTGTGTGTGTGCGTCTGTCTGTCTGTCTGTCTGTATCTGTGTGTGTGTTTGTTTTTTCTGTGTAAGTGGTATGTTATGGGTTTTATGTCCTCAGCTGGAACTTCCAAGATTTACAATGGCAAGATTTTTTAAAAAAAATATACAAACATTTTTTTCAATTTAGTCACATTCTGACTTCAGGGATGATGTTTAAACATGACACCAGTGTGTATGTGTTGTTTTAAAGATATTTTGGGGCATCCATTGCTTTCTATATATACATCTTGTTATCCATTCTATCAAAATGGCCTACTCTTCAAAAGGAAGAAGGTTTGAACTTGTGCACAAGATATTCAGCTCTGCTGTGTTTGCAGACAGGGCCTCAGTCTATAGTTACATCCAAAGGACTCTGAGGGGAAAGTAGAGTCAGTACTAATATTAACTCATGGGGGAAAATGCCCCTGAACAGGCATCCAAGTGGTAGCTTGAACCTGGGCTGATTCCCAGACTTAACAAATTGCTCTAACCACTAAGCTATCTCCTTCCCAAATGGCATGATTTAAGATTTTGTTCCAATACATAAAGAGAAGTTTAAATGAAAAAAATTGCTTGTATACTGAAAAATGTCACAGTACACTTGCTAATCATGCATATAATGTGTACACGTTTATCACTTCATTAAGTGCTGAATTTTCAAAAAGTAGCCAAAATAGCTGATCACAGCAAAAATGTCAATTCTGTGGGGGTTTTCACTGCATGAAGTGTTGTGTCTGCAGGGGTGAAGTGAATGTAGCCACACACACTGCAGATTCTAATCCACTGACCTGATTTCAATACATCAATTAGTTTCCTTTCTAGCCAAACCCAGGCCAATGCTTTGTCAGCAACTTTTTTCCATTCTTCCACCAGTGCTCTGATGTTCATCAATGGTGAGATTTTTGCATATTTAACCCTTTTTTTCCCCCACCATTAATTAAGGTAGCTACATTCAGATTTCATGGATACAGTTGAAAACTGAACCTACTAATTTTGCCATGACAAGTTGGGAGGTACCTCCTTTCTCTTTCTGATTTTTCAACTGCCATGGGTTCTTTTAACATGCACATATCTGCAAGCACATGGATCCGACTGGTTTAGAGTCTCCTCCAAAAGACTTGACATTCAGTTTGATTTTTCCATCAAACTGGTAAAAAAAAATTAATAAATAAAGGCAAGTAGGGAATCAATCCCAGAACCTTACGGCTTGGTTATTCTAAGATAAATGGCTTTATGAAAAAAAGGCAAATGAGTTACTCAGTGTCCCATCTGGATATAAAAAATTTGGTTCGACTTTGACCACAGTGATTCCCAGTTCTGATGAGCTGGAGAGTGAAAATTCTGAATGACCCTAAAGTTGTTAAGCCGGGAATGCACAAAAAAATATTTCCAGTATTTTTCTTGTGATGCTGTTTTGTGAGTTTCAACAGTGACAGAATTACTGAAAGATAGGTAGGTAGGGAGACAGATAGGTAGGTGTGTGTGTGTGTGTGTGTGTCTGCATGTGTGTGTGCATGTGTGCGTGCGTGCATGCATGCATGAGACCATACTGTGTAGTTGGGACAACTGTTGGGTGTGTTCACAGTTCTGCCACTCACCAATGACGTGGATTGTGGATTATGGGATCAGTTGATACACATGCCCACCAATCCAACAGTGTCCCCGCCTCCCTTCCCCCTTTTAACTCCTCAGCACAGTAAGTTTTATCACTTCGTAAGTGACAAGTGCCAAGGGATTCACACCATCCATACGACTGGCTGATGTTTTGTACATGAGTGGTGATAGTTGTTCCTCTTGATACTGTTTTTCTCATACAATTGTGCATATGTCAGGCTTATATTTTGGGGGGGAGCTCAAAGTCTGTTGTGACAATAACTCAGCGATTGCTTCGGTTGCAGTCAGTCACAAAGCAATCAAATAATGGCTTTTATTTCTTGCTGAAATATTTATCTGCTTTTCTTTGGGGGTTTTTGTTGTTGTTGTTGTTGTTGTTCCTTGGCTTTGTTGTTTTTAAGGATGGGGGTGGGGGTGGGGGTGGGGGTGGGGGAATCAGGATCTTTTTTGTGTTGTGTTGCTTTGTTGTTGGTGTGGGGATGGGAAGGGGAGGAGGGGCAGGGGTCTTTTTGCCTTTTTGTTATCCTCCTTTTCGCTCATGTTTATCACTTTACGTTAGCACTTGTAAAGAATCTGAATGTCAAGTTTCATGTAATTTTGCCATACACTTTGACAAGAAGAAACGGCAGACCTGTGCCCTCAAGCATGACTGAGGCCTCTTGCACAAGTGACCAGCATTCAATACTCCATTGCTTCATACTGCCCCCACATCCTCACTCACAGCTGGGAGTGGACAGCCACAGACAACACAGTGCAGCGCGCTACAAGAAAAGACAGCTTTTGGAGGTTCCCTCGACTCCCCTACCCCTATTTTTTAGTCAATTTGAAAGACTGGATTGCACATCCACCCCACCCCTTTACCCTTACAGTGTAGGGTGTTAAAGGGATAAAACCTTTGCTAGGAAGGGGCTACTCTGAAGACTCTTTGCCATCTGCCTCTCTTACAAAGTAAATTTCTTGTTGCTGATGATAAAAACCATGCAGTGTTATAGAGTTTTATAAGAAACAGCAGCATAATTATTTGTTATTGTAGATTTTTTTAATGATATTTAATTCCTTACTTTCCTCTTTGATCTTTCAATGTTACTTAATTTTTCTCAAATCAACATTTTTTCAAACCTTACGACAAACCAGTTTAGATTCCTGAACCCCTCTCCTCGCCTTTTCTTCCCATGACATTTAAATAGTTCATTTATTTATTTATTTATTATTTATTTATTCTTTTATATCGAGGATAACAGAATAAGCAATCATGTGCTTTTTTTCATCCGGTCCCGGTGTATGCAGTTGTGTAAATATTGTCATCTATTCCCACCGGCACACGATGCCTACTCTTACGAAAAGCGAACAGGATTTAACGTGTGCGCAAGATTTCTGCGTGCGTTCGCACACGGGCCTCGGTTTAAAGTCTCATCCGAGGGACTTTTGGGGAGTGGAGTCAGCACTGATGTTAACTCCAGGAAGAAAATTTCCTCGACCGACTCGAACCCGGGTCTTCAAATGCCAGCGCAATGTTCTGTCACATGTAAGCTCTTTTATCCAACAACAAGATAATACACCCCGAACTTTGCACCGTTTATCGAGACAACAATGACCTGACAATGTAAGTTATCACCTGAACAATACCAAACAGGTCCTTGCATGTACATACACATTACCTATCTGCCAGATGATAACTCAGTTATACTGTGCCCCTTATCACAATATTATATACCTATGAACCCATTCAGAGACAGTCACGGGAGTGATAAATAATACTGCCAGGCTGATAACTTTTTCCAGCTGTAAGGTCTGGCTTTGATAACTCTATCCTGGTTTGTGATAATTTTCTAATTGTATAGCATAAGGTGGTTCACCTGTGACCTTTGTTTGATTGCCGAATAAAAAGAAGGTTACAGTAACATTTATCTCTTATGAAGGGGAGACATCATGTCTCTCTTTCTATACAGTGCTGTTAATGAAGGGTTTCTCTTGTTGTTTTCAGCAGGTTATGTAATATATATTATATATATTTTTTTTTTCTTGAAAACAGTGATAAGTCAATGGACTGTGGTCGAGTTGTGTGTGTGTGTGTGTTGTGTGTTGTGTGTGTGTGTGTGTGTGTGTGTGTGTGTGTTGTGTGTGTGTGTGTGTGTGTGTGTGTGTGTGTGTGTAATGTGTGTGTGTGTGTGTGCGTGCGAGCGTGTGTGTGCATGAGTGTTGTGGTGTATGTGCATGTCAGTGTTTATTAAAATCATTTATTTCGAGGATAATGAATAAGCAGTCATGGGCTATTTTAACATAAAGTACCCAAATGTGCATGACGTTTTGTCAATTTTGTCATTAGTTCCCACAAGCACACAGTGGCTTAGTCTTCCATGTACGCAAGATGTTCTCTGTGTGTGTGTGTGTGTGTGTGTGTGTGTGTGTGTGTGTGTGTGTGTGTGTGTGTGTGTGTGTCTGTGTGTCTGTGTGTGTCTGTGTGTGTCTGTGTGTGTCTGTGTGTGTCTGTGTGTGTCTGTGTCTGTGTCTGTGTGCCTGTGTGTAGGCAGATAGGATGTTTCTCAAATCTGCATACAATCACACAAGTGAGAATGTTGTGCATGGGTACAAGTTCAACTCCCAACTATTTAGTCATTTTATTGCATGACAATCATTTTATCAAAATCACTTTTTCAACTACACACACACACACACACACACACACACACACACACACACACACACACACACACCACAAGTCTCTCTCTCTCTCTCTCTCTCTCTCTCTCTCTCTCTCTCTCTCTCTCTCTCTCTCTCTCTCCTCTCTCTCTCTTCTCTCTCTCCTCCCTCCCTCCCATTCTCATTCATTTTATAGCGCTTGACATCAAGTGAAGAAGAAGCAGAGTTATAACAGGAACACAGTAGGCAGGTACACCTCACTACACATATTATACAACAGGACAAAAGCAGTGGTGGTTTATGACAGTATTTATTACAACTCCTGAAACAAAAAACCTTACCCAAAACAAAGAGCTTTCCTTTTCGACTTTAGACTTTGCAACAAGGTCACACAACACATGATACTGCTGTTGGTTTCTTTTCTCTCCATAGTTTTGGTATGGTTTCTGTGCGTGAGCATACACACGCACACACATACACATGCATGCACGCATACACACTCTCATCTCCCTCTACTCTCTCTCTCTCTCTCTCTCTCTCTCTCTCTCTCTCTCTCTCTCTCTCTCTCTCTCTCTCTCTCTCTCTCTCTCCTCTCTCTCTCTCTCTCTCGTCACTCGCTTCTCTTCTCCATCTTGTACTGCTTCTGCACACACAACAAAGATCTTGTATCTTCAACTTTTGATTGTTTTCTTTATTTTCTTTTAGTTTACCCAACACACACACACCGCATGCACGCACGCACACACATGCACGCATGCACGCACACACACATCACATGATGCAACAAGCACACACACACACGCCAAACACACACACACACACACACCCCACACAAGCACACACACACACACACAGCATTACACACAACACACATATACACTGCAACAACAAGTAACTACAACAAGATCAATGCACCTAGAACAAACAATGTAGAAGACCAACCACCAGACACTAGCTGCCTCCATCAGTGAAGCGACTTTCAGTGGTGAGGTTGTAGGTTCAAGTCCCAACACAGGCAGGGAATGTTCAGGCTCCTATTCAGCGTACATGGGCTCCATGGGAAGACTGGATAATGAAGTCAAGTCCCATCCACTTTATGGACCAATCTAAATCCAGTATGTTTATAGCCCCGCAACCACACAGGCCATATGGGGCTGTTCCTTTTGAACATGGGCAAGGGCTAAAATACTTGACCACAACCAAAGTATTTCTCTGGCAAAGCTGATGCTGGGACAGATTTAATGAAAGGTAGCAACGGTATATCCCCATCATGTACTGATAGTCCTCAAATCCAGCTAACACCTAAAGGATCTAGAAAGGTTAAAAAAAAATTGTCACAAGATCATTGTTATCATCATCCATGATCCTTGAGCAATAAAAAAGAAAGCTATCACTGATTCAACAGCCTGTGTCAATGGTTTCATGGTGACCTGAACTTCATCCTTGTGTTCTCCACTTGTGATGGTGGAAACTTCTTGAAGCCTTCAGTCTGGATATTCAAGGCAGATTGCCATTCATCATTCGTTAAAGGACAAAGGTGATGGTCCTTACCCTGGGGTACCCCAGTCTTCATGGCTAACGACAACTTTGGTGTTGAGGTCATCAGTAAGGCTTCAATGGCTGGTGACTGGACTAGCTCTGCTGGCTCAGAAAAGGCACTATTGACAAGGTGGATGACACCTCTCCCCGGGTAGAGCAGCCCCAATTTCATGCAAAGAAATGTGCTGTGACTGACGGTACAAAACAATACCCTCAACATGGACCCAGCAGCAGTGCAGGGCCTCCTCCACATGGTAGCCTTACAGCAGCCCAACCCTGACATGCCTGGTGGACTTGTGGCTAGGTCTTTTGGTTGGTGTGGTAGAACACAGCTGGGCAGTTTTGAGCATGTAGAGAGATGGATGAGTGGCATAGAAGTGGTGTGTACAGGAAAACAAGCATTTGTTGTCTTCAATTTCATGTCTGTTCACTATATGATATAGAAAAAACAAAGCAGTGTGAACTGAATAAATACTTTAAAGATGTCTCTGGTCTCCCTGCTGATGCTACTGTTCCTGTTCAGGACTTGCTATCAGCCATGATACATTGTCTGCATCCATCCTGTCCAAGCCCTTTTTTCTCAACCATTGTACACGATTAGTAACAGCGCAGTTTTTGATGCACAGCCGCATATACACACACACATGCTCTTAATCAAAATGGGGTCACTATCAATGAGCGCATACACACACGCATGCACACACACACATGCATGCACTCACACACATGCATGCACTCCCCACACACACATGTATGCACTCACACACAACACATGCACACACGCATGCGCACACACAGTCACACACAAAGAAACATGCACACGTTCACAACAAACTATAATATACATATTGAAAAAAAGCAACTGCACTGCTTATTCAATGAACCATCTAGAAACAAAAGTTTGACTAACTTGACTTTCACACACGCACGCATGCACACATGCATGCACATGCACGCACGCACTCACACACACACACAGACACAGACACAGACACACACACAGAGTCAAACACAGGCACTCAAAGAGGCAAAGACGGGGGGGGGGGGGGGGGGGGGGGGGGGGGGGGGGGGGGGGGGGGGAAAAAAAAAAAAAAGTTACCTTCAAAATGTTGCTGAAACTTCTCAGATGAGCGAGACTAAGTCTCACATGCATTCTGACAAAACACACCTGCAGACTCGCAGGTGGAAGGGTGGACAGACAGACAGACAGACTAGATGAGGGATGCATTCAGGTATAGCCTGCAGTTGGAGGAGTTGAATCTCACCCGCTTCTCAATTTCCGATGAGATAAAACTCTCTCCACTACATAACACGCCTGATTTGATGATCTGTCACGGTAGGGTAGGTAGTATGGGTGTTTCATGTTAGGGTCTTTCTCCGCCACTTTGGTGCCAATCTTTGATCACACTCACCATGCAGGATCATGCCAGATCTATGCCAAACATGCAGCTTGATAGCAGTGCCTCTTTACCATCTGTTTTTTCTTATTCCAGCCTGTATCTAAGAGCTCCAAAACCAAACACACCAACCACTCGGCTCAGCAAACTTTCCAATTTATACCAGTCCAACACTATCTTTCAGCTTTTGGATCGAAAGTTGTGAACAAACTAAAGCCATTCTTTCACTCAACTCACAAAACCTCAGCCTAAGCTGTATCATCACAAGCAGCACTGAAAAAACTCGACACCTTTAATTCAGGAGAAAAAAGAACTCAACCCTCCCTTCAAAGATGGATAATCAGTTCTGAATGTCACCATTGCTGTGCCTTTCTGACGCAATAATTTTTTTTCTGATTCCAATGAACTTTTCAGTTCATGAGTAAACCCACTCACTTGCTTCCATTTAAAAAAAATACAGTGCTGATTCTCTCTCTCTCTCTCTCTCTCTCTCTCTCTCTCTCTCTCTCTCTCTCTCTCTCTCCTCTCTCTCTCTCTCTCTCTCTCTCACTTTTCCTTATTCCAACCTGAAGGACTTTTCTTCAACATACTGTTCCATGAAAAAAGAATGTGGTTCAAGCAATCTAAACAAAACCCATGCAACATAATCGAGTAAGTTTTCAGTAAACGACACTTTCTATCAAAGCTATACATAATGGAAATTCAAACCACCAACCAGCAGACAGCCTCATACAGAGATTTAGGCATCTTTTGACTATAACAAACAGTTCCATCTCATGCAATATTCACTTGTGATCATTGGTACCAAAAACACCCCACTAAAAGTACAAGGAATGCTGTTTACTGAAGTTCATCACAAACTATCACGACACAACCAAAGATGAATGCCAACCACGTAAATGGTGAAGAAAACCACTCCACATACTATCAACCAATACACATGACAACAGCACTTCTCTTTCCAGTGAATTCTCTGCCACTGAAATTCATTTCCGAACACACAAACACATGAATGGGATTGTCCTTTTGTGGCCCAAACTACTACATAAAAAAATACTGTACAGGTCAGTTACTGGTTGTAAATCTTCAAGGATGCCCTATAGTCGCCAGACTATGGGATAGAAAGACAGTACAAGTCAGAGGAACAATCAAGCCCGCCACTTTCAATACATCCAATACATCACTGATTCTACATTTCCACCACAGCAGTGTCCTAAAATGACACAGCCATTTTTCTGGTGCAGCCTGACAAACCAAGACAAAAAAACTAGGACAGACCAAAGATCCGGACTCCTCATGAGCCAACAAATCCAGACCAAACAGTTCTCACCAACCGTTCCCACAAGAACGAACAAACCTACACCCCAGTCACCAGAAAGCGTCAGCATTCTAAACCACGAAGACAGGAGTCAAAGTCAAATGCCTCCCTCCCCTAAGCGTCCTCTATTTTCCCCTTGCATCCACCCCACCCCTAAACCCACGCTTCCCTCTTTTAAAAAAAAAAAAAAAAAATCCCACTACCGACCTTAATCTTTGTCTCTGTCTTTTCCCAAGCTCTGTGTGAAGTGGTTTCAGAGATGTACACGTTACAATTAGGACAAGGCTCACACATGAGAGGCCTACAACTAGAGATAAAGAACTGAAGTACATATGATGTTTTCCACATAAGATAATGTGGGCCATGATTTAAGCGACACTTTTGCATGGAATATAAAATCATTAAAAGATAATTTTTTTGGTTAAGATTATAATTCATTTTTGAGGATAGACATCAATCTTGATGCATAAACCAAATTACAAATAAGCGAATGGTATTCTGCTTTTATCTGTTGTTTTTTTTTATATCAAAAGCCCCCCCCCCCCCCCCAAAAAAAAAAAAATTATTATTTTTATAACCCTTGGGCTTCCATCTTTCTTCCAATTGTGAACTCTTAAAATCTCTGCTCCTTCTTCACCCTCTCAAAACAGGAGGAAAAAAAACTATTTAAGAAAAAAAGTACACACACAACACAAAACAAGCACAGCTCAAATAAAACACAACATGACTGACTCGATACATTTGCTGTGTCAGTTTAAGGGCAGTTACAGGCCAAAGCAAGACGTCGGCAAAGACTATCCTATTTTACAATGTAATGAGAGCCTGCCTGTCGAGAGGTGAACACTCGCACACTTGATACAATTTATGTTCACTGCAACCCTTCCACTTCAAGATCCAATACCCCCCTCCACAGCTCAATTTACAATCGCAATGCCCTGACACACGCAGTTTCCCTTTTCCCATATATACTTCCCCCCTATGGTGTGTAAAGCTCTTCTGTCATTTTGGATGCGAGTGTGTACACTGCCTGTGTGCACTGACACGAGCCTGAATCTGCATGTGTGCTGGCACATGTGTACATTTTAGCACATGTATTCAAATCATGAAACGCCAATATTTACTTAATGTATGTGTGTAATGTTGCTCAGGCGTCCATGCAGTAAGACATCTGCTCTGACATGTATGAAAGAAAGATCCACTCTCTTGAACCGACTACCACACAGAAAGCATGTCTCTTACTCTGACAGCCTCTGATCACTTCTTCACCATTCTGAAAATTTCCATCATCCCACTACACAAACACCACCGATTACTGCCCTTCACTTTTTGACATGTAGACAGACACATTGCCAAGCTTCTCTGGGTAGACTGGTAACACTATCTAAAAAATATTTTTTTAAATGGATGGAGAAATTAAATTGTCAAAACAAACTATTTTACCAACCCCACTACTCTCAGCTGTAACTAACTTTGATTTTACACAGTAATGGTTACAGTTTAAAAGCTATGTTGCCACGCTCTTCATAACACATTCATGTTTCCACAACTCTGTCCGCCATCTTGTCTATAATTGCTGCAACAGGTTACTAACACATTCTTAAGGGGTTGGGGACCATTTGGGTCGAGAGGGACAAGGAGGAGGATTGTGAAGAAATGGGAAGGATGGGGGGACAAAAAAGAACAAGTTTTGATTACATGACACAGCCTGTATTGATCGATTTCAACTTACTATCCATCTCATACACAAGCACTTGAAATCACCCATGATAAAAAAAAAATTCATGATTCACTGCACAAATCCAACAGTGGTATGGATATAGGCATCTAAAGCCCTTTAAACCTCTTTTCTTGAAATGTGAAAAACCTATACACCTGCGATACTTGCGTTCTTCAACAAAGATCAGTTTTATGGATCAATAAGCAAACTTACATTGCCAATCAAAATGCGGCCTCCGTTCTTCAACAAAGATCAGTTTTATGGATCGATAAGCAAACTTACATTGCCAATCAAAATGCAGCCTCCGTTCTTCAACAAAGATCAGTTTTATGGATCAATAAGCAAACTTACATTGCCAATCAAAATGCGGCTCCGTTCTTCAACAAAGATCAGTTTTATGGATCAATAAGCAAACTTACATTGCCAATCAAAATGCAGACTTGGCTTGTTTGGGGATTTTTGCTTTTTAGCTTTGCTTCTTGTTCTGTTCTCCTCGACTTTTAAGCTTTCAAGCATTTAATGCAGGACCCAATGGTTAGGCAATTGTCTGGTGAACTGCAAAGCCATGTCCTAACTTTGCTCAAAATGAAATTCTTTCTCCCACTTTAGATTCCACTTAATAGATGAACAAAGTGCCATCCTTTCGATCAAAGACTCATGAATACTAGTTATAAAAAATGATCTTGTTCCTGCATCAGAAATGATTTTTTTTTTGGTCAATTAAAATAATCATTCCATTACTATTCTGTTTTCCATTACGATTCTGGTTTCCAATACGATTCTGGACAATCTCTCTGTCCTTTCCACTACCAATCTTACCTCCATAATTCTGACCAACGCTTGTTCTTTCCACTACGATTCTGGCCAACATTGTTCTGTTCATTACCATTCTGGCCATCGTTTGTTCTTTCCATTACGATTCTGGCCATCATGTGTTCTTTCCATTACGATTCTAGTCAAAATGTTGTTCTTTCCATTACGATTCTAGTCAAAATTTGTTCTTTCCATTATGATTCTGGCCATCATGTGTTCTTTCCATTACGATTCTGGTCAACATTTGCTCTTTCCATTACAAATCTGGCGACGTTTATTTTTTCCATTACGATTCTGGCCAAATAAATGTTCTTTCTGTTACGATTCTGGCCAACATTTGCTCTTTCCATTACAGATCTGGCCAACATTTGTTCTTTCCATTACGTTTCTGACCAACAATAAATTTGTTCTTTCCATTACGATTCTGGCCAACATAAATTTTGTTCTTTCCATTACGATTCTGGCCAACATTTGTTCTTTCTATTAGATTCTGCCATCATCTGTTCTTTCCATTAGATTCTGCCATCATTGTTCTTTCCATTACAATTCTGGCCATTATTTTTTCTTCCATTACGAATCTGGCCAACATTTGTTCTTTCCATTACGATTCTGGCCACATTTGTTCTTTCCATTACGATTCTGGCCAACATTAATATTGTTCTTCCATTACGAATCTGGCCAACATTGTTCTTTCCATTACGATTCTGGCCAACATTTGTTCTTTCCATAACGATTCTGGCCATCATGTGTTCTTTCCATTACGAATCTGGCCAACATTTGTTCTTTCCAAAACGATTCTGGCCATCATGTGTTCTTTCGGATCTGACCAACACTGTTCTTTCCATAACGAATCTGGCCATCATTTGCTCTTTCCTAATCCATTACGATTCTGGCCAACATCTGTTCTTTCCATTACGGATCTGGTCACCATTTGCTCTTTCCATTACGATTCTGGCCAATCTTTTCTGTCCTATCCACTACCAATCTTCTTTGCTCTCCCCAAACGATACAGGCCAATGTTTATTCTCTCCAACTCGATTCTGGCCAATCCTCACCTTTCCACAACAGTTTCTGGCCAAAGTTTCCCTAATCACTCCAAGAAAATCTCAAGATTCTGAGCAATACTCATATTACTAACCACTGCAAGATCCTGCCCACTATTCCTTCCAATTCTACCGATCTTTACAAGATGTTGGCAAATTATTTTCCCCTCTGCACCAGCCTTTAGAGGATTCTGGCCACCTATTCACCAATATTGCAGACTTCTGACCAGTATCCTTACTTTTCGCCATCCAAACCTACAGGCAGACTAGAGGAAGATGACAACATGCCAAATATCAAAATTCTCTATGGTTTCATTTACTACCGCCTTTGTAAATACGTTTCTTTCTTTGGTTCAAACTTTTAAAATGTAACAAAACTGAATAGGCAGAACAGGCAAATCTAAAACTAATGACACTTTACGTGTTTCCATTTAACAAAAACAATCAATCACTCTACTTTGGGAATATGTGCAACTTAAACTATGCCTAAAGCAAAAATATCAGACACGGCAAAGCTTTCACAAACCTTATTCAAAAGAAGTAAAGCAAGTCACCCAAGATGGTGGAATCCGAAATCTCACCCTACATACTCTCTTCACAAGGCAGCCAAACTAAAACAAATACCAAACCTGATCAATTTGTAACACATTTCAGGCCTCAGTGATAGAAACAAGAAGTGACTACAAAAACGAAAACGATGTCAATACCACCAAACATACACAACACAACGCTAAGTGATTTCAGCCGACGTCACTTCAACAACTGCTCTGCATTTCAGCGAATGTGCAAAAATATGCAGACCCGAGGGGAGACATTCAAGGATTGAAACAGCTGTTGCCACGCAAATGAAAATCTACGACTGTGTGACAGAGAGAGAGGAGCCTCCAAAGTGAATGAAATTGTCACAGTCTAGATGCTTTGAGAATCGGAGACAAGTAAACCTAG
>CM060322.1:48695623-48708123 GCA_030674155.1 Stramonita haemastoma | reverse complement strand
CCAGATACCCTACACCTCTTCACCTGTGAACCCAGCCCTTCAAGTCTAACAAGGTATGACTTCACACCATTTCCTTTCTGACGAGTCTGAGGACTATATACAAATACGTTCAGCAAAGATTACAAGTATAACACGGCAGATCTGCAATACATCCAGACCAACTTTTTAGAAACGTTTGATGACTTAGCACCTCGATCCACTAAAATTACGCAGTGCACAATGCTAATAATAACTCTACAGCAAGAAGAATTCACGTTCAATGGATTATAAAACTCAGGAGGAATAGTTCAATTCTCGTGCGACACACCCTAGGTTTACTTATGTATCCCTGCACCAAAACACTAGATTGTAAAATCTTCCGAAAAGCATGTCTGGTATTAATCAGACGTAAGTACAGCAAGAAGACTGAAGCACTTAAAAGAATGTCCAAACTACCAACCTAAGAAATCCACAGAGAAAAAAATCTCCATCCTTATGTCACACTCCAGATTTGATCGTCTACCTCAGAACACAGCAGCTCGATCAGTATTGTAATCAATTAGCTATTGTCCCTCTCAATAACATGACTTGCTACCAGTGGTTTCGCATCCAATAAAATATTACAGAAACAAAATGTCAGCCTGACATGGTTTGGGCCTACATCACAGCATGTTGATTCAAAGCATACATCAACAGCACAATAACTAGGACTGCTAGGTGACTCATCTGCTCTGAAGCTACCGCCACCTATCATCACTACATTTCTCAGGATTCTAATGAAACGAAGTCTACAACGTGAATAAAACCTGATAAAGGAATGTTATCACTGAATTATACTAAGCTAAAAAATTATAAACATCGAAAGTTTTTTCCCCTTAGCTTTCATTTTGCATTTTTATTTTCTCTTCAGTTTGAAACAGCAGCCCTAACTCGAGTATATGCCTCTCTCCGTAACGTCCACTTTATATAACTGTCACACGCATCAACTGTATCAAGTACAAATCCTACTCAAGTGTCTGCCTTGCACCAAACAATAAGGTTGCGAATGACAAAAACAGTATAGAATAAGATTCAGGCCTAAGAGGATTAGCCACGTAAGACGATCGGCCCCGACAGCACAACCCACTTCAATATGACAATCCTTTCCAAAACAAACCCACCTCTCATCTAAGTTATGTTACATCTTGAAAATATTCTTTCCGAAATAGAGCACAGAAAATGCCCCCAAATTTTCAACCACTGTTTTGGTCTACCTGTCTCTACGCTACTGCAAGAATTTGTCCTCCACCACCACCAACCTCTTTCCCGCCCAAACTGACATTTCAGCAACGATCTTCACGCTGAACATAGCTGAACCACCAGGCATTGAGTAAAGCCTAGCCGAGGAGGACCAGTGCTGAAGAAAAACCCCTGACCAGACCTTAAGAGCCTACCTGCAGATCAAGTTTCAAAGCTCACACCTGCCCCAACACAAGGGTGACGACTGTCACCTGCACCTTCCTCCCTTCCTTCCGTGTGCTGGTGAGGCTGCCCCTGGCGAGTGACTCTACCCTGGGGGTGGGTCGGCTTATGAAGCCTGCTCCTTGTCCCTTTGCACTTTGACTGGCCGGGCTAATCTCCACATCATCCTATTGTTTCCTGCCCCCAACTCCCCTACCTACACCGCCTTCCTGGCTACATCCACCCCGGGTAGAGATAGATGGGGCTTGAGATGACGAGTTTCAACACGATTATCAATCAGGACTGGGTAGGCCGTGGTGATAACGGGTGCTGGGCGAGTTGCGGGGCTGTTTCATTTTTATCTTATCCACCCTTTCTCTTGTCTGGTTGAAACAATGCCACGTTGGCTCTCCACCCCTATCTGCCATCCTATTCTTTCTGGCCTACCCTCCTACTACCAGCCCAGCTTTCCATAAAGATTGTCACGTTTGTCTTGTTTACACCTCGCCCATCAGCAGACAACAGGCCGATGCATAGGTCTAACAGAAAAACTGCTGCCCCAGCTGGTTTGGCTGTCCATGACTGTCCTGTTTGGTGCTGAATCATTCTTCATGTGTGTGTGTACATGTGTGTGTGTGTGTGTGTGTGTGTGTGTGTGTGTGTGTGTGTGTGTGTGTGTGTGTGTGTGTGTGTGTGTGTGTGTGTGTGTGTGTGTGTGTGTGTGTGTGTGTGTGTGTGTGTGTGTGTGTGTGTGTGTGTGTGTGTGTGTGTGTGTGTGTGTGTGTTTGTGTGTGTGTGTGTGTGTGTGTGTGTGTGTGTGTGTGTGTGGTGTGTGTGTGTGTGTGTGTGTGTGTGTGTGTGTGTGTGTGTGTGCTGGTCTGCCAGCCTGAGCAGTCTTATCTTCCACAAACATTCTGGTAATGAGGCTGGTATTGTCAGGCTGATATTGTCGACATGTTGCTGACCACTGAATCCACATTTCTCAGTTCCTCTTAATGTGTACACAGACCACATTTTATCAAGCACAAACAAAGACGGACAGTGAGATGGATAGGGAGGAGAATTCACTCCAAAACAAAACCACACAAACAACCATAAAGCTCAATTTAAAGGTATATACAACCATGCAAAAGCAGCGAAATACATCACCCTATAAGGTCAATAAATAGGTAAAGGTAAACTGCTGTCACTGAGAAACAGAACAGCAAAAGCTTGAACTGAATCTACTGAATGCAAGAAATCTCGTGCAGTTGTTAGCAACCTTAACTATCATGATCATGTGAATAGGACTTTTAAGATTTGACGTCACCTAGTCCCCAACACAAACAAAAATCTGAAAGCAAAGTTAGCACATTTTAAATCTACCACTACCAAATAAAAATATAACCATCACCACCCTCCATTACAATCACTGTCAATACAGCCAACTTATGCTGTGAGTTTTGTAGTAAAACTATAACAAAGCTGGGCCAGGCACATACATTAATGATGGGGACTTTGATTTAACTTTTTAAAGTTTAGCCAATTGTCTGATCAACACTTAATGTCATCTGTTTTCATAAGTTGTGTCATATCACAAATTGAAAATGTAAAATCTGCATTATCAGTTCTCAGAAAGGTCAAACTCCACGAAAACCGGACAAAAACAAAACCAATACTAAGAAACATTTTCATCACAATACTAGCTGAACAGGCATGATAATGAATCATCGTTGCAGATAGTGAAACAACACAACATGATAAAGACAATGTAAATCACCATTACACAACTCGATACAATGTAAGTCACTATTACACAACTCGATAGAGACAATGTAAATCACTGTCCATTCTTTTTATACATCAAAGGCCAATTGTTAATGTGGTCCATCAAGCAAGACTTACTATGCCCACGACAATAACCACACAAATACATAAAAGCTTTCAGATTAGTAGTTCATTAAGCTAATTAATGTGTGCAGGTATCAATTAATTCACTTCTAAGTTCTATGCAAATAGATGCAAATGCTAATTCAGATAACTCCATAGATGAATAAGTAATGCTCATGAAAGCCATGTGGATTAATAAAAAAAATGTCAACATTATGATCTCGAAATAATGGGTTACTAGTTCAAATCTTAATGAGTGTGCCAAGTGGTTTACAAATGATTTTTATTATCTCCAAAATCAACTAATCTGCAGACCTGCTGCTGCTCACTCATTCCCCTTCATACATGTGTAGAGATAAAAGGTCAAGAACCCATGTTACACATTATGCTATGAATGCCTACAGCAGGTTGTAGCAGGAACACTTGAATGTGATTTTTTCATGTCTGAAATTCTAAGAAATTATTTCTTTTTTATCATTTGAAAGGTATCCAAAAACTCATACCAATAATTTGAATGTAGCCGTCCAAACAATTTATAGAACAACAATTTATCCATGATATACAGGCCTACATTTGTTCATTTCTAATTTGTTCCTACCTAAAACTCCATTTCCATATAAACCTACTTTGAGATTTTGCCTACAACCTTCACAAGGAATTTATGCATTACAACTCAATGCAACCTCCACAAAACGCTTTTGTCTTACATCCTGCAAATCTTTTTTTTTAATCCAAGAGTGAAAAAAACAACCCACAGCACTAATTTATTGCTTAAAGATACTGAAATAAGTAATGTAAGAAAGTAGCCATGATGCCTGTATATGTGCATTTCTGACTCATCCTGTACTCTATTTCATGTAAACTTTACTAAGATATCTATCCGTGCCCTCAACAGGGAATCCATGTCTTATCTGTAATAAAACATAAACTACAACAAACCTTGAAAAGTCATGAATGAGTTAAAACCCCATTAAACTAACATCTTAAAGGTAGCCATGGCATCAACTGTACCTGTCTACTAACTTCTTCCTTACTCATAAAAACTGGGAAAAATTGTCCATTTGTAATCTCTACAAATTTATATCTTAATCCTTTATAAATGACTGTAAAAGACGAATCTGAGAGCAATCTAAAACCAAATATCACAAATCTTTTCAAACTTTACACTCATTAATCTACCAATACATGTGCGCGTGCGAGTGTGCATGCATGTGTATGTGTGTATGTGTGAGTGCATGCATACATGCGTAATAGTTTTATTTTAAAAATGATAAAATAAAATTTTAAAAATTATAATTATATGTCTTTTCTAGTCAATGGTCTTGATAACATTGTATTCCTACATTGGTGTTTGTGTGTGTGTGTGTGTGTGTGTGTGTGTGTGTGTGTGTGTGTGTGTGTGTGTGGTGTGTGTGGTGGTGGTGGTGTGCGTCGCGCGCGCGGCGCGTGCGTGCGTGTGTGATATTTTTATTTGCAGTTACCTAAGAATCTTTGAACAAATATGAAATGTAGCTATCTTGTGAGATTACATTCGAATCTATATGCCTGCCAGTATTGTAACTGCTCTTCATGGGATGATTAAAAGTGTTTCTGACTTGACTTCACTTCATTCACTTCCCTTCACTTGAATACCTGTGTATTTCCATCTATATCCGATATTCCTCTCTTTTTCATTCATCAGCTGGAGCTCCGAGGTTTACCTATGGAAGATTTTTTAGTATGCAACCGTTTGGGTTTTTTTCTCCACAGAAGTAGCCGCATTCCGACTTTAGGGATACTGTTTGGAATTGAACCTACCAATTTTGCCTGGATAGTCAGCAGGTACCTCCTTGCTCTTTCCGATTTTCAACTGTCATGGGTTCTTTTGACATGCACAAATCTGTTGGCACACATGTCTGAATAGCTTTAAAACAGAGTTTTCTCTAAAAGACGTCATTCAGTCTGATTTTCTCGTTAAACTGGGAAGAAAAGGCAGAGCTCATGTGCATGCGTGTGCATGTGCGCGCGCACATGCGCACGCACACACACAAAACCATAGATGTACACACACCAAAAGAATGCAGACAGACATAAAAACAGGAGAGAGACAGAGACAGAGAGACAGACAGACAGACAGAGACAGACACAAAACACAGACAGACACAAACACAGACAATGCCAGAAGAAGGAGACAAGGGTACAGACAAAACAGGCAGAGACAAGGACTGTATTTTCAATCTGATCTCCGACCTCTTATCAACAGTGAAGATAAAGCCTCTCTCCTCAGACCCTCTTTGATTGAGGCCTGAACAACATACCTCAACAACCCTACAACTATTGATAGAGCTAACTAAAACAACCAGCAATGATAGAGTCAACAGCCAACATGATAGACCTGAATGGAACTATGAACCATGATAGAACTAAATGGAACTATGAACCATGATAGAACTAAATGGAATTATGAACCATGATAGAACTAAATGGAACTATGAACCATGATAGAACTAAATGGAACTATGAACCATGATAGAACTAAATGGAACTATGAACCATAACAGAACTAAATGGAGCTATGAACCATGATAGAACTAAATGGAACTATGAACCATGATAGAACTAAATGGAACTATGAACCAAGATAGAACTAAATGGAACTATGAACCATGATAGAACTAAATGGAACTATGAACCATGATAGAACTAAATGGAACTATGAACCATGATAGAACTAAACAGAACAGCCAACAATGATAGATTTAACAGCCAACATGATAGAACTAACTGGAGCAACCAGCAATGATTGAGTTAACAGCCAAAATGATAGAGTTAAATGGAACAGCATACAATGATAGAGCTAAATGGAACAGCCAGCAAAGATAGAGCTAAATGGAACAGCCAACAATGATAGAACTAAATGGAACAGCCAGCAAAGATAGAGCTAAATGGAACAGCCAACAATGATGGAGTTAACAGCCAAAAATGATAGAGTTAAATGGAACAGCCAACAATGATAGTTAAATGGAACAGCCAACAATGATAGTTAAATGGAACAGCCAACAATGATAGAGTTAAATGGAACAGCCAACAATGATAGAACTAAATCAAATGGAACTATGAACTATGATAGAGCTAAATGGAACAGCCAACAACAATAGAGCTAAATGAAACAGCCAACAATGATAGAACCAAACGGAACAGCCAACAATGATAAGAGCTAAATGGAACAGCCAACAATGGTAGAGCTAAATGGAACAGCCAACAATGATAGAACTAAATGGAACAGCTGACAATGATACAGCTAAATGGAATGTTCAGCCAACAAAGATAGAACTAAATGGAACAGCCAACAATGATAGATTTCACAGCCAACATGACAGAACTAAATGGAACAGCCAACAATGACAGAGCTAAATGGAATAGCCAACAATGAGAGGAGAGGGCGGGGGGGGGGGGGGGGGGGGGGGGGGGGGAGGAGAGAGAGAGAGAGAGAGAGACAGAGACAGAGACAGAGACACACACAACACACACACACAACACACACACACACACACACACACACACACACACACACACACAGAAACAGAGAGAGTGGGGGAGGGGGGAGAGAGGAGGTAGAGAGAGAGAGAGAGAGAGAGAGAGTGTGTGTGTGTGTGTGTGTGTGTGTGTGTGTGTGTGTGTGTGTGTGTGTGTGTGTGTGTGTGTGTGTGTGTCAATCAATCAATCAATCAATCAAATTTTTATTTCCAGATGGTACATTGAGTAAGCAGCGATCTGCTTTTTTCCATCAAGCCATCTATCTAAAGAAAAGAAAAGAAAAGAAAAAAATCAAAACAATAGCAAAAATCAAATCCAAAACAAAACAAAAAAACCAACAAAAAACAAAGCAGAAAATCCCTAGCAAACAAAAAAGCCAACAAAAGAAAGAAATGGGGAAAAAGCAAACAAACAATTAAAACAACAACAACAAACATTTCACCAACATTAATTTGCTAACATGATTTCAACAACTTTAAAATAAACTATGCCTATAAATAATACAAGCAACTACTATAACAACAACCAAAAGAGAAAAAAAAAAAAATTAAAAAAAATAAAAATAATATAAAAAAAAAAAAAAAATTTTTTTTTAAATCTACTCAAAAGCCATACACACATATGCACATACACCCACACACCCACACACACACACACCCGTACACACACACACACACACACACACACACACACACACACACACACACACACACACACACACACACGGTTTGCGCTCATCCACTCAGCTCGTATACTCGTAGGTACATGCACACATTTAAAGTCTTTTTAAAAATCATATAGTGTCAAAACACACACACACACACACACACACACACACACACACACAAAACTGCTTATATCAATTACAATGTAACCAAAAAACATTATTTAAGACTAAATAATAATAATAATAATAATAATAATAATAATAATAATAATAATAATAATAATAATAATAATAATGATAATAATAATAATAATAATAATAATGATAATTTTAAAAAAAAATTTTAATGAATAAATACAATGTGTGTGTGTGTGTGTGTGTGGTGTGTGTGTGTGTGTGTGTGTGTGTGTGTGTGTGTGTGTGTGTGTGTGTGTGTGTGTGTGTGTGTGTGCACGTGTGGCTGAGTGCTTCAGACCTGGATTTTCTGCGTTTGATGTTTTGGATTCAGGTTTTGCTGGTCTGACCTTATTCTAAAGGGCAATGTTTTAACCCTATCAAGGTAGGTTGTAGGCTTAGTCACATCACTGCACTTGATGATAAGATTAAAAAAAAAAAAAATACATATAAAAGATACAGGTATGGTGCAAACAATATAATTATACATGTCACAAGTAATAAGTAAGTGTGTGTGTGTGTGTGTGTGTGTGTGTGTGTGTGTGTGTGTGTGTGTGTGTGTGTGTGTGTGTGTGTGTGTGTGTTTGAGTGTGAGTGTGAGTTTGAGTGAGTGTGAGTGGTGTGAGAGAGAGAGACAGAGACATAGACAGAGAGAGAGACACAGAGAGAGAGAGGTGTGGGTTGTGATGTGTGTGTGTGTGTGTGTGTGTGTTGTGTGTGTGTGGTTGTTGTGGGTTGTGGTGTTGTGTGCGTGTGTGTTTCTGTCTGTCTGTCTGTCTGTCTGTGCATGTCTGTGTCTGTGCATGCACCTGCCTGCCTGCCTGCCTGTCTGTCTCAGTGTCTGTCTGTCTGTCTCTCTGTCTGTCTGTGTCTGTGTGTGCATGCATATGTTGTGAGAATAATTCTAAATGTACACAAGCATGTTTTGTATTATGTCTTTGTGCCCTTTGTGTATACATGTAAGCATGCACTCATTCTAAGTCACACACACACCTACATTCATGGCAATGTTTATCCAGCCATTGTTCTCTTTTCATTTTTCAAAACTTGTGTTTCTACCTGCTTGCATGCATGTACACAAGCCCAGGAGAGCTTTACCACAGATAAAAACTACATTCAGAGAAGATAAACAATCCAGGCTAAAGTGTCCTATATCTAAACACGCCTCCCATAGCGAAACCTCTGTCCAACCATCCAAACTTGCAAAGACACATCCCTCAATTATTCCCCTTCTTCAGTTCATCACAAACGTACAGAAATTAAAAAAACACCCCCACCCCTACCACCCACCAAACCCACCCCACCCCCAGGCCATTTCTACCTCTAACCCAAGTCTTTCCCCCCTCCTCTCATCATTTTTACAAGTCTCCGTCTGTCCAGTTTAATCAGAAATACGTTGAAAATGTTTGGCTTGAGTGAGGATAATCAGCACTCTTCGTTGTTCTGAAGTGCCCGCTTTTACAGGGTGGAATATCTCCTCTAGATAGGGAGAGGCAGATTGTTGCAATCAGTGACTGTCTGACATGTCCCTGTGTGTTTGAAAGGGGTATTTTTGAAGGGTTTTTTGTGTTTGTTTTTATTTTTAAAGTCTGTATTGCTTGAACTGATATGCAAGCTGAGACAGGCATGTGCCTGGCTGAGCATAAAATGAAGATTACTTTTTTTTTATTTGTTTTGTCTTGTTCTTTGACTAGAGGTCCAAGGTTCCCCAATGGAATAATATATATGCAAGCTGAAACAAGTATGAGCCTGAACATAAAATGAACACAGTTTTTTATTTGTTTTGTTTTGTTCTTGGGGAGAGCTCAAGGTTCACCTATGGAATATACGCCAATGGGGGGTTATTGTTGTTTTTTTATGCCTCATTCAGGTAGCCGAATTCTGACTTTGGAGAGAACGTAAATAAAAGTTGTGAAAAGTACAACTTCTGTCACAATTCTTATTATGTTCATTCATGCACGCACATCCAAAAGTCAGACAAGAAGTATGTGATGAGCTGAATAGCGATACATCTTTGCAAGAAGTGATACGATTGTGATAGAGTATCAAATAAAGTATAGCACGATCTCTCTCTTCTCTTCTCTCTTCTGATTACTGCTCGATGTCTGCGTCTCTCTCCATTCATCTCGCCTGACTCATACTCTTGACAGTCTGCTCTCTCTTCTCTTTATCTCTCTCACCTCTATCATCTTCCCTCTCTCTCTTTCTCCCTCTCTCTCTCCCCTCTCTTCTCTCTTCCCCCTTCTCTCTTCGTCTCTTCTTCTCTCTCTCTCTCTTCTTTCTCTCGCTGTCTCCTGCTCCTTCCCTTCCTTCTCTCTTCTCTCTCCCTTCTACTCCACTCTCTCTCTTCTCCTCTACTCTTCTCTCTCTTCTCTCTCATCTCTCTTCTTCTCTCTCTCTCTCTCTTCTCTTCTTCCCCTCTATCATCTCCCTTTGTCTGTGGATATGTGCAATTGGCTTTTTGGTACATGATGACTTTCAGATGGGGTGGTGGTATGATGCGCAACCAATTTGAATGCGGGCATACATATTCAGTCATACCTCTATGATTTCTCAGTATTGACTGTGATTCCCACTGCTATGTTCAACTTATAACTCTGTTGCATGACAGACACTGCAGCTAGTGGTTAAGATTGTTTGATTCAATTTCATGGTCATAAGTTTGTGGGTTTCAATCTCGGCTTTGTTTGTGAGTTAGGGCGGGTTTTTTGTGCTCTCAGATCAATTCAGTTGCTAGACTGCAGTGCTTCTAATCCCTTCCATGTTATTGTATCATTTACAGAAGTTTAGTTTATATAAATAAGTTGCTTAAGATCCTAATTTCATCAGCATTTGTGTGCGTTCGTATAACATGAACATACCAGCATGCACCTGTACATTGAAATGAGCTGCTTGAAGTCAGCCATGTGTCAGCTGAGGCAGCAGGTCAGGACCTTATGAATAGTTAGTTAGCACGAAAAAGACGGCATTACATTATCCCACAGTAAGAATGATCGAGAAGACAGAAAGATTTGTTGCATGCTTTGTGTTGTTTGTTTTTTTTATGTTTAAATTGGCCAGTCCAAAAGCTACATCAGTTACAGTTTGTTTGGGTATCGTGTGTGTGTGTTTGTGTGTGTGTGTGTGTGTGTATGGTGTGTTGTGTGTGTGTGTGTGTGTGTGTGTGTGTGTGTGTGTGTGTGTGTGTGTGTGTGTGTGTGTTGTGTCTGTTGTCTGTGTTATGTCTGTGTTGTGTATCTGCTTGTGTTTTACAGTTAGGGATGGAGGATTGAATCAACAAAAAATTTTTTATCGTTCATATCAAGTTTTCATTTTAATAGTGATCTATGTTTTCTTGGATTATGTTAAACAGTGAATATTTCCATTGTGAGTTTCAACTCAGCCAAATCGGAGCACTGACTGAAGCCATCAGACAGTGAACTAATTCACAGCATCATGTGTTCTTTATACTGTTTACGACACACTCTCATATCATCAGCATTACTATACATCAAATACAAGCATTGTTCAAAAGCCACTACTGTTGTTGTTGTTGATGTAATGTTTATGTTGTGATGATGTAATGTTGTTGTAATTATTACTGTTGTTGCTATTGCTATTTTTTAATTCCACTTTGTCAGCTTTACCTATATTACTTTTATTATCATTATCAATATCATTATTATTTTTATATCATTTATTATTATTATTATTATTATTTATTGTTTTTGTTGTTGTTTTTGTTGTTGTTGTAAGCATCGTCAGATTGTCATTATTATTTTACATTATTTATTATATTATTATTATTATTATTATTATTATTATTATTATTATTATTATTATTATTATATTATTGTTGTTGTTGTTGTAGCTGTTGTTGTTGTTGTTATTCTGGTTGTTGTAAGCATCGTCAGATGCATCACTACCATTATTGTTGTTTATTACTCTACTTTGTCAATTTTTCTTTGCGGTCAGTTTCATTCAGTTTGTCAATATGTTTTTAATGATATGAACATTTTTCTAAAAGACTTAAGGGATTTTTCAATCCCTCTAAAGCAATACTAACACCACAACACTTCACAAACAAAAGCCTGCACTTACCATGCTAAACTAAACCCCACCAAAAACCGAACCAACTATTCAACCAGACCATACCATTCAACCAGACCAGTCCATTCAACCAGACCAAACCATTCAACCAGACCAGTCCATTCAACCAGACCAGTCCATTCAACCAGACCAAGCCATTCAACCAGACCAAACCATACCTGGAAAGAATACCGAAGAAGCAGTAAGAGAGAATTGCAACAGCAGACACACATGACACCAAGACACCATCATACCCAATGTAACAGCAAGAAGTAAAAATGACACACAAGACCGCATTACAACAGAAACATCACGTAACAATAGCAACATCACACGTTCAACAATACACAACATCAAACGACAAAAACATCACAGCAACATCACGCCTTCAACAATACACAACATCACACCAGCCACAAGAACAACGACATAGCAACAATGACAACATAACAGCAACATCACAAATACATCACAACAGCTACAACGACAACTACACAACAGCAACATCACAAATTCAACACAACATCACAACACCCACAACAACAACATCACACCCCACCACAACCATACAAACACACAGACTTACCGCGCGAGACAGCTCCGCACAGTTGAGGTTCTGGAAATAGAGTCTCTCCGGCGTGTTGTTGATGCAGACGCCAAACTGAGGCTCTACCCAGCATTCCGTGACAATCTGACTCTCCCGGTCTGCTTCTGTCGTCTCCATCTCGTCCATGTCTTCTTCTGATACGCTGTGCCGAAAAAGAAAGGTTTTGAGGGGGGATGGGAG
>CM060322.1:48678123-48690623 GCA_030674155.1 Stramonita haemastoma | reverse complement strand
CCCCAATCCTACCAAGACAAAAAACCTGATGTTAAGAGTGATTCCCAATCCAATACCCCACCAACAACCTACCCCCCCCTCCCAACCCCCACCCCCCAATTTTCACCTGGACAAAAAACTGATATTAAGAATAATTCCCCACCCACATCCCCCAAACTAACCTCCCCCCTCCCTGGGCACCCAATTCTTACCAGCACAAAAACCTGATAGTTAAGAGTGATTCCCCACGATTCCTCACCCACATACCCCCCCCCACCCCCAACCACCCCCTCACCCCCCCAACCTCCCCCCCCCTCCGAACCCACACCCCAACCCCCCCCCTCCCACCCCTACCCCAACCCCCCCCCAACCCTCCCCACCCACAAACCCCTCTCACCTGGGCAGGAACTTGATGTAAGAGTGGTTCTCGGCCAGGACGAAGGTGGCCCAGTGTTTGAGGAGCTGGTTGAGGGAGGCCAGGGCCTGACGACACTGCAGGATGTTGAAGCGCCCCGAGGAGTTGGGCACGTGCAGGTAACGAGGCAAAGGTAGGTCCTGCTCCAGGACGAGCCCCAGGCGGTGCGAGTGCATCCACTTCTGCCAGATGCTGGTGTCCAGCATCACCACCCGCTTCCAGAAGGAGGCGAACGACGAGAGTTTGGATTCGCTGCGTTGCGTGGAGGGAGGGAGAGAGAAGTTGGGTGAGTTGGAGTGAGGAAAGAGAATACGGAATACAGAATTTATTCACGAAATGCCTTTGTAATTTCTTTCTTTTTTTTTTCTTCTAAGAATTAAGAATGTTCAAATTGTGAGGAAAGAGAGAGAGAGAGGGCGAGTTGGAGGGAGGGCGAGTTGGAGTGAGAAAAAAGATAGGGAAGTTGGTGGGAGAGTGAAAAGAGAGAGGGGGTGAGTTGGAGAGAGGAAAAACAGAGAGAGGGTGAGTTGGAAAGAGGAAAACAGTGAGAGAGGGTGAGTTTGAAACAGAGAGAGAGGGTAGGTTGGAGAGAGGAAACAGGAGAGAGGGTGAGTTTGAAACAAGAGAGAGGGTGAGTTGGAGAGAGGAAACAGGAGAGAGGGTGAGTTTGAAACAGAGAGAGAGGGTAGTTGGAGAGAGGAAACAGTGAGAGAGGGTGAGTTTGAAACAGAGAGAGAGGGTTGAGTTGGAGAGAGGAAAACAGAGAGAGAGGGTGAGTTTGAAACAGAGAGAGAGGTTGAGTTGGAGAGAGGAAAACAGAGAGAGGGTGAGTTTGAAACAGAGAGAGAGGGTGGTTGGAGAGAGGAAAACAGTGAGAAGGGTGAGTTTGAAACACAGAGAGAGGGTGAGTTGGAAGGAAAGAGAGAGAGGGTAGTTGGAAAGAAACAGAGAGAGAGGGTGAGTTGGAGAGAGGAAACAGAGAGAGAGGGTGAGTGAGTAGGAAAAAGAGAGAGGGTGAGTTGGAAAAGAGGAAAACAGGAGAGGGTGAGTTGAAACAGAGAGAGAGGGTGGTTGGAGAGAGAAACAGAGAGGAGAGGGTGAGTTTGAAACACGAGGAGGTGGGTTGGAGAAGGAAACACAGAGAAATGGTGAGTTTGAAACAGAGAGAGAGGGTGAGTTGGAAGAGGAAACAGAGAGGGAGGGTGAGTTTGAAACACAGAGAGAGGGTGGGTTGGAGAAAGGAAACACAGAGAAACGGTGAGTTTGAAACAGAGAGAGAGGGTTAGTTGGAGAGAGGAAACAGAGAGAGAGGGTGAGTTTGAAACACAGAGAGAGGGTTGGTTGGAGAGAGGAAAAACAGAGAGAGGGTGAGTTGGAAAGAGGAAACAGTGAGAGAGGGTGAGTTTGAAACAGAGAGAGAGGGTAGGTTGGAGAGAGGAAACAGAGAGAGGGTGAGTTTGAAACAGAGAGTAGGGTGGGTTGGAGAGAGGAAACAGAGAGAGAGGGTGAGTTTGAAACAGAGAGAGAGGGTTAGTTGGAGAGGGAAACAGAGAGAGAGGGTGAGTTTGAAACACAGAGAGAGGGTTGGTTGGAGAGAGGAAACAGAGAGAGAGGGTGAGTTTGAAACAGAGAGAGAGGGTTGGGTTGGAGAAAGGAAACACAGAGAAAGGGTGAGTTTGAAAACAGAGAGAGGGTGAGTTTGAAACAGAGAGAGAGGGTTAGTTGGAGAAAGGAAACACAGAGAGAGGGTGAGTTGAAGAGAGGAAACAGAGAGAGAGGGTGAGTTGGAGTGAGGAAAAACAGAGAGAGAGGGTGAGTTGGAGAGAGGAAAAAGACAGGAGAGAAAAAAAGAGAGTGAGTTGGAGAGAGAAAAAGAGAGGGAGAGTTGGATAGCTCTGCCCCCCCCTCCCTCCCCCCCCCCCAACCCCCAACTATCAGCCTCGGGCCCTATGGAACTCACTTGCTGTTGACCAATAATAACAAACAGCATGGTCAGGGAGGAGGGGAACAGCAAGGAAAAGACATAAAACTAGAACAGAGAAGAGAAGAGAGAGAGAGAGAGAGAGAGAGAGAGAGAGGAGAGAGAGAGAGAGAGAGAGAGAGAGAGAGAGAGAGAGGAGAGAGAGAGAGAGCACAGACAGACAGAGACAGAGAGACGGAGACAGAGAGACAGTGACAGAGAGACAGAGAGAGTAATGCACATTCAACTCATGTCCATCAATAAACAACAACAGAAAAGCAAAGATTCCCACTTTCAGTACTCCTTGACCTACGGGTTGCAATTTTATCACCCCTTAGTCGCACAATGGTAAAAACTGAAAATCTGATCTAAAAAAAACAACAAAGCAACCAAAAAAAACCCCAGCTTACTTGCTGCTGAGCTGTGAGTTGATGACGGGGTTAACAGGGTCCAGCACAAACAGGGGCACACCACTGCGGATGTACTCCGGAACCTCGTAGTTGGCTGGGTTGCTCTCGAAGGACTGCAGGTGAACCAGCAGCTTGTCTGTCTGGCTGATGCTGAAACCACGTCAATGTTTATGTTACTCTTGCTGTCTGTTTAGAATGGGAGTCTTTTATGTTTGGCTGTGTGTGTGAATGTATGCATGCACAGAACATGTATGCTGCAAGTAAACAAATCCAACAACACATGCATACCACACACAACACACCACACACACACACACACACACACACACACACACACACACACACTACACCACACACACACACACACACACACGATGGCTGGTTGATGTCACAGTCCCTAAATCTGATAGCTCCTTTAGGACAATTACACAATACACACAAGCCAAACCCATGATGAAAAAGACATAAATAAATCAACATTTAAAAAAGATGTCACAACAGTGAATCTAAAAAATCTGACCCAAGGAACAAAACAAAGAAGAAATATCAATATACGCAATCTTAATTTCCTAATTATTGAGTTGATTCTCACAAATCATAAGAAAGGCGCTACAACCATGTCTGAACAAAATGTGGATTAATTATATTGTTGTTGTTGTACATCCAGGCTTACACTCTGGGTCACACAATGTCATCTTGACGCATGATGCGGGGCCATCAGGCTGACCCTTATGCTGAACAGGCGTCGATACAATGACATTGAGTTGGTTATACCCATTTTACTGTATATAGTTGACATTTATACGGGTTTAATTACAAGTGACAGCCCGATATGGCCTGTGCGGTCGGTGGGGCTCTAAGAACATCATTGGGTTGGTTGTCATCACACACTCATCCACGGAATCACTGTGAATGAGATGCCCTGATGAAAGTTTGTGTAAGATGTTCCAAGTACCTCGCCATATAGCAACCATATCGACTTCAGAGGAAGAGATTAATTATGATTTCAATGAATAAAGACAAGACATCAGGCTGAGAGGTAAAAAACAACCTACTTTTGCACCAGCTGCAGAAACTTTTGATGTGTGCGGTGCGGTAGGGGCTGGTGATCTTGCGGCCAGAACTGCAGGTGATTTCATGCAGGAACTCATAGGTTCCTTCCAGAATGATCTCCACTTTGGTTGGAATCCTGCATGCATGCGCACGCACACGCACATGCACTCAAACGCTACGCACGCACACGCACACAACACACACACCAAAAATGTTATCCCATAATTTTCTACAAACTGCTCTGCAAAAGCACACTTAACCCTTTTCATCCCACATAAAACTGAGCATTTCTTGTTCTCCGAACCAAGAAAATTTTGAGAGGTGACAGCTGAAAGAGGGTGAGGTTAAGAAAAGTATCCATTAAAAAAAAAATTCTCAACAGATTACTGGTTGTCTGTATCGAAACACAAAGTTGACACGTGGCACAGGAAGAACCAAGATTAACCTCCCTTCATATCAACGAAAGTTAGCAAGGCAAATCGAAACTATTCATCAAAACCAAAAGTAATTATCAGGACGCGAGTCCCTCTGTGGGTTTTGTGAAACGAAAACAAGTCACAAGGGACTCGTGTCGCGGGAAGAAATGTGTTAAGCAAACCTTCATGTTGTACCTGGATAGGGATGAGCCCTGCCAGACTGAACTTGCCTAACAGACACAGCCTGAAAAACTCAGAACAGGGCACAACCAACTCCTCAGGGAGTTAAGGGGAAGAAGAGAGACGAGAGATGCTGTAACACACTTGATGTTCTTGCATTAGTTATTGTTTTAGTTGATATTCCTTTTATTATGGAACATGGGGAAATAACTCTTAATCTTATATCATTTTTTACTTCTCACTTACTTATTTTTATTGATATTGATTGGTCCCTATGGACTTCCGACCCTGGGATGGACAAACAAATCTCAGTATGGCTGTGGTGGGGAGACTGAAATAAGCGTGTGGGAACAGAAAGGTGGGGATGTCACAGAAGATGAGGCAGCAAAAAAAAAATAAAGGTGATGGCAGAACCTACTTGTTTTTCTCTATGGGCCAGGCAGCAATGGCGCAGTACTCCACTTTGCCGTTATCTCGCCATGGCAGCACCAGCTTCACCTCAATCTCGCTGCCCCCTGTGCAGAAAAATGGTCACATTACAGTCACTGGTTGTTTACATGTAGTAACAACTAACATAAACCAATTCTATTCAACCTAGAAACATGTACACATTGCAGTCACTGATTGTTTAAATGTAGTAACATAACCAATTCTATTCAATCTAGAAAAATGTACACACTACAGTCACTGATTGTTTATTACAGTTACTAATTGTTTAAATGTAGAATACAACCAATTCTTTTCAATCCAGAAACGTACACATTGCAGTCACTGATTGTTTAAATGTAGTAACATAACCAATTCTATTCAATCTACAAAAATGTACACATTACAGTCACAGATTGTTTACATGTCTAATGTGGTAACATAACCAATTCTATTCAACTTTCTTGAATAAAGTAAGTCCAAATCCAAGATTGCTTCACTGCTTGTGTTTTTGCTTTTATTAATTGGACAAATCATCTTTTCATGCTGAACAGATTTTCCACAGCATGTGTGGTGCCTAGAGCTATAAAACGGTTTATTTTGTCTTAGCCTGCCAGCCTACCACTTCTCTCTTATTCCCACCATTCTACTGATCATTGTTTTTTCTGCTTCCAAAAAATTGAAACCATGTTAACATGAAAAAAAAAATCATTGCTATTATCCCAAAGAAAAAAATCATTGTCATTATCCCAGAGGAAAAAAATCATTGTCATTATCCAGAGAAAAAAAATCATTGTCATTATCCGCAAGAAACAAAATTTGTCATTATCCAAGAGAAAAAAAATCATTGTCATTATCCCAAAGAAAAAAATCATTGTCATTATCCCAGAGAAAAAAGTTGTCATAATCCCAGATAAAAAAATCATTATTTTTCGAGAGAAAAAAATCATTTGTCATTATCACAGAGGAAAAAAATCATTGTCATTATCCCAAAGAAAAAAATTGTTATCCCAAAAAAAAAATCATCATTATATCCCAAAGAAAAAAATCATTGTCATCCCAGAGGGAAAAAAACTGTTGTTATCCCAAAGAAAAAAATCATTGTCATAATCCCCTAGAGAAAAAAATTAGTCATAATCCCAGAGAAAAAAAAAACGTCATCATTATCCCAAAGAAAAAAATCATGGTTATCCCAAAAGCAAAAAAAAAATCCCACACACTCATCCCTTCCTTTCCAGAACCCAGGACTGACGGAGTGAGTGACTGACCTTTGAGGAAGTAGACCTGTCTGATGGTGTACCCCTCCCGCAGACGCACCGACAGAACGTCACTCAGCCCCGCCCGCACAACCGCATCGCTGTGCTTCACCCTCAACACCTCCTGCCCAAACAGGCTGCCCCGCACCGGGTGGGTGTACAGGCGCCTGAAATGCGTTCATTTGAATTTTTCATTTTACGTCCTCAAGCTTGATGGGTGGGTGTGCAAGCACCTGAAATGCGTACATTCAAATTTCTTATTTACATATCTCAAGCTGAAGGGGTGGGTGTACAGACGTCTGAAATGCGTACATTTGAATTTCTCGTTTATAGTCTCAAGTTGATGGGGTGGGTGTACAGGTGCCTGAAATGCACAGCATTTGATTTTTTATCTCATTTGTGTAACCCCCCTCTCAAGCTGGTGGGGTGGGGTGTACAGGCAGTCTGAAATGCGTACATTTGAATTTTTTTATTTATACGTCTATCTCAAGCTGATCATGTTTGCGATTACCAAGAAATGTCAGATTGGTTTTCCATCTTCACAAAACACTGCAAGGAATTTCCTAAGAGTCTTTTTTGCTTTGTATTGGCAATCCATTTTCATCGGTATTTAATTGCAGTTTTATTCTGCAATTGATAATAAAAATGATAATAATCATAATAATAATAATAATGATAATAGTACTAATGATAATGATAATAATATAATAAAATAATTATATGGAATTTATATAGCACTGAATCTGGTAGAAATGTTACAAGGTGACAGCCAGATTATGGCCTCAGTGGTTGGCGGGGCTATAAACAATAAGCTTGGATTGAATTGAACAAAGTGTTCAATCCAAAACTCTGTACTATAACCAACAAATTCGATAGACTTTAAATCTTGTAATATTTAAAACTACTAAAAACGACAAACAAACAAATAAAAAAGCTTAATGTAAACTTTCATCCCTGAAGACATAATATGTCTGCCCTGGTGCTGTGCTTACCAGTGATGAATACTACAATCTGAACCTAAGAACAAAATAATAAAGATGGAGAAAAAAAAGGAAGGAACAAATATAGAAGAAAAGACTACAGAAAGAAAGAAAGAAGCAAATAAGAAAAGACAGAAGGAAGGTATAAAAAAGAAAAAAGACTGAAAGAAAGAAGAAAAGATATAAAAAAAAATACAAAAGGAAAGAAGAGAATGCAGACAGAAAGAAAGAAAAAAGAAAGAAACAAACAAAGAAGGAAAGAAAGAAAGAAGAAAATAGTACAAAAAAAGATAGAGAAAAGAAAAAAAAAAGATAAAACGAATGAAAGAAAAACAAAAACACACAAAGCACCATAAAAAAGAAAGCAAAGAAACAAAAAATCACAGGAAGAAAGAAAGTAAAAAGAACAAAAATACAGATAAGATAAACAAACCACCACCCCCCCCAAAAAAAAAAAAAATAAACAAAAGATCAACAAAAAAGGGAAATAACCCCAAGAATTAAAAACAGACACAAAAAAAGGACCCCCCCCCCCCCAAAAAAAAAGAACAAAAAATAAACAAAAAGAGGAAAAAAAAGAAAAGAAAAAACATCAACAGAAAGAAAAAACCCAACCCAAAACACACACACAACAGACAGATTGCAACAAATCCCACCTGCGGATCCAGCTGGGTGAGCCGATGATGTCGGGGTCGTCCTGAGAACCCTTGTGACAGAACCCCTCCAGCCCCTTCTGGAAGGACCAGTAGTACATGGCCCGGTGGTACACATTGGGCTCTCCACTCTCGTCTTCAGTCTGTGTGCACAGAGAATAGCACACACACACAAGATTTAAGATTTAGATTTAATTCGCCTTTGACCCCTCTTGGAGCATGGAGGATTTCAGAAAACAAAATCAACTGTAACATATATAGTTTGCATTAATAGAATACATTCATACACAGAATTTCACAGAAATAAAAATATAGTCAACCTTTTCATTAATGTCGTGCAACTTTACTCTTAACTATGAATTTGCTAAGTTTGAATAACATATCTTTATCAGAAGAGAACAAATTACACACACACACACACCACACACACACACACACACACACACACACACACACACACACACACACACAGAGCACTGCTAGTCTCTTAACATGGTACATTTGAAGTCAGCATAGTAAATATGAGATTGGCAAAATTGTTTTTCTTCTTCTGACTGTTCTTCTCAAGTATACAGACACACAGCATTGTAAGTCTGTTGACACTGTATTGTTGATGCCAGCATGAAAAAATGAGATAGGAAAGAAATTTGTATTTCATTTTTCTCAGTTCTATTCATATGCATATTGATAAATACACATCCCTGCCACACATGAGAATACGCGCATGCACATGAACACACACACTATGCACTCATGCAAAAACACAGACAAACCAGAAATGTCTATGAAAATGCACATGTTAGCGCATGTGCACACACACACACACACACACACACACACACACACACGCACACGCACACGCACACACACACACAAATACACATTAGGAAACATACACACTCACTCTAACACATACACACATATGTGTGTGAATATCAGAATCCACATATAAGCAAACACACACACACACACACACACACACACACACACACACACACACACACACATACACACACACACACACACACACACACACACACACACACACACACACACACACACACACCCTTCTCTCTTCTCCACAACAACGACACCAACAACAACAACAAAACTTTTTAAAAACCAACAACACAGAACAGTACCACATCAGGACAGGAGGTGAAGAAACCGCCAAAGGTGGCGGTGGTGATGAACTGCATGAGCTCAAAGTTGGGCACGTGGCCCAGCTGTCGCTGCAGGTGATGGGCGGAGCCCACCTTGAGGAAGGAACAGGTGATGGTGCTGTTGCGCAGCTGAGTCAGTAGGGCCTCCATCAGGTTGGCTTCTGGCACCCCCACCACCCCATCCGTGATCACCACGATGCCTGCACACCCCAGGGTAGCAGTTTATTCTTTTGTTCTTGGTGTTGTTGGTGCTGATGTTTTGGGGTTTTTTTTTGGTTTTTTATTATTATTATTATTATTATTATTATTATTATTATTATTATTATTATTATTATTATTATTATTAGAAGAAGAAGAAGAAGAAGAAGAAGAAGACATTATAACAATAATAATAATCATAATAATGATAATAATTATTATAATAATGATAATGTTATAATAATGAGAAGAAGAAGAAGAAGAAGAAGAAGAAGAAGAAGAAGAAGAAGAAGAAGAAGAAGAAGAAGAAGAAAAAGAAGAAGAAGAAGAAGAAGAATATGAAATTTGTATAGCGCTGAAACTTGTAAAGCAAACAAATCAAAGCGCTTAATGTTTTCAATTTAATGTCTGTTCATTCTCAGTGATATTAGGCAATTAGCCTTCGTTTACCCATCACACAAATCCAGTTTAACTCAGTCAAGGGTCCACAGCCCAGTGCTAAAAGTAGTGTGCCCCTTCCCTTTAGCAAGTCCAAGTGCAGTCAATTCCTGCTATGATTAGCACCAGCTGGCCTCATCTGGGCTGGGCTGGAATGGAATGGCTAGCAACTGAAAGTTCCTGAAAGTGGGGGAAACTGACAACTGTGATACACTAATAATGACAAATTTTACTAGCTTGACTTTTCTTTTTCATGACTACTTCCATATCTCAAATGAAAAATTTCTAGGTGTGCAAGTAAAATCATGCAACACACGATTTTATTTTTCCTTCCTCAGCTAGAACTCTGGGGTTTACAAATGTTAGGATTTTGTGTATGTATGCAGCCATTTTAACCTACCATGAAGGTAGCTGCATTCCAGCTTTGGGGATGGTGTCTAAACATGACACCTGTGTGCATGTGTTGGCGTTTTTTTGTTATCAATTTTGTTATCCATTCCTACCAGCACAAAATCACCTACTCTTGTAAAAGGCAGAACAGATTTTTTACATTGTGCAAGATGTTTAATGTGCCTTTGCACATGGAGCCTTGTTTTATAGACTCATCTGAAGGACTATACAAAACATAATGATACATGTTATATCAAAAATCATAACAGACATGTATATTTTTTGTAGTAACAGACACTAAACAAGCTGATTAAGGTGGGACACTGGGGTCGAAACTGATGAAATTTTGTTTACAAGCCCATGTTAAAATTTATGCCATATATGGAAAGAGCATCACTTGTAAAGCTTAAAAATCAAAGAATTACTTATTTTTCTGCACTGTTGCCATGGAAACAATCCAATATGGCTGCCAAAACTTTAATATTTCAAACTGCTAAACCTTTTTATCTATAACAAGTATGAGTAACCTGTTTCTACACACATATTTTATGATCTGAATTCTTTAATTTGTCACAGGGAAATCTCAATAAATGTATCCAGCAATTTTTAATTCTCAAAAAACATGGTTTGGGCCACTTTTGGACCCGTGTCTCACCTTAAGTCAGGACCAACAACTTTTCTAGTGTTTACTTTCATCCACAAATATATTTTCAGAGTTTCCTGCCATAACTGTAACAGTAATATGCAACACAATACAACACAACAAAACACCATACAACAGAGTACATTACAAAACAGAGCAATTCATAAAAATACAACACAAGGTAATGCTATACAATACAACACCATACGATACAATACAATTCAATGCAATGCAACAGAATACAACACAAAACAACCCAATGCAACACAAACCAACACGACGCAACGCAACACAAGTCAACACAATGCAACGCAACACAACACAACACAACACAACAAAACACAAAATCACCCAAGACACACAAAAAGATACACCAATCAACCACCACAACAACCACAAAAAAAACAAGCCACAGACCAAAAAAATCACAGTCTCTAAATCAAAGTCCCAGCGAGCAACCTACCAGAGCTGGAGTTTTCAGGCAGCATCTGCAGAGCCAGGAGCCCACACCTGAGCATGTCCACCAGCCCCAGTTCATGGGCGTACTGGACCTCCTCTCTCACCTTCTGCATCAGGCTGGACCGATGCTCGTCGTCCTCGTTTACCCGCTCCCCTGTGTGGGCCCCACCCTCTGCTCTCTGTACAAAGGTATAGGTCAAGGTTAGTAGGGGGGCTTAGTTGGTCGGTGGTGTCCTGCGTATGTTAGATCAGAACAGGCACCACTGAACACCACCAAAGTGACTCAGCAGAAGCGCAGGGCCCCTCTGGCTGGTGACCCCAAGGCGGCCTAAAATTGATGTACTCCCTGTGGACTGCCGATCCCGAGGATGAGACACAATGAATCTGGGTATGGCTGTGGCGGGGAGATTGAAATGAGTGGCGTGGGAACAGCAGTATGAGGACGTCACAGAAGACGAGGCAGCCAAAAAAAAAAAAAAGAAAGGTAAAGGTGTCCCATAACCTAGGCGGTCGGTCATAGGGGAGCGAGGCATCAAAGACCTCAGCTTCTCTAGGGGGGCAGCATATTGAGGGCGGCGCCCATCTCCTCTCCCTCGCTGCTTTACCTTCCCTGACCCTAAAGAGGGCAGATACCCATTTACAGCTGGGTGAACTGGGGGACTGTACTGAAGCCAAGGCAAGAAAATGGTCACTCATCCAATTGGTAACCACGCTCGATGCTGCTTAACTTTGACTTGGGGAAAGCGAGCACTCTGACCGCTGAGCTACCCCGCCCCTATAATGTACAGGAAAAGAAAAATGAAGGTGTTTTTTTTCCATTCCTCGGCTAGAGCCTGGCGGTTCACCGATGGTGAGATTTTTGTGTATATTACATGTGCGACTGTTTTTACCCCACTTTTATGGTAGCCGCATTCTGACTTTGGGGATTGTTGAAATTTAAAGAAATTATATTTTGGGGAAATTCGTTAAGACCATGAGGGGTAGTCTGAGCGCTAGTCTTTCAAATGAGATGGTAAATCAAAGTCCTGGTGCAAAATTTACTTACCACACACACAAAAAAAACATCCAATGCAACAAGAGAGCTGTTAATGATAAACTTATGCAGAAAAAAAGGCATTTTCATGGGGGGAAAAACCTACACAAACAAGCAAAATTACATGAAAAAATAACAAAAAGATCAGTGACATAACATCTGTAGCAACATACTCTCCTTGGAGAGAGAGCAGCCCAAACTTCATGCACTTTAGTTGCCACAACTGTATGTGGTCTACAACTGTATGACTCCCAAACAGAAATCAACAATAACAAGAAAAGCACAAACCAAAAAACCCAAACCAAATAACAAAAAAGCACAAATAACAAAATAAAAACACAAACAAGCAAAAAACCAAAAACAAACAAACAAAAACTCTGTGGGAATGCCGGGGGCTCTCAGTACAAATACCCTCCCCACTCTCCAGAAATTGTAGGCTAGAAATTTA
>CM060322.1:48658123-48673123 GCA_030674155.1 Stramonita haemastoma | reverse complement strand
TAAAGTCTCATTCGGAAGACTTAGGGAGAGTGGAGTCAGCACTGATGTTAACTCCAGGGGAAAAATCCCCTCCAACGGGAATCGAACTCGGGTCGTCAAATTGTGAGCGCAATGTTCTGACCACTAGGCTATCCCGTCTCCCTAATCTAAATGATGTTCACCACAGACAGGCCTGTGTCCTTTCTTGTTGCCATATTAGTGGTGGCTGCAGTGCCTTCCACCTCTGAAAAATACAGTTGAGTTCCAAAAATACAAGAGTGCATGTTACATTTGTGTGGGGGTTAAGGTTATGTATTCATGTGTATGAGTCAGGGGTAGGTTGGTGGGTTAATTTTTCATAAAATATGTTCTTCAATACTGTGATGAGACCAAGGCAGGAGATGGGTGGTGATAGTAATACAGAGAGATTTCCTACTAACCCCCTTTCAACAAAATTTATCTCTGCTGAAAGTTAAGAAAACAAGTAGGCCTACTGAAGTAGTCTGCGAAAAGAAGAAATGGATTGTGTTTTCATCCAGTATGATTACAGGTGGAAGCTAAACCAGCACTTTTTTATAAAATGAAATTCTTGATAAAAGCCATTACTAATACTATGCCTAATATTAGTAATAAAATCACAAGTATTGTTGTTGTTTTTTTTAATTGGCATCTTCAAGGAAGGATAACTATTTTCCTGCCCTCCCCTTCCGACCTTATGACTCAACTGGTATTCAATGTCTCATGGTAATGAGTAGAAAAGGAGATCCTGATAAAGCTCTTGGATCCCTCTGTCACTTTTTCTCCATGGCAACAGTCTAAAAATAAGCACTGCTGTGATGGAATGGATGAGTACCCTCCCTTCATTCTGGATTGTACAGCCACAGGGCCCTTTCTTCCACCATTCCCCCCTTCCCCTTCCTCCTCCATGACATTAAATGTGGTACAAATATCAAACAAAAAATACAAAAAAAAATTCATTGAACAACTATAACATTATATTTTTTCTTCTGTCAACATGTTTTTTCTGTTTTTATATAAATTTTGTCCCGAATGATGGTTATTATGAGAAAATTAAGTTAAAAGCTGACATAAATATCAGGCTTTGATCAAGTGTATGAGACTATTGCAAGTAGTATGTTAGTGTATGTTGCTAACACTGAAGAGGTGGGGATGACTATGTTTACAAACTTGTGAATGTTGCCAAATCACAAAATGTCAAAAGACTTGTAAAGAGGTGGGGATTGTAGTCTTTGCAAGACTGGTCAAGTGGTTTTCAATTTTCATAATTTAGTGGAGGGCTAGATCTTTGAAAAATGTCCCCGTTTTTCAATAAAATTTTTGAAAAAGTTAAGAAAATTAAGTGAGAGACAAGTTTCTTTCAGTTAGGGGTGAGGAGGGGGGGTGTGTGTGTGTGTGTGTTGTGTGTGTGTGTGTGTGTGTGTGTGTGTGTGTGTGTGTGTGTGTGTGTGTTTGGGTGGGTGGGTGGGGGTGTGGGGGTGTGCACTTGCTTGCATGCATGCATGCATGCATGTGTGTGTGTGTGTGTGTGTGTGTGTGTGGTGGGTGTGTGTGTGTGTGTGCGTGTGCGTGTGTACGTGCGTGCTTGTCACCATGTCACGCGTGCGTCAGTTTGACAGTACGTGATTGTGCGCAAACCTCTACTGAATAATGAACGAATCCACTGAATGTAACTGTTGTTGTGTTACCTGATCACTGTTATAATCTATTTGTTTGTGCTGAAATATTGGTAGATAAGGGCAAAATCCACAAAGTTTTATAGGCCTACTCGGCTTCAACTGGCTGAAGTCAGTGAAGCTGACACAAGCTTCCCGAACAACCTGTAATCTTTATGACGATTTCAAAGACAAAATCTTTGCAATAATGTTTGAGAACATACCGCTTCTTTTTCTGCAGGATCGCCCTCCCCAATGTCTTCGTTCATTGTGAATGGACGTCTGCTATGGGTAAAATGTGATCTTAGGACTTGGTCAGCCACTGTCTGCTGACATGTTTTGATTTCACAGAACGAATGGTTGCAGTCCACAAATGTGAGGTCAGCAAATTGTTGCGACTAAGTTGTCGCCCCTGTACACAGTATGGTTATTTTGTGTCCCAATGCACGTAACAAGAACAATGATGATGGTTAGAGGGTAGCCTAGAGGATGGCGAAGACAACGACGATGAGGATGAGGATGATATTGAAAGCTTCTGTGTCAGGATTATAAATATCAAAAAAGGGAAGACCAGATTTTTTTAACACATAGCATTTTACTAATGCAGCAGTAACGGTGAGGAACAACAGGAGGAAGAAGATCCAGATGAAAGATGCATCAAGCTATTAAGAACACACACACACACACACACACACACACACACACACACCCAAAAGTCCATCAAATGAGACTATAAAACGAGGTCCCAAGTGCGAGTGCACGCAGACCATCTTGCAAGCGCTCATACTCCCCCTTTGGAACAGTAACCATTTGTGCCAGTGGGAACAATATAAAATTTACAAAATTGCATGCACACGGGGAGTAGAGGTAGAAAGAAAAAAAAAGGCTCACGCTGCTTATTCCATTTTTCTAGACGTAAAAGAATAATATAAAGGGGGAAAACAGATGGTATTTGGAACATTCCATCCTATGTCAACAAATTTGCAAAGCTTTACCACACTATGCCATGCCATGCCACACTACGCATGCCATGCTATGCTATGCTGTGCTCTGCTTTGCTACGCTGCGCTACAAGCCGCAATGTACTGTGTTGCAGGATACTATGCTAGACTATGTTATGCTGTTTGGACAGTTTACAGTACACTTTGTAAAATAAGGAAGTTCAGTTTCTCCAATTAAAAAAAAAAAAATTCTTTTAGATCGAGGATAATGGGATAAGGACACTGTGCTTTTTTAATCCAGTCCCCGTGTGTATGCAGTTTTGTAAAGGTCATCTGTTCCCACAGTGACACGATGCCTACTCTTACGAAAAGAGGAACAGGATTTAACGTGTGCGCAAGATCTGCGTGCGTTCACGCACGGGGCCTCGGTTTATAGTCTCATCTGAAGGACTTTTTTGGGGAGAATGGAGTCCGCACTGATGTTAACTCCAGGAGAAAAATCTTCTTAAATGGGAATCGAACCCGGGTGTCAAATTGCGAGCGCAATGTTCTGACCTCCAATAAACAAGCTAGTCCTCGGATAAGACCGAAAACCGCGGTTCCGTGTGCGAACGCACGCAGAATATCTTGCGCACCCGTAAAGTTCTGCTCCACTTTTCGAAAGAGTAGGCCAATTTGTGCCGGTGGGAACAGATGACAAAATCTACAAAACTGCATACACACGGGAACTGGATGTAAAAAAGCACAAGAGTGCATCAGATTTTGGGGTGATTATGATGATTGCATTATCCTCGAAATGAAAAGAATAAATAAATAAATAAATAAATAAATAAATAAAAAAATTCCATCGAATTTGAGAAGGAGGGGGGTAGAGGTTTGGGGAGAGGACGTAGCCTATAGGCCTACTCGGCGAGAATTTCGCCTGCTAGAGACCTAAGGGCGAGCACTTTAACATCGCCATCTTGAATTGTTCACCCATGATTGTGTATTCGTACTCGGATGCTGTGTACTAACTCTACAGATCTATCAACATTTACCGTGCACAGTACATCGACTACTTTGCCCTAAATAGCCAACGGTGGGTTAGATAGTAAATACGTCAAATTAACTGCCTATCTCTATGGTATTCCAGAGAGCAGACAGAAATTGAAGAAAAAAAACAACTTATTGCTTCCGTCTTCATATCTTCCCTATTTTCGGTTTCGTTTCTACATCAGATTTTTGGGTGATTATGATGATTGTACTACTCTGGTGCTGCTGAATGAAAACATAAAGATTTTCAGTGTGTCTGTGTGTGTGTGTGTGTCTAAAAACTATTTATAGTAGTTATGCAGTGTGTGTGTGTGTGTGTGTGTGTGTGTGTGTGTGTGTGTGTGTAAAAACTATAGCCATTTATGCAATAAGAACACCAACCCCAGGAATTTAACTGCATGACAAAAGTGGAAGTATTCAAGGTTATAAATACTTTCATTCATTCGCTTTCTGAAGTCCAATTTTGGTTAAATTGTGTGTGGTGTAGATTCATCATACATTGTTTGTTGCAGATGACTGACAATGCTATGGATGTTTCTGAAGATGAAACAAGTTCCAAAGTGACCGTGGACACTTCTAATAATAAAAGTCACCAGTCTGTAAGTTGATTTCATGACTTGACTCACATCATACATGACAAATTCGTAAAGCCCATTTCTTTACTTTTTTTTTTAATTCTTTTTTTTTTTGTTCCTCGGCTAGAGCTCTGGGGTTAACCAATGGTTTGATGTTGTATATATATGGGACCATTTTTACCCACCATAAGATAGCCACATTCTGACTTTGGAAATGATGTGATGAATGAGACAGAGTTCATATTCTGGGTGAGCCCTGCCCCCCCCCCCCCCCCCCCCCCCCCCCCTCTGTCAAGCTTGGGAACAGATGACAATAAATTTTAAAAAAAATTTAAACTGACCCTACACAAGTGAAGAACTCTGGAATTCTTATCTTTTCAGCCAGCTCCCTTTTGCTTCCATGAGAAGGCCAAAGGTCGGGGTGTTGTCCTGAGCAACGATGGGCAGACTGCAGACAGAACGCAAGGATTTTGCATCGAGGGCATTGCAATATCGCATGACGCTATGGAACCCAACTGTCTGTATCAGGTAGGGTGTGTGGTCAAGTGGTTGATGTGCCTGTGTAGAAAGTAAGAGGTTCAAGATTTTCTCTCTCTCTCTCTCCCCCCCCCCCTCTCTCTCTCCTTCTCTCTCTGTCTCTGTCTCTCTCTCTTTCTCTCTGTCTCTCTCTGTCTCTGTCTCTCTCTCTGTGTCTCTGTCTCTGTCTCTGTCTCTGTCTCTGTCTCTCTCTCTCTCTCTCTCTCTCTCTCTCCGTATTCCCTTACCGGGTAGGGTGAGTATTGCCTGGTCTTACCCTGTGCCTGTAGCTTTGCAAGAGGTCTGCCCGCTGTTCTCATCTGACACACTCTGACTTCAGAGCAGCACATGTCATTGTACAGGCTGCTTGTTGGATATGTTTGTGTTTCCTTAACCCACAGAACACTGACATGAATGTAGGGATCTTTAATATACTGGCATTTCTACTTTAGAAGTTGACCTGAGAGATTGTAAAAAATATCTCCACACCTAATTTATCAGATACTGCCACCAAGATTCAAACTCTCAACTTCATGGACCCATGGGATTGAAATGGAATAGTCTAAACCACTCAGCTGTAGTGTCTGTCAGTTCAAGGTTTGAATTATACCCTAAAGCAAGAGTTTTCTCCACTGTACATGATAAGCCATGGCAAAAGAGTTGTCCCAGTGAAAAATCTGTGATTAAAGCCTGCTTACATCTATAGACAAAGAGAAATGTGTATGCACACAGAAGGGTTAACAAAAATTTATGTTTAAGTTGTTGCTCCATGGAAGTGTACTTCTTCCAGAACAAACAGTCAAAAAGCGTCAACACAGAAAATTGTGTTGCCAAACATAACAACACACCATGAACGTGACACCAACATCATGATAGGAAATGATATGGCTAAACGTGATAAAATATTATGTAAGCGCTCATACAGTTCCGTTACACAAATACATCACAAACTCTATGCAATGCAATGCAACAGGACACCAACTCAGATGCAACACTGTGCAGCGCAATACACTCTGTGTGTGTGCGTGTTTGTGTGTGTGTGTGTGTGTGTGTGTGTGTGTGTGTGTGTGTGTGTGTGTGTGTGTGTGTGTGTGTATGTGTGTGTGTGTGTGTATGTGTGTGTGTGTATGTGTATCAGTCTATCGCTCTGTGTGTGTCATTGTCTGTATGTCCATTGTGTGTTTGCATGCGTTTGTGTGTCAGTGTGTGTGTGTGTGTGTGTATGTGTGTGTGTGTGTATGTGTATCAGTCTATCGCTCTGTGTGTGTCATTGTCTGTATGTCCATTGTGTGTTTGCATGCGTTTGTGTGTACGTGTGTGTGTGTGTGTGTGTGTGTGTGTGTGTGTGGTACGTGTGTGTGTGTGTGTGTGTGTGTGTGTGTGTGTGTGTGTGTGTTGTGTGTGTGTGTGTGTGTGTGTGTGTGAGAGAGAGAGAGAGAGAGAGAGAGAACTCGAACTCGAACTCGAACTCGAAAATTTTATTAACAAAAAGGCCATTGGCCCATACATGAAGGGGGGTTGCCAAGCTGCTGAGTATTTTGGTGAGGGAAAAAAAACAAACAAAAAAACAACAACAACCCAATAACAACAACAAAAATTACTCAGATACACAAATATAACCTACGACAACAATATATCTCTTATTCTGAAAGCTTTACACAAATATAAAGTTAGGCTGCGCACAACCTCAGGCTGACTTGACGCCATGAGTAAACAGAGTCGAAACGAATTAGGATGCCTACTATATTTTACAGGGATGTATTTCTGCCTAACATCCTCTAATACTGGACAGCATAACACAAAATGTACTTCATCCTCAGGTGCTTGCTTACATAATGGACATAGTAACCTGGGGTCATCAACATCACATTCTCTATATCTGAACTTATGAACATTTAAATCTGATACACCAAGTCTAAACTTTGACATAATTCTTTTCAGATGAATGTCCACATCAAGCTTTAGATAAGGTTTGACATCATGTGTACTTGTAAATTGTCTGTACATTTGATATCTTTCACTGGTTTGTATGTGATCACTCCATCGCTGCCATCGGCAGTCAATCAATCGTTGCCTGAAAATGTTTATAAATTCTCTACAATTTCCTACACCCTGATTGAACCAAACAAAACCTAAACCAAGTTCACATAAACAGGTACGTATTTGTGTAGCCCAGTTATTTTTCCCTTTGGCATCTAGATCAAAAAGCATCTTATAAGATCTAAAAGGTAGTCTGTTCTCATGAGAGAGAGAGAGAGAGATAGAGAGAGAGAGAGAGAGAGAGAGACTATGTGTATGTGTGAGACTCTGTGGGTGTGGGTGGGTGTGGGTGTATCACTTTGTGTGTGTATCACTTTGTGTGTGTGTGTGCATGCGTGCATGCGTGTGTGTGTGTGCGTGCATGCATGCGCATACACACATGCATGCGTGTGTGCGTGCATGCATGTATGCATGTATATATGTGTGTGCAGGTGAAGGTGGACAAGACAGAGACGTATTTCAACAGTGCCTACATATACCTGGGAGTGGTGACAGAGAACCCAGAGACTGTTGAACTGCCGCGCTGGCCCCAGCATCCAAAGTCAGCCGTCGTGGTCTATTATGACTGGGTCATGGTCAATGGTAACAAGGTCAGTGCCCTTTCCTTTATTTCTTGTTGTATCTAGACTTGTGTACATGCACGTATACAGATGCATGCAGAATTGTCAAATATCACTGTCAGTGAAGAGAGGTTATATGGCATGCACGCATGCAGACATACGCACGTTTTCTGTGTCAAAAAGTGTTGACACAGAAAATTGTGATGCTGTGGACACAACACCAAACATAACAACACACCATGAACACGTCATCAACATCATGATATGATATGCATGCACACACGCATGCATACACGCATGCATGCATGCAGCACACAAACACACTCACACACACACACACACACACACATACACACACACACACACACACACACACACACACACACACACACACACACACACACACACACACACACACACACACACACACACACATATCTACACTCACACTCACACTCACACACGAAGAAGAGAGAGAGAGAGAGAGAGAGAGAGAGAGAGAGAGAGAGAGAGAGAGAGAGAGAGAGAGAGAGAGAGAGTTGCTTTTTTGCATAATAGCACAAATATATATGCACAGCAATTAGAGAATATATTCATACACTTATAATGAAAAAAATCACAAATTCAAAAATCCTTATCATCACATAAAACAAACACAGTGATGAAAAACTGACCATGTTGACCAGACTCCCAGCACTGTGGGAACATCTCTACGAGAAATGAAGGAGGGAAGCCATGTAGGGCTGATGGTGGACCACAACAGAGTTCTCCATCTCTACAAGGATGGAAAGCACCAGGGCCCAGTGGCGCCTGACATTCCTCACCCCTGCTACTTCATGGTCGACATAGGCTACTGTTGCAAAAAGGTGAGAGGTTCGAATCTAGGTGTGGCACCTGACATTCCTCAGCCCTGCTACTTCATGGTAGACAGGTATTTGATTAAAAAAAAAAAAAAAGGTAAGGAGTTTGAGGTTCAGATTTAGGTCTGGCACCTGACATTCCTCAGCCCTTATCTGGGCTACTGTTGCAAAAAGGTGAGGGGGTGAGAGGTTCGGATCTAGGTATGGTACCTGACATTCCTCAGCCCTGCTACTTCATGGTCGACATTGGCTACTGTTGCAAAAGGTGAGAGGGTGGGAGGTTCGGATCTAGGTATGGCACCTGACATTCCTCAGCCCTTATCTGGGCTACTGTTGCAGAAAGGTGAGAGGTTCGGATCTAGGTATGGTACCTGACATTCCTCAACCCTTATCTGGGCTACTGTTGCAGAAAGGTGAGAGGTTCGGATCTAGGTATGGTACCTGACATTCCTCAACCCTTATCTGGGCTACTATTGCAAAAAGGTGAGGGTGTGGGAGGTTCGGACCTAGGTATGGCACCTGACATTCCTCAGCCCTGCTACCTCATGGTGGATGTAGGCTACTGTTGCAAAAAGGTGAGGGGCTGGGAGGTTTGGATCTAGGTATAGTATCTGACATTCCAGTAAATAGTATGTTGTATTGATGAATTATGTTGAATTTATTTTGTTGTGTCAATAAGTCCATGTGACTTTTATGGCAATAAATAATTTCTGATTCTGATTCCTCAGCCCTTATCTGGGCTACTGTTGCAAAAAGGTGAGGGGGTGAGAGGTTCGGATCTAGGTATGGTACCTGACATTCCTCAGCCCTGCTACTTCATGGTCGACATGGGCTACTGTTGCAAAAGGTGAGGGGGTGGGAGGTTCAGATCTAGGTGTGGCTTCTGTCATGCCTCAACCCTTATCTGGGCTACTGTTTCAAAAAGGTAAGGGGGTGAGAGGTTCGGATCTAGATATGGCACCTGACATTCCTCAGCCCTGCTACTTCATGGTAGACAGGTATTTGGTACGAAAAAGGTAAGGAGTTTGCGGTTCAGTTCTAGGTATGGCACCCAACATTCCTCACCCCTGCTACCTCATGGTGGATGTAGGCTACTGTTGCAAAAAGGTGAGGAGGTGGGAGGTTCGGATCTAGGTATGGCACCTGACATTCTTCAGCCCTTATCAGGGCTACTGTTACAAAAAGGTGAGGGGGGAGGTTCGGATCCAGGTATGGCACCTGACATTCTTCAGCCCTTATCAGGGCTACTGTTACAAAAAGGTGAGGGGGGGAGGTTCGGATCCAGGTATGGCACTTGACATTCCTCAGACATGCTTCTTCATGGTGGACAGGCATTTAATACAATAACCGCCCTAAATATGCTGGCCCCTTGAGAAGCTGAGGTCTCTGACGCCTCACTCCCCTACAACCACGTAGTAGGTTATGGGACACCTTTACCTTTTACCTTTTAATGAGTTTGAGGTTCAAATCTAGGTGTAGCTTCTGGCATGTCTGCACCTTGTTAATTCTTGGAGGATGTGAGCTGTTGTTGCAAAAAGGTGAGAGGCTTGGGTTCACATCTAGGTGCTGTTTCTGACATGCCTCAACCTTGTTGCTTCATGGTACACGTGAGATTTTTGATACTAAAAGGTAAGCAGTTTGAGGTTCGTATCCAGGCATTACCTCTGCCATGCCTCAACTGTGTTACTTCATGGCAGATGTTGGCTATCGTCACAGAAAGGTCAGGGGTTTAAATTTCATGCAGAAAAATCTGCTGTGACATAAAGTGGTATGAAAATGAAAATGAGAAAGTCAAGATGCAGCTGCCTTAATGGTGGGTACATGGACATTTACGCAAAATGTCACCACTGGTGAAAGTCAGAGGTGTAGCTGGGGAACAAACAAACCAACAAACAAAAGCTGGGTTACATGAAGATACTCATCAAAATAATGTACAGACATTTTTAGGAAAGAAAGAAAAAGCATTTGGATGATTCATGGCTGAATAGAATGGTGTGTATCTGTTTCAGGTGACAGCACTGCCTGTCCAGCCCATGTGAAAACTGCTCTTCATGAGAGAGAGAGAGAGACGAGAGAGAGAGAGATAGAGAGAGAGAGAGAGAGAGAGAGAGAGAGAGAGAGAGGAGAGAGAGAGAGAGAGTGTGTGTATGTGTGTGTGTGTGTGTGTGTGTGTGTGTGTGTGTGTGTGTGTGTGTGTGTGTGTGTGTTACAAGCATATTTTCAGGATGTGAAAATGACATGTGAACACTTAAAATGAATCAGAAATTTTCCTTTGGATGTTTTATCTATTGGTTTTGTTGTTGTTGTTGTTTTTTAATTTTCATATTTCTTTTCATGGGCATCTGTCTATCTATATGCCGATGTTATCTTTAGATCGTTATTTGTCTGTGGAACTACGCAGATATGAAAGTCAGACTGGTAATATTTTTTTCTGTTCCTCATTTCTAAACTTGTTCTGAAATATGGAATGGACTGTTATTGAATCCATGAATCATATGAATGACTTTTCAGAGAGGTATGTCTAAACAGACACACAGAAGTTGCCCAAAACAGCTTTTAAAAGTTGGCTACAACATTGTGTTTTTTCTCTGATGTGTTAAATATTGAATAGTCTCAATAGCAAATGTCTTTTTGTTGCTAGTCTCTGTGATCTTTCAGGTTATCTCTTAGACAACATTTAGATTTCTATTTACTGGTCCATGTTTCCATCTAAATGTAAAAAATAATTGTTGATAGTGCAGAAAAATTGTTGATACTGCCATATGTATGGGAAGAAATCTTTTTCTACAAAAGGGTTTAGTAGTATATATATTGTTCCTGTACAGGAGTTTTTCATTTTTAACATTATAGTATTTTCGTGATACACTATGCAGAACTGCAGCTATGACAATATGTCAACTTGCTTTTTATGTAGTTAGTACATGTGTATAAACTATTGTGGAATGTCATTTCAGCTGAGGTAATGTTCTTTTGTTCTGTCTTTGTTCTTCATTTTTATTGCAAAAAGATCTGTTTTCAGTATATTTATGCTTATATAGGTTTATGATATCTGTTTTTGATATATCTATGCTTATATGGGTTTGTGATTTTCTGTTTTTAATGATTTTATGCTTATATAGAATGGTAGTTCATTTTTTAATCATAAAAGGATGTGTGCATGTGAGCACATTTGGCCATAAAAATCTGTTGCTTATGATGGTGTGTGTGTGTGTGTGTGTGTGTGTGTGTGTGTGTGTGTGTGTGTGTGTGTGTGTGTGTGTGTTAAGTAGCAATTCTCCATGGTGCTGTGACAGAATAATGATAATGATAATAATACATGGAATTTTTAGAGAGCTGAATCTTGTAAAGTAAACAAATCAAAGCACTTGCATTCAAATCATTCACACGCATGCTGCCATTCATCCCAAAAATAAGAAATTCCATTGACACTCACTCTCACACACACCACACACACACACACACACACACACACACACACACCACACACACACACAGTGTCACACACACACACACACACACATGCACACGCACACACACATGCACACGCACACACACATACCACACACACACACACACACACACACTGCTATCAGGCATGGATGTCTCTTGAAAGTAGGAACACAAGACGCTTTGTTTTAAGTCCATTCTTCACCCAACATTCAGAATGTAGAGCAGGCAAAAGGAAGGACCACCACTATGGTGCAATGAAGCTCCAGCCTAGTACTGATATCTGTATGGCATTGCTGACTGTGACACAGCTCTTGATATCACTGACTGTTCTCCTCTGAAGTCAGAGTGTGGCTGCCTAGCGTGGCGACATGGTGGAAAAACAACTCTACATGCAAACTTTCCAGTGTGTACTTGTGGTCTCACGGTGATTCCCATGAGTGATAAACAAGGTAAAGGTGTCCCATAACCTAGGCGGTTGTAGGGGAGCGAAGCGTCAGAAACTTCAGCTTCTCCAGGGGCCAGCAAATTAGAGCGGCACCCATCTCCTCTCCCTCGCTGCTTTACCTTCCCAGATCCTAAGAGGGCAGGTACCCATTTACAGCTGGGTGAACTGGGGGACTGTACTGAAGCCAAGGTGCGCAAATGGATGAACAAGACAGAGTGCATATTCTGGATGACCTCCAGTGCCGGGTGTAAAACTGGAGAACAGCAACAACAATAATCAACTGCTGCCCTCCATTAGATCTACAGAACTGCCTGGATAGATGCATTTGTTTAGTCAATGATGTTTTGCTTATATTTCATAAAGTATGTCAGAAATGAATATTTGTTAAAATTATTGTTGTTGATTGCTTGTGTCTTGTATACGTCGAATGCTAGCGCTTTTTTTTGTTGTTGTTTTTTTTTGCGAGATATAGCGCTATATAAATTCCATGTATTATTATTATTATTATTATTATTATTATTATTAAATGGGATTCAAACCCATACCCACATTCATGGACCACAATTCCCCTGGGAAAAGGCACAACACATTGAATTTGTGCCTGGGACCACTTTTCACCCTTGAAAGCATAGGGATTTGGAATGTTATGTGTCTTTTTTCGTGAAATTAGATTCCATTGTAGGAGGTATGTCTCCTAGCCTCAGCCAACACATTCTGACTTCAGAGCAGCTCATTTCATTGTGCAGGTTGCATGCTGGGTATGTTTAGGTTTTTGTAACCCCTAAATGCTGACATGCATTAAGGGATCTTTAAGATGCATATTTGATCTTCTGCACGTGTTTTATATACAAGGAGGGAATTAAGGCAGAAAAGGAGCAAGGTAAAAATAAAGAGAGGGATAGAAAAGAGGGAGTTCCTAGCAGTAGATAATTTCCAGAAGGTGGGGATGCTTTTTATACTGAAAAGATTCCGGTTTCCCCACAGGGGAAGACAGGCAGTCTAACATGGCTCATAACATGCAAAATGGTCACAACAGTGTGAAGTGTCTGTAGGCTCCATCTGTGCAGAACATATGTAATAAACTTTCTCTGAAAACCATGCAATAAACAATGCAGTGGAACTGGAACTGAAGCATGCTCATTGTTCATCCAAACAAGAAATCAACATGCTGATAACACCATTTTTACAAAAATCACATTTATTTTAACTGTAACACATGCAGTTTTGCTGATAGAAGCAGTGTGTAAATTATGTATTCTCAACAAAATACTGCAAACTGACCCAAATATGTTTTTTTAATGAAAAATGGACGGATTAGCAAGGTCTTAAACGGACTAATTAGAATGATAAGATCACAAGATGATAAAAAACCCATTTCTAATCACAAATAAGCTTGTACCAAACGGTATAAATACCTATCAACAACTAACCCATGCAAGTAAATAAAGTTAATGCAATAGTAGGCATTAAGCTTGTGCCAATATTCATTTTACTATGTTAACTGAAAATTAAATCAACAATTGAGTATCACTGCGTGCAAACATACACACACACATACACGTGCGCACGTGCACACACTTACATGCACGCACACACGACACACGCACGCGCGCGCGCGCGCACGCACGCACGCACACACACACACACACAACACACACACACACACACACACACACACACACACACACACACACAAAAAAATTATATCCATTTGGAAAAGCAGAAAAATCATGAACAAAACTGAATCTGTTAAGCAAGTTCAATGACCTGCATGTAGATATGCACATGTATACCCTTACCTTGTAGACATGGATGTAAATCAGCTATCACAATTTTTTTACAACATGACTCTTCATTTAAACACTGACCAATATAAAATCACAGACAAAAAGTGTAAATCGGGTTCAGGAAAATATAACAAATTTACAAAATCACAGGATGTGCACATAATCAAAGTCCAAGAAACTGAACAAAATCAAAATATGAATACTGTTTTCCTTCTTCAGCATTCCCTGACCATTGCCGCTGCGTGTTCATATTAGGTGGAATACGTAGCCTACTTGGTGATACTTGTGTACACACATTTCTCTTGTGTGTATCTTTGGACTTGCCCATCACGATCAGTTTCATTACACATTAAAATGTCAAGTCTTGTATGCTGACAATTGTCTCTGTAGCTTTACAAACCACCCGAAGAGATTTTTTTTTCTTTCAGTGAAAAACATGTCTGGGTCATTACCATTTTTATGGATAATAATAGTCTGATTTTTTTTCTTCAGAGGATGTAAACAGTAGAACGTATGGAACTAGAAAAAATGGAATACGAGCTGACTGGGTTTTTTTTTAAACCACACCAGGCGAAACAAGGGGTCCATTTGTCTGGGAACACTTTACAACAACCCGTTTTCCTAGTTTTGCGTATTTCCTCTGATACAGACTTTTCCTCCTGCATAGTTAACTTACCATAATTATGTAACTTTACTGCTGACACTGACATTCTGTAGTACAAATGATATGCTACACGATGCTCCTTCCACATAAATAGGCATGAAAGCAGGTCTTACGAGCAAACAAAAAGTAGGCAATATGGCACATATCAAATTCTTTCAAGCTACTGTATTTTACTAAAAGTACTTCAATGAGTGAACGTATTACTTGTTAGCATGCAAAGAGTGATTTTCATGCTAAAAACGAATGGAAAAACTCCAACTGAAAACTGACCATAACAAAACAATGTTTTTCAATCTGAATGCTGCTATTTCTAAAATCAAAAGTTTCAATGAACGTGAGCCGCAATGCCATTCACAACAAACAGAAGCACAATACCTTAGCCATGTACTTCATTTTCTCTGGCCTGTTTGTCTTGAGGATTTACTGTCTCTGTAACAGAAGCATGGCAAGATGACAAAAGCAACCACCGCCTTAATGA
>CM060322.1:48645623-48653123 GCA_030674155.1 Stramonita haemastoma | reverse complement strand
CCATGGGATTGAAGTCGAACGGTCTTAACCACGCGGCTCTAGCATCCGTGATATCAGTATCAAGTTAGGGTCAATATTTGAAAACACACTTATTCAAATAAAACGTTTGTCCGAAGTCGGAATGCTGCTGTCTTAAATGGTGGACCATGAAAGTCGCATACGGCAGTAGTGATCCTCGGAGCTCTACCCGAGGGACGAAAAAAAAAAAAGAGGACAAAAAGTATTTCTTTGGAAACAAAAACTTTACATAACCAGGGATAAAACATACTCGCGTTTATTTATTTTTTTTTTTTCTTTTTTTTTTTTTTTTTTTTTTTTTTTTTGGGGGGGGGGGTTCACAGGCAATATAAAATCATCCTTCAAAATAATGCAGAAAAGCTAACAGGGAGACACAAACAGACTGCTATCGAGCCATCACACACTGCATGGCAGTATTCTGGTGTGCCTGTGCTGGGGAGTGACCTATACTACTGACAGAGTGTGTGTGTTGTGTTGTGTTGTGTTGTGTTGTGTTGTGTTGTGTTGTGTTGTGTTGTGTGTGTGTGTGTGTGTGTGTGTGTGTGTGTGTGTGTGTGTGTGTGTGTGTGTGTGTGCGTGTTGTGGTGTGGTGTGGTGTGGTGTGGTGTGGTGTGTGTGTGGTGGGGAGTGTTGTGGTTTGGTGTGGTGTGGTATGGTGTGGTGGTGTGATGTGTTATGTTGCGTGCGTGCGTGCGTGCGTGCGTGTGTGTGTGTGTGTGTGTGTGTGCAATACGTGTATGTATGCGTGCGTGTATGTATGTGCATACGTGCGTGTATGTATGTGTATGCGTGCGTGTTTGTATGTGTATGCATGAGTCTGTCTGTGTGTGTGTCTGTGTCTGTCTCTCTAAATCTCTATCCGTGCTTCTGTTCCCATACGTATCTATATGCTGTGAATGCTGCCCTAGCACAACTACTCTACAGAGGTGTGAGGTGCACACTCCCTCAGCTCTCACCTGTTCTGCAGGAAGCTGATGATCCAGCGGGCCAGAATGACCAGAGCGATGATCAGAGAGCCGAACGCCACAGAGCCCAGGTGAAATCTGTTGTATAGCATCACACACAGGCACGCTTTTCATCACTTCCAGTCTGGAGCGATTTGTTGTTATTAGTGTTGTATGTGTATTTTCTTTCCCCCTTGGGGATGTCGGTAGTCTGTCAGTGTAAATATCATCTCCCACCTTCTGGAAAATTTCTGTGCTTGGAATTCCCTCTTTTCTAGCCCTCTCTTTGTTTCTGATAAATATGTTCCTTTTTTTCCTGTCATCTCTTTCTTGTCTGTTTTCTGCCTTCTAGGCCCTTTTCTCCTGGTCTTTTAAAAAAAAAAAAACAACCTTAAAAGATAACAATTCTCTCCTATACCAAAGTCGGATACCCTTGAGCATGATTTGTCAGGCGCTTAACGGCAGCGCAACGCATTTTCTCTCATATGACAAAAAACAGTAGTTGCTGTCTGAGTGTTCGAAGACGAAGAAGGAGAAGCAGTTGTGCGTTCCCAAGCTTATCACCCTGGGGTTACTGAGAATATGCACTCTGTCTCACTCATCCCACCTGGGAATTATTGTGAGACTTTAAGTACACACTACTGGATGAGAATTCTAGCGTGTGTGACTGTTTACCAGTACTTCGCCACATAGGCTGCAATGCTCCGAGTTCGGAGGATTCTTTTCCTCCATTAAAAGAAAAGAGTATGTACAAATACAGTATCCATCCATATCAATAACGTCCATGTGATAATATTTCGTAATGCAAGAAAGATAGTAGCTCTAGGGTTGGGTTTTTTTGTTGTTGTTGGGTAATTTGTACTTTTTTTGTTAACTGTTTTCGCCTTAGCCTATATCAAAGTTGTGCTGGTTTCTCTAACACAGCTACTAATAATGATTCAGATGAAAACAACGATGATGGTGAGAATTACGATGATGACAACGAAGGCAGCACATGATGTAATCAGGTAATGGTAACAACGACGACGAAATATTAATGCTTTTTGCTGACGATGACAATAACAACAGCGACGATGATGATAATAATGTTGAAGTCATTGTAATGACAGGACAACAACGATATTGGTGATGGTGGTCGTGAAAGTTGTAGTGGTGGTACTGGTTGATAAAGACGACAACGATGACGAGGTTGACGATGACGACTACAGGGACTGTGATAACGTGATGATAAAATCAATGCTTCCCTCACCTGATCAAGCGGTAGATGGACTTCAGGATTGGAGTTCCCAGTGTGGACTTGTCTCTGAAGGACAAAACCATTCTCTGTCACTGACTGACTGATACGTCCAAAATATTCCTGTTCTAATGGAGGGTACCCCATTTAACTTTCAATAATTGATTTGCTGCAAGCAAACACACACACACCACACACACGTGTGTGTGTGTGTGTGTGTGTGTGTGTGTGTGTGTGTGTGTGTGTGTGTGTGTGTGTGTGTGTTTGTGTGTAGTGTGTATGCGTGCGTGCGTGCGTGCGTTACTATTTAGTTGGGTTTTTTCTTTGCTTAAACAAATTGTTTTGCTATATGTATGTATCACAAGGACACCTCGTAAGACCAGACCTGACATGAAATCTTTATCTTTTTGCATATTAAAAGATCATTCATTGAATTCATTCATTCATTCATACATTATTCATCTATTCATACAATGATTCATTAATTCATTCGTCCACTCTGTGTCTAATTCAGCATTGCTAGTGACACTAAGTGGACATGTGTGATTGTGTGTGTGTGTGCGTGCGTGCGCGTGCGTGCGCGCGCGAGCGCGTGTGTATATATATATGTGTATGTGTATGTGTGTGTGTGTGTTCGTTCGTTCGTTCGTGCGTGCGTGCGTGTATGCGTGTGTGTGTCACTAACCGGGTGAAGTACCAGAGAGCCACAGCACTGGAGATGACCAGCTGCTCGCAACCAAGGAGAAACTGGGACACCCAGATGATTCCCAACAGGTAGTACACGAACATCCCCTGCACACACACACACACACACACACACACACACACACACACACACACACACACACACACACACACAATTAGATAAGTACACATACACGCACACACACACACACACACATACACAATACACACAGACAAGCACGCACACACACATACACGCAAGCACACACACACACACACACACACACACACACACACACACACACACACACACACACACACACACACACACACACACAAAAACCAACACACACACAACATTACACAAAACTGAAGACACCCATGTGTCCTAAAAAATGAGGCTTACAAAGTTTTATGCGTATGTGGCAGTGTACATGCGTGTGAATGTGCGTGCACGCGCACACACACGCAGGTGTGTGTCTGTGTGTGTCTGTGTGTGTGCGTGTGTGTGCGCGCGCGTGCGCGCGAGCGTGTATGCGTGTAAGCAAGAGGTGAGAAGACAACATCAAGTCAGTTAACAAGTTTGCATTCAATGGTTCTCTAAGAATTGTCAAAAACAGAAACAGCCTACAATTGTCCAGACATTTAGTGAAGTCCTACTATTTTGCAACATAGTAAAGGACTGCTGTTATTGTCGTTGCTGTTAATGTTTTTACTGTTATTGTTCTTGCTGTTGCTGTTTTTACTGTTATTGTTGTTGCTGTTAATGTTTTTACTGTTATTGTTGTTGTTAATGTTTTTACTGTTGTTGTCGTTGCTGTTAATGTTTTTACTGTTGTTGTTGCTGTTAATGTTTTTACTGTTATTGTCGTTGCTGTTAATGTTTTTACTGATACTGTTGTTGCTGTTTTTACTGTTATTGTTATTGCTGTTAATGTTTTTACTGTTATTAATGTTGTTAATGTTTTTACTGTTGTTGTTGTTAATGAGACTGTAAACCGAGGCCCCGTGTGCGATCGCACGCAGAACATCTTGCGCACACGTTAAATCTTGTTCCGCTTTTCGTAAGTGTAGGCCATTGTGTGCCCGTGGGAAAAGATGAAGATTTACAAAACTGCATACACACGGAGACTGGATGTAAAAAAAATGAATGCTTATTCCATTATCCTCGAAATAAAAGAATAAATAGATAACTAAATAAATAATAAAGAAACAATGAAGAATAAATTATCATCCCACAACAAATATAGTTCTTTCTTTCTTACCTTCATCAAATCGTCAAATTTAAACGACACAAAATTTGTCGCGGGATCCACCTCTGCGTCACCTGTCAAAAAAAAAGTCATCCTTGTTCTACTATATATCAATATCGTATGTTATTTTATCATTATATCATTATTTGTTATCGTCAATGATATTACATCACAGCCAATATCGTATGTTATTTTATCATATTATCATTTGATATCGTCAATGATATCACATCACAGCCAATATCGTATGTTATTTTATCATATCATCATTTGTTATCGTCAATTTGTTATCACATCACAGCCAATATCGTATGTTATTTTATCATATCATCATTTGTTATCGTCAATGATATCACATCACAGCCAATATCATAATGATGTTTATTTTATCATATCATCATTTGTTATTATCGATGATGTCACATCACAGCCAATATCCTATGTTATTTTATCATATCATCATTTGTTATCGTCAATGATATCACACCACAGCCAATATCCTATGTTATTTTATCATATCATCATTTGTTATCGTCAATGATATCACATCACAGCCAATATCCTATGTTATTTTATCATATCATCATTTGTTATCGTCGATGATATCACATCACAGCCAATATCATATGTTATTTTATCATATCATTTGTTATTATCGACGATATCACATCACAACAGCCATTGTCACTGCAGAATGATAATTAAGAAAAATCTCGAATAAAAAGAAATATTGATCTTTTGTTATTCTTTGTTGTTGTTTTTCTTCGACGTAATTGCCGATAGTCTCCCCATCATTCTATAACAATAGCACCAGCAAAACTTGCACATGTAGCGTTTATATTTGCAAAATGATTCATTTGAAAACTGATTATTATCATTCTTACATAGCAATGATTAACAAAAATGCCCACGGTTGTAATTTGACCATTTACATATTAGGCAGCCACATTCCAACTTCGAGATGTATCATGGGTATGTTCGTGTCTTCGTAATCTACCAAATGCTGACATGAACTACGGAATACTCAATGTGCATATTTCATCATCTGCATGTATGTGTGTGTGTGTGTGTGTGTGTGTGTGTGTGTGTGTGTGTGTGTGTGTGTGTGTGTGTGTGTGTGTGTGTGTGTGTGTGGTGTACGTGCTTGCGTGTGTGTGCGTGTGAGTGTGTGTGCGTGTGAGTGTGTGTGTGTGTATGTGTGTGTGCGTGCGTGTGTACGTTCGTGCGTGTTTGTATGTGTGTGTGTGCGCGTGCGCGCGCGCGTGTGTGTATGTGTGTGTGTGCGTGCGTGCGTGTGTGAGTACGTGCGCGCGCGCGTGTGTGTATAAAGCAAAATTAAGGCACTGGCAAATCTGCATTGCAGCTGACCTTAAAAAAAACTTTAAAATCCCTGCCCTTAATTTACCAGACGCAGTCGAGATTCGAACTCTACGACTTCATGGACCCATGAAGTTGAAGTCGAAGTCTTAACCACTCGGCTATAGCGTCTGCCTGACAAGAATTGAATCTGCGGCCCTTAGATCAACGCTTCAGAGGTCTACCCACTGAGCCAAGCAGCCAGGCCCCCTATCCGACACTCACTCTCAGTCCACAATAAAAACTATGGGAATGCTCACGTGTGGTGACGATGAAGAAGAACATGTACCCGAAACCAGCCAGGGTGCCACCCAGGAAAATCAGAACCTGCCACCAGATCATGATTTATGTACATCGTTTAATTCACAATGCTAGAGAGAGAGAGGGAGAGGGAGAGAGAGAGAGAGAGAGAGAGAGAGAGAGAGAGAGAGAGAGAGAGAGAGAGAGAGGGGAGGGAAAGAGGGAGAGAGAGGGAGAGAGAGAGGGAGAGAGAGAGAGGGGGGGGAGGGAGAGAGACAGAGAGAGAGAGAGGGGGGGGAGGAGAGAACAGAGAGAGGGGGCACAGAGAGAGAGAGATGGAAAGAGAGAGACAGACAGACAGACACACAGACAACAAACAGACAGACAGATAGAGACAGACAGAGACAGACAGAGAGAGAACAGACAGACAGACAGACAGGAAGACAGACAGGCAGACAGAGAACAGACAGACAGGCAGGAAGACAGACAGAGAACAGACAGAGAAACAGACAGGCAGACAGAGAGAGAACAGACAGAGAGACAGACAGACAGGCAGACAGAGAGAGACCGACAGACAGAGAGAGACAGACAGACAGAGATAGACAGACAGACAGACAGAGACAGACAGACAGACAGAGACAGACAGACAGACAGAGACAGACAGACAGACAGACAGAAAAAAGACGGAGCAGGCAGGATGGCCAGCTGGATGGAAGAGAGGAGAAGAAGGGAAAAGAAAGTGCGCCGAGACAATCTTGAAAAATATTTAAATGTTGTCAAGAAAAACTGCATTGAAAGGACTGTGAAAACACGGTACCAAAAAAAATGAATAAGAGAAATATGACCGAATAACGAGAAAGGCAGAACAGAGAGAGGAACAGAGACAGGGAGGAAATAAGTGAAATAATAATAATAATAATAATAATAATAATAATAATAATAATAATAATAATAATAATAATAATAATACATGGAATTTATATAGCGCTTTATCTTGCAAAAACAAATCAAAGCGCTTGCATTCGACCTATACAACACACAAGCAATCAATGACAATTAATAGTTTTAACAAATTCGAATGCGCGCGCGCACACACTTACACACACACACACACACTTACACGCACACACACACACACACAGACACACACACACACACACAGACACACACACACAGACACACACACACACACACACACACACACACACACACACACACACACACACAGGCCTACCCATAGACTGTTTCTTCCCAGGCCCCATAATAATCTCTATAAATCAAGCCTTGCATATTCAGGAAGAACATTGTGGAATAAATTGCCTCCCTTTCTAAAATCAGTTCCTTCAAAACAAATGTTTAAGAAACTTTTGAAAAAACATCTGATGGACAAATTATAAGTCCGCCCTTATGTTTGACACATTTGGCTGCTTTGTTGTTATTCATACCCATGTTATTTTTGTATTTCCATTATTTTGTCTGTATGACTTGAGTTTATGTTACTGTCTTCAGTGTTATTTTGTAAGATTCTGTTTGGATGAAAATCCTCATTTATTTTAGTTTTCAACCACGGTTGATATTTGTCTTTGATTGTTTTAGAAGTCAATTTTCTTGATTTTTTTGTGAGGGCAGGATGAAAAAAAGTTGTGTAAACTTAATCTTTTACCCTCAATAAAGATCATTTTGACTTGGCTTGACACACACAAATATAATCAAATACTAAGAAAATAATGTTCAGAAGACCAGACTACACAGCAAGGTCTGACTGACCACA
>CM060322.1:48630623-48635623 GCA_030674155.1 Stramonita haemastoma | reverse complement strand
ATGCGGTTATCTTGATGAGGGGGATGGGGGGGGGGGGGGGTCGCATATGCAAAAATGTCGCCACTGGTGAACCTCAGAGCTCTATCCTAGGAACGAAAAACAAAACAACCCTGGCAGCTAAATACCTTCACAGTCAGTCAGTCGTTGATGTTGGGGATATAGTAAAACCCAAGCGGAGATGTCCGATTTAGTGACTATATATATATCTATATCTATATATATCTATATATATCTATATATATATCTATATATATATATATATATCTATATCTATATACTATATATATATATATCTATATATATATATATATATTACACACACGGACACGTTCTATCTTCAGTCATGACAAAACCTTAGAAAAAGCGAGTTTTCTCTCCAAATAGAGTCCTCTGAAGTTGGAATATGGCTGCCTATGTGGTGAGGTACCTTAAAAACAGTCCTGCAGGCAAACGTCTCATTAGGCGTGTGCTTACACTCTCACAGTGCTTCCCAGGTGGGAAGAGCGAGTCTGAGCACATACTCTGGATAAACCCGCAGGGTAATAAACCGGAGGATGCACATCAACAACAACAACGATGATAACGACAACGACGACGACGACGACGACGACGACGACGACGACGACGACGACGACGACGACGACGACACACAACAACAACAACAACAACACACAACCAACAACAACAACAACAACAACAACACACAACCAAAGACAATCTGAGGAAGGAGACAGTATAGTTTTGGATGCAGTACCTCTCCAAAGTTCTCGTCTATCAGGTCCAAAATTCCGCCCACCAATCTCCAAAGGCGTTAGCTACATCTTTCAGAAAGTCGGGTACACACCGTTCAACACGGTATGCTGCACACACACACACAACACACACACACACACACACACACACACACACACACACACACACACACACACAACACACACACACACACACACACACAAACACACACACACACAACACACACACACACCCACACACACACACACACCACACACACACACACACCACACACACAACACACACATTATCTTGTGAACATAAATTATTCTTTTTGATTGCCCAATCTTGACCTGATCATACAAAGAATCTGGTATCGTAGACCTGAAAAGAGAATCTGTGAGGATACTTACACGTACACCAGAAATTATTGATATTGCTTAATATATTGATCGGTTATTAGGGACTGGATAGTTCAGTGGTCAAAGCACTCGCTTTCCCCCAAGCCAAGGTTAAGCAGCATCGAGTGTGGTTACCAATGGGATGGGTGACGATTTGCGCGCCTTGGCTTCAGTACAGTCCCCCAGTTCATCCAGCTGTAAATGGTTACCTGCCCTCTTTAGGGTCAGGGAAGGTAAAGCAGCGAGGGAGAGGAGATGGGCGCCACCCTCAACATGCTGGCCCCTAGAGAAGCTGAGGTCTCTGATGCCCCACTCCCCTACGACCACACAGGTTATGGGACACCTTTACCTTTACCTTACCTCCTGATTGGTTTTGTATTGAATTTATGTTGTGTCGTGAGTTTTCTTTTAAATTTAATTGTTTAAATATGTTCGGTTTCTTTTAGCTACTTTTAATTCTTGTGCAAGTCTAGTATCATCTAGAATGAACAGACTTCAATCAATACTAATACTAATACTGATACTACTACTACTACTACTACTACTACTACTACTACTACTACTACTACTAATAATAATAATAATAATAATAATAATAATAATAATAATAACAATAATGCAAACAAACACACACACATTATCTTACCTATCTCACATCAGGTTTTCACATCACATATCCTCTCTCGACAGAAGGTATTACACACAACTCTCGCTCAGTCTCACTCACGAAGATCCAAAACTAAGAAATGACTACTTCCAATGACTAAGGCCTAAAACAAACAATGGCCACCCACACCGGTAAAGACGTAAAACAAAGAATGCACACACCCACTCACTAATACTCGGAGCAAATAACAGCCATTCTTGTCTTGCTCACTAAGAACAAAAGTGAAGAATGACTTCTCTGTCTTACCAGGACCCAAAACAAAGAACTATTGCTTTCACTCATTCTCAGCCAAAACAAAGAACTATTGCTTTCACTCATTATCAGCCAAAACAAAGAACTATTGCTTTCACTCATTATCAGCCAAAACAAAGAAATATTGCTTTCACTCATTATCAGCCAAAACAAAGAACTATTGCTTTCACTCATTTTCAGCCAAAACAAAGAACTATTGCTTTCACTCATTCTCAGCCAAAACAAAGAACTATTGCTTTCACTCATTCTCAGCCAAAACAAAACTATTGCTTTCACTCATTTTCAGCCAAAACAAAGTACGACCATTTCCGTACCGACAAAGACTCATTCCCAGTACTAACGTCCTAAAACATAGAACACCCACGCTGTCTCACTCGCTAGGAGCCAAAAAAAAAAAAAGGCTGACTTCTTTGTTTCGCTAAATCTCTGAACAAAGAACGGTCACTCTGCCCACTCAGATCTAAAGCAAACAAAACCTCTGTCACTAAGATCAAATACAAAGAACACCACTCCCACTCACTTAGAAGTAAAACACTAATGACAACTTTGTTTCACTAAAACCCTAAACAAAGAACATCTCCTTTCATTACGAACAACAAAAACAACGGAAAGAAATGGCCACCCTCACTAACTTCAATCCAAAACAAAGAATGATGACCCTCACTCACAAAGCCCCCCCCCCCCCCCCCCCCCCCAACAAGGAATAACCAATCTCAAATTCACAATAGTTTATTCCCATTTAACACTTTTCAACTATAGAGAAACAAAAAGTATACGTATCAAGAAATGACTGACCGGTATAAAGAGGAAGAGCCAAACACAAGTACACTAAAGACAATACTAAGGATAATGAATTAGATGTTGCTATACATTGTCAGTGCCCATGTACCCTGGCTGGAAAGCAAATTCCTTATGTACTTTTAAGAAGTGTACAGGTATCTGAGGCGCTAAAGAGAAAGAACAACAACAACAAATACAGATAATAAGAAACATGAGCCAATATGACATCAACATCCTAGACCAGGCTATCAGAAAGAAATGTTAAGAATAGTACAATCTTTTCGGAACGTGAAAGAAGATATCAAAAAATAAATCTCTCTCTTCTCTCTCCTCTCTCCTCTCTCTCTCTCTCTCTCTCTCTCTCTCTCTCTCTCTCCTCTCTCTCTCTCTCTCTCTTCTCTCTCCTCTCAATTTATAAACACTTTCAGACAAAGACTGATTGACTGCCGATGGCAGCAATGGAATGATCATATACAAACCAGTGAAAGATATCAAATGTATAGACAATTTATAAGTGCACATGATATCAAACCTTATTTAAAGCTTGATATGGACATACATTTGAAAAGAATTATGTCAAAGTTTAGACTTGGTGTATCAGATATAAATGTTCATAAATTCAGATACAGAGGATATGATGTTGATGACCTCAGGTTACTATGCCCGTTATGTAAGCACGCACCTGAAAATGAGGTGCATTTTGTGTTATGCTGCCCAGTGCTAGAGGATGTTAGGCAGAGTTACATCCCTGTGAAATATAGAAAGCAGCCTAATTCATTTAGACTCTGTTTACTCATGGCATCAAGTCAGCCTGAGGTTGTGCGCAGCCTCACTCTTTATTTGTGTAAAGCCTTTAGAATAAGAGATACTTTATTATCTTAAGTCATATTTTTGCTACTGATTTTGTTGCAATACAATTCTGCTGTTGTCATTGCTGTTGTCTTTTATTCCACCAAAATACTAAGCAATTTGGCAACCCCCTTCATGTATGGGCCAATGGCCTTTCTGTGAATAAATTTTTCGAGTTCGAGTTCGAGTTTCTCTCTCTCTCCTCTCTCTCTCTCTCTCTCTCTCTCTCTCTCTCTCTCTCTCTCTCTCTCTCCTCTCTCTCTCTCTCTCTCTCAAAGTACTACGAGTCAGAGAGGGGAGAAATCACACTTTAGTAGTTAGTGTACAGAAATGGCTTATGACCAGAAAAACGAAGAACAGTGTAGAGCAAAAACGGTATACACATACATGTTTATGCAAAGATGTGAGTGTGAGTTGGGGGGGGGGGGAGTGAAGAGATCAAGAGAAGTATTTGTAGTCCTTGTTTGATGAACTTTGCCAAGCTTAATAAAAATAAAAAATTCTGTCGCTCATTTTCATCAGCTTTGAATATTCATATTTCTTTCTTCTTTTTTTTTAAGAATAGAGCAATCTGCTTAACACTTGGGCAAATATTGGTTGCATTGGTTATATAGTGCTGGGCATTCCATAACAAAGTGATATTCATCACCTAAGCGATTCCTATCATACAGAGAACAGAATCTTTCATCATGTGATAAATTTACATATCGTCTTTTCTCTATTGGCAGTTTATGATTACTAGTTCTGATTTTTAACACCGACAGGTTGTAACACAGTAGTAGGCTGTCTAAATACTGTTCAAAAGATATCTGGTGTTTATTTAAATAAAGCGTAGGTGTTGGATCTCTTGCAGTCTCGACACAGTTTTCCACCCATTTTTTGCATAATTATAACTACCTTTAAAGTGTCTGCGGTAGGTTATTTCTCAACCACATCGTAGAAACTGACAGTGGATAACACCGTACAAAAGACCGTCCATTTTCATCAACTATCGGCTTCACACCATTCACGATAGTTTATTCCCATTAACTCATTTCAGCCATAGAGAAACAAAAAGCCTGCATGTCAATAAATGAATGACGGGTATAAAGCACAGCTAACTGAAGGAACAGATGAGGGGGGGGGCGGATAGCCTAGTGGTCAGATCATTGCGCTGGCAATTTGACGACCCGGGTTCGAGTCCGGTCGAGGGGATTTTTCTCCTGGAGTTAACATCAGTGCTGACTCCACTCTCCCCAAAAGTCCTTCGGATGAGACTTTAAACCGAGGCCCCGTGTGCGAACGCACGCAGAACATCTTGCGCACACGTTAAATCCTGT
>CM060322.1:48623123-48625623 GCA_030674155.1 Stramonita haemastoma | reverse complement strand
TTTTTTCCGATAGGCAAAGAAATCCTAAAGAAGGCCATTCTAAAAATGTATTTTTAAAATGGTGGTACTGTAATGAACTGACGCACTCTCCCTGGTAACTAACATCATAGCGAAGTGTAAGAGTGCTGTGAGCATGATTGCTATGCCATAGTTGCTTTCATAGGGAGATCTCAGGCTGCCGCACTATGCAAAACCATTGTACAACACAGTGCACAAATCCAACATCACTCGGTCAATAGTGCTGAATTCAGTGTACTCCTTCCTTTTCCCTTGTCTATGTGTGGTCAGCTCCTGCTATAAATAGCGCCAGCTGGCCACAGCTGGGCTGGGCTGGGCTGGGATGATTAGCTCCTGAGAGGAACTGAAAGTGGGGGATACTGACAGTTTGACAACCATACAGTGGGTCCTGGTGGCAAAAAGCACTGTACCTTAAATCTCAGAGCCAGGGTAGAGGTAGGAGAGAGGATCTGTATGGCCACATTGATGGCAGCCAGATCCCTCATGTTGAATCGATGTCCTTTGAAGAAAACCACCGCCAATGTCAATTTTCCCTTCACCTCAGCTTTTTCTGCACGAGCTGTGGTTATTTTGTGTAAGACACTGCTATCATTGAGAATTTCATACAGGAGAATTTCATACAGGCTGATCGTTATTGAAAGATCGGTGGAACACTACAACGGTAGTGTCATACGTTCCTGATAGATTCGTTAAACTTGATGATGGGTACCATTGATATATTATGTCACAGCTGAGTTTTGTTTGGTGATAATGTCAGTACCATTGCACATCAAAGCACAACACACGTCCACATCAGACAGAAAATCTTAACTCCACACTATTCGCTTTTCTGTTTGTGGGCCTGGGTTCTGGCACACATTCCAGAATCTTCTTGGGTTTTGTTGGTGTGTTTTTCCCCCAGTCTTCCACTACGTTAACACTGGCCAAAAAAAAGTGACACAGTCCCACCATTTACACAATGCAATGACACTTCTGTCAGTTAGTCAGCAGACGGCCATGTTTATAGGAGATTAGCCAGAAGAAGCGCCTGTCTCCGGCACGTGACTGTCACGTGCTGGTGACGAAGCGTGCATTGTGCACGTGCCACCGAGCTGGGCATGACCTCCACAGGCTTGGGACCATGGCTTAGATCGACTGTTACAGAACAACGGGAGGGGGGGGGGGGGGGGAAGCCGCCAGCTCACACGCAATCTCCATCACAGATGTCGGTCTCCTCTCGAGTAATGATCTATCAAAGTAAAGTATGCAACCTTACCTACCATAAACAAATTTCTCGACATTTAGACAGTATGAACAATGAGCTGCACCCCTGATCATCATCAGTAATCAACTGTCCTGTTCCAATTTAAGGTCATCAAAGATGGATGATGTGCTTTTATTTTTACATCCAGTCCCTGCCCTTATAACATGAAAATAAACAGCAACAACAAAAATAAAATAAATAAACTAAAAACTAAAAACCCTAACAAGTAAATCAGAGAGAGATCAAATCAAATCAATTCAAATTCTTTTCTTTCGAGGATAATGAATAAGCACCCATGTGCTTTTTTTTTTACATCCAGTCCCCGCCCTTAGGGATACATCATGATATGAAAATAAAATGAACCAATACCGACACATCATAATAATAGAATTTGGCCCAATACCCACATATCCATACAGAAAAGGCAAACAAACAATATATATAAAAAAAACAATAACAATTCAAAGTTGTTGTTTTTTTTTAAACGCAGAAACAAAACAACTAGAAAAATTCCTCCCCCCAAAAAACGAAAAACAACAACAAACAAACCCACCATCTATTATCAAAATAAGTCCCATAAAGCACAAGTTTTTAAACAAAAACCCCCCAACTCACACACACACACACACACACACACACACACACACACACACACACACACACACCTCACTTAGTCTTATGATTATAGTCATAAGATCATCATGATCAGAGAGAAGTGAGGAGGGAGAGGGCAGATAGTTTGAGAGGGGAGAAGTGTGGTTTGTTATTTTTGATTCATCAAGTAGATTAGAAGGTGATTTTTGAAGGTTGTTAATGATTGATGCTGTTTAATTGAGTCAGGGAGGGAGTTCCATAGCGTAGGGCCTGAATATAGTAAGCTAGTTTTGAACAAGTCTATTCTTGGGACTGGGACACTTGGCTTTACGGTATTTCTGGAATGATTTATTGGGAATTTGTCTTTTAAGGATGTGGGGACATTTCCTGTCAGTATCTTAAACATCATGATGCCTTTGTTATATTTTAGTCTTTGGTGTAGAGGAAGGATATTTAACTGAGTATAATCCCCTTCTAGCAAGGTTGTTTTCTTCAGAAGGACCAGTTTGAGACCACGTTTATACAGACTTAGTAATGGTTTCATGATATTTGCACTGGCAGAGTCCCACAGGGTTGCAGCATAGTCTATTGAGGATTGTATATAAGCTTGAAAAAACAGTTTCCTTGAATGAAAATCGAGAAAGT
>CM060322.1:48614990-48620523 GCA_030674155.1 Stramonita haemastoma | reverse complement strand
CTATTTGTAGATAGATCGAGTATGTCCTGGGGGTTTTTTTGTAGAATGTTAAAAGGGGTTTAGCTTTTTAAGGAGAATTTTGTGGCAATTGTTCAAATGCTTTTTGAATCAACAAATAATACTCCACAAAATTTATTGTCATTGATGTTTGATAGCCAATTATCTACAAGACTGGTTAGTGCTGTATGACACGAGTGCTTTATTCTAAATCCAGACTGATTAGGATGAAGTAAGTTGTTGATTTCTGCATGACGGACTAAGTGTTTATTCATATTTTTTTCCCAGGGGTTTTGAAAGGATTGGTATAATGGAGATGGGCCTATGTTTGAAGGATCAGAAGTATCGCCAGACTTGTAGATGGGGATTACTTTAGAACATTTGAAACGTTGGGGAAATAGTTATCAAGGCAGAGGTTATATATATATGTTAGGGTGTCTGTGAAACTGGAGCTGATAATTTTTTTTATATATTATATATATATTTATATTATATATATATATAATATATATATATACAGAGAGAGAGAGACAGACAGACAGACGAGAAAAAAAAAAAAGGGGGGGGGGGGGAAAAGGGGGAGAGAGAGGGGGTGGAGAGAGAGGAGGGGGAGAGAGAAGAGAGGATGGAGAGAGAGGAGGAGGGGGGGGAAAAGGAGGGGGGGGGGGGAGAGAGGTGAGAGGAGAGGGGAGAGGACGGGGAGGAGAGATGAGAGAGGGGGAGAGAGAGGGAGAGGAGAGAGAGTTCATGGCATCGCGTGACGTCTAATCTCAGGAAGTTTTTCATCCAGGTGAGTTCGGATTAGTAACTCCATACTCGCGTGCCAGACTAGATATAACTGACCTCTGCACGTGACTGATCACGTGACCAGCACGAAGCACATTCCACACATTCTATAGGCCTATATAATATATATATATATATATACATATATATATATATATTATATATATATATATATATATATATATATATATATAAAGTATATAAATATAAAAAGGTATATAAATACATTCATAGGCTATATCAAGATATCTCTCTCTCTCTCTCTCTCTCTCTCTCTCTCTCTCTCTCTCTCTCTCTCTCTCTCTCTGTCTCTCTAGTTTATTGATGAAATGTGACAGAACCGGTGAAAATGTGTGTGTGTGTGTGTGTGTGTGTGTGTGTGTGTGTGTGTGTGTGTTGTGTGTGTGTGTGTGTGTGTGTGTGTGTGGTGGTGCGTGCGTGCGTGCGTGTGTGTGTGAGAGTGTGTGTATATGTGTGTGTGTGTGTGTGTGCGAGCGTGCGTGTGTGTATGTGTGTGTGAGTGTGTGTGTGTATGTGTGTGTGTGAGTGTGTGTGTATGTGTGTGTATGTGTGTGCATGTGTGTGTGTGAGTGTGTGTGTATGTGTGTGTTTGTGTGTGTGTGTGTGAGTATATGTTTGTGTGTATATGTGTATATGTGTGTGAGAGTGTGTTTGTGTGTCTGTGTGTGTGTGTGTGTGTGTGTGTGAGTGTGTGTGTGTGAGTGTGTGGTGTGTGAGTGTATGTTTGTGTGTGTATGTGTGTGTGAGAGTGTGTTTGTGTGTCTGTGTGTGTGTTTGTGTGTGTGTGTCTGTGTGTGTGTCTGTGCGTGAGTGAGTGTGAGTGTGTGTAAAACATTATCCGATTGAAAAAAATGTTATGCCTATTTTTTTTAAACATCTAGGATGTTTTATGGGGTTTTTTCTTCTTTTTTTATTATATTTTTATTGTAGTATGTCTCCCCCCCCCCCCCTCCAATAAGGATGCTAGTTTTAAAAAAAAATTCCCCTTTTATCCAAATGTATGATTTATATTACATTACAATTTTTGATAGATAGTGGTGGATTGATGTTTTCGGTAGTTTATTTCATTTTGTTCTCTTGTTTGCTCCTTATCTACTAACGCTTTTCCTTTTTTCCATAATCAAAATTTTTTATTGTGACTTCTGATTTTTGTCTTCTGAAAGAGTGCATTTCATTACCTTATCATATATAGTGTCCTTTATTCTTGTGTGTTGTTTGGTACTGCGTAAAGTCTTATTGTTTAGTATATTTTCAACTTGATGTATCCCTGAAAAGGGGGGGACTGGATGTAAAAAAGCACACGAGTGCTTATCTATTATCCTCGAATAAAAGACTTTGCCTTGCCTTGCCTTGCCTTGCCTTGTCTCTCTCTCTCTCTGTACATATATATATGATGATGATGATGATCTTTTTATTTATATATACATATATGTATATGTATTTATATACATATAGATGTATATATAGATACCTATAATTATATACATACATCAAAATCATTATTACTAGGAAAAAGTAGTGGAGGAAAAACAAGTGCAGGTACCAACTTCATTATTACTAGTAGTAGTATCATTGTTAGTATTAGCATCAATATTATCACCATTGTTATAATGACGATCATCGTCATCCTGATTATGATCATCATCATTATTATGCTTTGATGATAATGGAATAAGTCATTTGGGGTGGGCTTTTTTTTTTTACATCCAATCCCCATGTGCAATCGGTTTTGTACATTTTGTCAACCGTTCCCACCAGCATAAATAGCCTACTCTTCCAAAAGGCGGAGCAGATTTCAACGTGTGTGTGTGTGTGTGTGTGTGTGTGTGTGTGTGTGTGTGTGTGTGTGTGTGTGTGTGTGTGTGTGTGTGTGTGTTGTGTGTGTGTGTGTGTGTGCAAGATAATCTACATGCATTCGCACAGAAGACCTCGCTTTATGTCTCATGGAAACATTTTCGGGGGGAGAGGGGGGGGGGGGTCGGCGCTACTGTTAACTCTGTGTATGTGTGGTTGTGTGTGTATGTGTGTGTGTGTGTGTGTGTATGCGTGTGTGTGTGTATGCGTGTGTGTGTGTGTGTGTGTGTGTGTGTGTGTGTGTGTGTGTGTGTGTGTGTGTGCACGTGCGCGACTTAAGACCAATAGTCAGTTTCAACGGAGTAGGTGTGGAAACGTTCGATCATGTACATGAAAGTTACCATGAGTGTGTGTTTGACATTCAGCGAGATTAAATAAGCTAAGATGGAAGGACAGTCTCTCTCTCTCTCTCTCTCTCTCTCTCTCTCTCTCTCTCTCTCTCTCTCTCTCTCTCTCTCTCTCTCACACACACACACACACACACACACACACACACACACACACACACACACACACACACACACACGCTCACAAACACACACACACACACAACACATAATACGTACATACAAACGTACGTACGTACAAAATACACACGCATGCATGCACGCACGCATGCACACACACACACACACACACACCACAACACAGCGCACACACACACACACACACACAACACACACACACACACACACACACACACACACCACACACACACACACACACACACACATTTTCCCAGTCATGAATCACTTTAAAACTGGATAAGGGGATGTGAAATCGAAGACTAAACCACACATACAACACAAAGGGTCCTAGCAGCACCATTAATAAACATAGGCTGTGAAAGAATGCTTTGTGGGAGATCTGGCGGCTCTCTCTTCTTGTGGCTTGTAGGCTAGAAGTTTTGTGTGCGAGGGTCGTGCAATGTGTTAACTGCTGTACAAGTCTTCAAGTTTTTAACACTCGAAAAGGGGGAAAGAAGGGGAGTGATGAAGGAAAGGGGAGGCGGGAGGTCTGATAGACACAAAAGCTTGTATTCTTAACAGTGTTATATTTATTGTCATGTTTTTTCTTTCGGTGTTCAATTGCTTCCTGGTTCTATGTTTTTTATAATATGCCGCGCCGTCAAACTCTCTGTTAGCCTGCCTTCCTGCCCGTCTGTGTGTTTGTCTGTTGTTGTTGTTGTTGTTGTTGTCTTCAATTTAACGTCTGTTCATTGTAAGTGATATTAGACGAGTGTCTGTCTGTGTTTTTTCTATCTAGTCGTCTTTCTGCTTCTGTGTCTCTCTCTCTTTCTCTGTCTGTATGTATGTCTGTGTCTGTGTCTGTCTCATTCTCTTTCTCTGTTTGTCTGTCTGTCTGCCTGTCTGTCTGCGCTGTCTGTCTGTCTGTCTGTCTGTCTGTCTGTCTGTCTCTCTCTCTCTCTCTCTCTCTCTTCTCTCTGAAAAAAAAACGTCGATAAATAAAATAATAAAGCTAAAGGAAAGATATTCACACAACAAAGTATCAAAATATATTAGTACAGCTTCTGATTTTCAAGTGTTGTGTGACTTGAACTTTCTTGCAGAGTGTGGACTGAATATGTGTTGGACTAGTTTATTTTTTGGATACTTTTGCATACCGTGTTAATTAATTCACTTCCAGAAGCTCTAGCCCATGGGCAGTCTGGAAGTAACACACCCGTCTAGAAGTGAAACCAGAAGTGCCTGGGAAGACTTTGTATTGCATTGTACACCACTTGAAGTCACGGCAGAGTGTGTGTGTGTGTGTGTGTGTGTGTGTGTGTGTGTGTGTGTGTGTGTGTGTGTGTGTGTGTGTGTGTGTGTGTGTGTGTGTGTGTGTGAAAATGCTGTTTCTGAAAGGTTGCATATGTACGAACGATTTGAATACGAACACTTTGGTTTATTTTGTAGGGTTTATTTTCACAAGATTAAGTGCCATATAATATCCATGTAATATCTTTTTTGTAATGAAGAATGGTCTCAGTTAAACTGAGGGTGACTTGCTTCAACTGAAACATAAATCAGACAGACAAGCAGAAATACAGAAGAGGAAAGTAGCTCGTCAGGAGACAAGTTACACAGAGGGTCGAAAAGACCTCAACATACCTTGACGTTGACTCTTATCGGTCTGACGACGGAGTTGGCTCCGCCCGTGATCCCCATGCTGACGTCAGAATGGAACCAATGACGCCGCTCTCATGACATAACCTGGGACAGACGCTCAACTGCAAGATGAAAACACAACGCTTATGAAAACACCGTTGTTATATTAAGTTTTACTCATGATATTTTTCTCATTTTGTTGTAAGAGTAAGACTGAATGTACCTGAACACATGATGATGATGATGATGATGATGATGATGATGATGATGATGATGATGATATTCAGTCCAGTTCAATTACATTGTCTGTTGCACCACCGACCATAAAGACCATACCGTGGGTGTCACCTGGTTAGGACTGGAATTTCAGATTAAAACTGTGCAACTCTAAACAGATTACAACAAGAGTAAAACAGGGTCTTCTGTCGTCCCTCGAATAAAATATGATGATGGTGATGATGATGATGATGATGATGATGATGATGATGATGATGATGATGATCATGATCATGATCATGATAATAATGATATAACGATGATGATGACGACCATCATGATTATGATGATGAAGATGACCATCATGATGATATAACAATGATGATGACGACCACCATGATGATAATGATGGTATGATGATGATGATGATGACGGTGGTGAGAATGTTAATTATGATAGCTATTTTAGAGCACGTTCCTCCACCATCGAAGAAGTAGCACAAAACAATTACCTCACAAAAATTAATGTGGTAATACAGACTGAGCATAAAT
>CM060322.1:48604990-48609990 GCA_030674155.1 Stramonita haemastoma | reverse complement strand
ACCGCACGGACGCGCACACATGCACACGCACACAGACACGCACGCACACACACACAAACACACACACACATCCATACACACATTCATACACACGCACACACATCCATACACACAACCCTTCCCCCCACTCACACACAGACACACGACACACACACACACAACACACACACACACACACACAGAACACACGGACATACACACACACACACACACACACACACACACCACACACACATACACACACACACACACACACACAACACACACAACACACACACACACACAACACACACACACACACACACACACACACACACACACACACACACACACACACACACACACACACACACACACACACACACACACATTGAAAAGAAAAAAAGTCATTTCGCACATAATTTTTCTTGCGACTTCACAAACTCAGAGCATGTCTCTGTCCCTACTGCGCGACTCTCGAATGGAATATGCAGCGACGGTGACCAAAAAAAAAAAAAAAAGGAAGACGAGAAAAAAAGAACGAAAGAAAGGGACACAAAAAGCCGGTATTAATGCTTTATTTTTCAAGAGGGAAAGCTGCCAGTGGAGAACGGGACAACATAGCATGCTACAGCGCATGTTTCATAAATCATATGTGTGCACTGATTCCTCCAGCCACATAGAAACGAAGTATTAAAAAATCTCGTCAATAAGTATGTTAACATGCTATACATCATTAGACAACCTTACCCTTAATGGTTCTGTAATCTCCATTATTTCAACCACAAGTACAATATTTATCTTTTTTTTTCGATCCTCGGATAGAGTTTCGAGGTTTACAATAGCGGATTTTGCGTATGCGACCGGCTTCTGCCAACCATGAAGGTAGCCATATTGTAACTTCGGGGATGTATGCTGGATATGTTCGTGTTTCCGTAGCCCACCGAACGCTGACATAAAGTACGGGATATTTAACGTATAATTTTTTAATTTTCTGCATGTGTATATGTACACAAAGACAATGAAAGCACCGGCAGATCTGCATTTGAAGTTGACTTGGGAGATCGTAACCCGTTCGATGGGATTTTACCCTTGAAGTTAACATCAGTACTGATCCCCACAAAAGTCCTTCGGATGAGACTATGAACCAAGGTCCCGTGTGCCAGCACACGCAGAACATCTTACGCACACATGAAAAACCGGTTCTGCCTTTTAGAAAAGTAGGCCATTTCGTGCCGGTAGGAACGGGTGACAGAATACAAGAAACGCATGTACGCATGTGTCGTGTTCCGAGGTTGGAATGCAGCTACCTTAATGGTGGGCAAGAAACGGTGGCGTAAGCAAAGTATCACCATTGGTGAACCTCGAAGCTCTAACCGAGGGACGCCACCCCCCCACCCCCCACACACAACCACACACAACAAAACCTCCCCACCAACAAACAAACAAAAAACATTATGTCGGAAATTTGTAACACACACCCCTTCACAAAAGGCATATCTAGGCACTTCTTTGAACAGATGGCCCATTCATGTTTGTATTCCCCCCTCACTACATGAGGAGATCTTGTCATGATAAAATTTGGGTTTTTTTTCCATAACCGAGGATTGGATGTAAAACATTAACCAACAAAAGTTACTGTACATGCTTATTCCTCTCTCTCTCTCTCTCTCTCTCTCTCTCTCTCTCTCTCTCTCTCTCTCTCTCTCTCTCTCTCTCTCTCTCTCTCTCTCTCTCTCTCTCCTCTCTTTTGTGTTGTCTGTCTGTCTGTCTGTGTCTGTTGTTCTGTCTGGTGTGTGTGTGTGTTGTCTGTCTGTCGTCTCTTCTCTCTCTCTCCCTCCCTCCCTCCCTCCCTCCCTCTTCTCCTCCTCCTCCTCCACCCAACTATTCTACCCAGCTCAGCAAACTTCAGCAAAAGCATGAATAAACGAAAACGGCAGAGACATGTCGCGTCTTGCTTGAAGACAACACAAAGGCCTAGTCAGGGGCAGCAGTCAGTGGGTCCCGAGTCACTGACGTTTCGTGAAATCCGGTGCACCCCTCTATTCAAACAGACCGACAGGTGTGGTCCCTACTTTTTCTTAGAACTCCCCCAAAAAAAAGCACAAGTTTTGGTTTGGGTGTGTCACCTCCCCCCCCCCCCCCCCCCCCCCCCCCATAAAAGTTTCCGGTTTGGTGGTGTGAACCCGGAAAAAAAAATCAAACGCAGTAAATAAGCTTGTTTTAACATTTGTATATCTGTAAGTCTGTTGGGTTGGGGTTTGGGTTTTTTTTGTTTTTTTTTTCTGTACTTTTTTTGTGTTTGTTTTGGTTTTGGATGTGTACTGTCGTGTGTGTGTGTGTGTGTGTGTGTGTGTGTGTGTGTGTGGTGTTGTTGTGTGTAGTGGGTGTGTGTGTGTTGTATGTGTGCTACGTTGTGTATGAGTGTGTCTGTGTGTGTTTGTTTGTTGTGTTTGTGTGTGTGTGTGTGTGTGTGTTTTTTTGTGTGTTTGTTGTGTGTGTGTGTCTGTCTGTCTGTCTGTCTGTGTGCTATGTGCATTGTGTGTGTGTGTGTGTGCGAGCGTGCGCGTGTGCGTGTGTCCAGTATTATATGCCTGCGCACATCTCGCGGGATTAGGTATGTGAATGCTTGCAACACATTCCTTAATTTTCTTTTTGAACTCGGTTATAAAAAAATTGTTAACCGTTAAAATCACTTTGTTCTGAAAACAAAACGTTCAAAAATGGTCGAATCAAGTTTTTTGTTTTCTTAAAAGTGGAAAGATTACTTAGCTTATGTGCTTTCTTTTATTTCAGTTTTGATGAAGCCTATATTTTTTTTCCCAAATTATGTCTACACCACTGACAAAATCAAGGCTATTTTTTACCTCTCTTGAAGAACTCTCATCATTATCAAAAAGGTAAGGTAAAGTGTCTCATAACCTATGTGATCGTAGGGGGGCAAGGAATCAGAGACCTCAGCTTCTCAAGGGGCCAGCATATTGAGGGTGGCGCCCATCTCCTCACCCTCGCTGCTGTACCTTCCCTGGCCCTAAAGAGGGCAGGTACCCATTTACAGCTGGGTGAACTGAGAGACTGTACTGAAGCCAAGTTGGTAACCACACTCGATGCTGCTTAACCTTAGCTTGGGGAAAGCGAGTGCTCTGACCTATCCTGTCCTGTCATTATTGCTATCATGAAAAAAGAGCAAAGATTTTCACTTTTTCACCAAATCCTTAGTGTTTAAACTGACAACCTCGTGCAGGGCGGTCACATAAACTACCCACTATACAGAAATGTATTCCAAAATGTACATCAAATCTGTCGTATTCATTAAATATTAAACCTATATAGCAGAAAAATATTACTGCACATACGAAATGTGTTTTTATCATCTGTGATTATCTCTCAAAATTGTATGACACTGCAATGAAAAATTCATTGAATCCTATTTGCCATTTCCGACAATAGACAAAATCGATTCCATTTTGCTCAGTTGTGCTAATGGTTATCATGCACCTGCTTGATGTCATACCTAGCGCTTCGTATTGCATCTTCCAGAGAAGGCTCAACTTCCTCAAATCAAGCTCGTCTTATTCCAGAACCATGCATTGAAGTTGACTTCCACAATATCTGAGATCATTCTAAAACTCTTGGTTCAGCCTTTAAAGCCAACCTTTCTGTACATTACAAAGCAAACAGACAAGTGAACAATCAAGGGACCCCCCCCCCCTAAAAAAAGAGAGAAGAGAAACAAACGGGATGCGGAATAGCCGAGTGGTTTAGGCACTGAGTTTGGGATCTGGTAGCCCCAGATTCGAACCACCACCAATGTACCCGTTCAAGGGGAGTTTTACACCTGGAATTAAAATCAGTCCCAACTTCACTCCCCCCAAAGTTCCTTCAGAAGAGATTTGAACCGAGCTCCTGTAAGCCAACGCACATAGAACGTCTTCCGCACACACTAAAACCCGTTCCTCCTTTTGGAAGGGTAGGCCATTGCGTGCCAGTAAGAACGGTTGACAAAATGTTAAAAATGTATGAAAAAAGTTGTAATTAAAACATCATCCCCGAAGTCGGAATGCGGCAACCTTATTGGTGGGCTATAAAAAAAAAAAAACAACACCAAAAAACCCGGTATTTACGCAAAAATCTCACTATTGGCGAACCCCGAAGCTCTAGCCGACTGGCGAATCATTATTGATTATAAGTTCTTTTGAATCACCTAGACAAAGAAAGGAGAGAAAAATACGAATAAGGAGTGGGGATCAGAGAGAGAATGGCACGGCATTCAAGTGCTATGCCAGATACAACCGATCTCATTACTGGCGCGCGAGAAACCAGACAGCGAAAAAAGAGTGAGGAGGGGGGGGGGGAGGTATGGAATATGGAAGGTGAATTAGCAGGAGAAAGGGGGAGGAATGGGGTGGGGGTAATGGTGATGGAAGACAAAAGCTTTTATATGCTAATTACGACTGCGGACGAGTAAACAATTAATGGTGGCTGATAATGTGAAATAATGAGAAAGTAACACGCACGATTCCGTTCGTAAACACACACACACACACACACACACACACACACACACACACACACACACACACACACACACACACACACACACACACAGCTAGATAGATAGATAGATAGATAGATAGATAGATAGATAGATAGTAGATAGATAGATAGATAGATAGATAGATAGATAGATAGATAGATAGATAGATAGATAGATAGATGGACAAACGTAAACAAACAAACAAACAAACAAACAAACACACGCACTCACGCGCGCGCGCACGCACACACACACAGATAGATAGTAGATAGATAGATAGATAGATAGATAGATAGATAGATAGATAGATAGATAGATAGATAGATAGATAGATAGATAAACAGACAGACAGACAGACAGACAGATAGATAGATAGATAGATAGATAGATAGTAGATAGATAGATAGATAGATAGATAGATAGATAGATGTAGTAGATAGATAGATAGATAGATAGATAGATAGACGACAGACAGACAAGATAC
>CM060322.1:48592490-48597490 GCA_030674155.1 Stramonita haemastoma | reverse complement strand
CAAATCAAAATTATGTCAAATTTAATATCTCATAAATTTAGGGTTAAAAATGTTTCTGTTATTTCAAATTACAAATGTTTCTGTTTATGTAGTTTCATGAATTCCTCCATATACTCCAGTACAGGTCACACAGGCTAAATCTTGAGGCAAAAAAACACGCACACAAACCCAAGCTCCTGAGTCTGGTGTATGTTATTTATATGTATTCTCGAGACATTCGGCTTTCGTGTGGTACCATGTCAGCTTCCAAATTTAGTAGAAATAGTCTTTCCCGCCTTGAATTATCTTTGTTCGCGTGTTTCGTTTTTTTTAAAAGAGATGAATATTTGATTACACTGTGAATAAAATACTAATCTTTTTAAAAAAAGAAAAGCAGGTTTGGTTTAACAGTTAATCATGTATAACTGTTACAGTAAATTCACATCGCCAGTAAATTTACAGATCCGTTTTTAAAAAAAAAGTTAACTCAGTTTGTGATATTATAAACTTAATTCTCTCGTTAAATCCGTAAAGTAAGAAGGTGTGTGTGTGTGTGTGTGTGTGTGTGTGTGTTGTGTGTGTGTGTGTGTGTGTGTTTAAAAGTTAAAACTGTGGTAGGCCTAACGCTGCATGTCGGTTGACACATTGAAAGATAAGATAATCAATTCCAAATGAAGCGAGGTCAAACGGATGCAAAGAGAATGGGGGCAGGGAACCGATAACATATCAGCCAGGTAGAGCGCTGAGGTTATCTACTGGCTGATAGAATTTTCGCCGTTCAAACTGTCAACTGACATAGCTTGAACAAACCTTATTTCAAGTCACGAAAGATTTTCCTGCATGAAATTCGGGCTGAACTTCCTGGGGAGAGCGCGTCACCACAAGAGCAGCGCCACCAAGTATTTTTTTTTCTTTTCCTGTCTGCAACTGTATTTCCTTATCAGAGTGGGGGGGGGGGGGGGGGTCAACGAATTTCTTGCCGTGGGTTCTTTAACGTGCACTAAACTTTTATGTGTAACACACGGTCCTCGGTTTGTCGTCTCACTAGAAAGACTAGCACCCAGACCACCACTCACGGTCTATTGGATGGGGGAAAAGTTTTGGGCCTAAACGGGATTTGAACCACCGTACACTTCGACCTGGACTTTTCACTTTCTAGACAGGTGCGTTACCTCTAGACCACCGATCCACCTCACATCAATGTACCTTGTTTATCCAAGAAGCAAAGAAAAAGTCAAGAAAGAGGTAAAAAAACAAAAACAAAACAAAACAAAAAAACCCACAATGTCACATTCTCAGATGGAGCAATGAACAAAAAACAGCCAAATACATTTGATATAAAATATCATCTTTTTCTTACTTAATCAATCATCATTTAGCAAAATGGATGTCCACTTTTCTCTTTGAATGACAGAATTAGAATCAAACCACCCAGGAAGTTATGATTTAAGCATTCATGTGCTTTTTTATACATATATTTTACTCCCAATCCTCATGTGCATGCAGGTCTGCAAATTTCGTCATCTGTTCCCACTGGCACACAATAGACTCCTACTCTTCAGAAAGGCAGAAACAGGTCTTGACGTGTGGCAAGATATTCTGCGTGCGTTTGTTTGCCCACGGAAACTCGGTTTACAGTCTCATCCAGAGGATTTTCAGGGGAGTGGAAATAAACAAAAAGCTGAAAATATTTGACCCAGTTACTTTAAAGGAGAAAAAATGAAATGACAACCTGCGCCTCACAAAGCGAAAGACTATACACAACTGCATAATTTTCGTAAGCTGGTGTGCCTTTATCATACCAAATAAATGCAGACCGTAACAGCTTCTGTTTGATATAAAGCTCTTTAAAAATCCTCTTTCTTTTTCTTTGGATATTGCAAATAACCTGCTATCAATAAATATTTTACAGAGCATCATCGTCTCAGACAGATATCTGATTTCGGCATATCATATCAGGTTTTACGTTTCAGACCATTAAACAAACAACAAAGAATCACTTCAATCAACTCGTAGTCATTGAACAGCATCTATGATAATTGTACAGAAAATTAGCTAAGTCTTTGTAAAGTGTATTCCAGTGCAGGGCCGACACAAATGCTAAAAAAATACACAGAAAACAAAGGAAACACAGAATCAAAAACTTCAGTTGCCGCAGCAGACGACAAGTAGGCCTACTTCTTGGAAGGCGCAAACAGTGCACACTCACGTAATTATTATTTATCTTACCTTAATTTGGTTTTCAACAATAGCTCCAACCAGGGCAAAAACTGTACACAATGTGTCACTCCTCAAAACGTTCAACACAGTTTCAGCTATCTGCAATCTGTGTTGTTGTTGTTTTTTCTCACAAAACTTAGAACAGACAGACGCCTTGATATGAAACGCCGGTCTTCTTTCAGTCTAACCAAGAACGGTAACTGCGGTCACGCATACATAGGGGAGTGGGGGAAGGGAAGTAAAGGGGGAGGAGGGGGGGGACAAAATCACAAGGCAGGGTTGGGTTTGGTCTTGGTTTCTTCTTTTTTTCTGTTTTCTTTTTTTAACTGGCGTCGTTCGTTCAATTCCACCTGCGAATTTTTTTTTTTACCTGTCATTCCTTTACCTCCCCCACCCTTCCACTGCTCCTTGCCCCTCCACCATCCATCTCTCTCTCTCTCTCTCTCTCTCTCTCTCTCTCTCTCTCTCTCTCTCTCTCTCTCTCTCTCTCTCTCTCTCTCTCTCTCTCTCTCTCTCATTTCACTGTAGTTTTCTGTGTGTTTACCTGAAATTATTGGCTGTGGTTATTAATGGTGGTCCATTCTGAGGACAAGGACGGGATGGAAAAAAGCATGTCAGTACTTATCTGTAACCCTTGAGAATAAAGATAATGAATCTCTCTCTCTCTCTCCTCTCTCTCTCTCTCTCTCTCTCTCTCTCTCTCTCTCTCTCTCTCTCTCTCTCTCTCTCTCTCTCTCTCTCTCTCTCTCTCTCTCTCTCTTTCATCTTGATGTATCCCTGAAAAGGGCGGGGACTGGATGTAAAAAAGCACACGAGTGCTTATCTATTATCCTCGAATAAAATACCTTGCCTTGCCTTGCCTTGCCTTTGCTTCTTCTCTCTCTCTCTCTCTCTCTCTCTCTCTCTCTCTCTCTCTCTCTCTCTCTCTCTCTCTCTCTCTCTCTCTCCTCTCTCTCTCTCTCTCTCTCTGTGGATATGTTTGACTTCCTTCTTTTTCCTTTATAATTCAGTTAATGTTATATCTTTATCAATTCACCAGTCGTTTAATCGTTACACCGTGGCTCAGTATCATGATTTAAATCTGTACCCTTTCTTCAGTATTCAGTTTCTCCATGTTTTTATCACACACGCGAAAAAAAAATCTTAGTCTGTAATTTGTAGTTTTGGTGAGTTTTTATTTTAGCTTTTTATTACATGGTCGTGTTCATTGTTGTTTTTTTTCCAGAACATTCGTTAGAATTAATGCCTTTTTTCATCTTTAAATTTAATTACTTTATAATTTGAATGTGTGTGTTTATTAATTTATTTATTTATTCTTTTATATCAATGATAAATGAATAAGCACTCGTGTGCTTTTTTGCATCCAGTCCCCGTGTGTATGCAGTTTGTAAATCTTGTCATCTGTTCCCACCGGCACACAATGGCCTTCTCTTACGAAAAGCGGAACAGGATTTAACGTGTGCGCAAGATGTTCTGCATGCGTTCGCACACGGGGCCTCGGTTTATAGTCTCATCCGAAAGACTTTTGGGGAGAGAGGAGTCTGCAGTGATGTTAACTCCAGGGGAAAACATCCCTCGACCCGGAATCGAACTCGGGTCGTCAAATTGCGAGCGCTATGTTCTGACAACTAGGCTATCCCATCCCCTGTGTGTGTGTGTGTGTGTGTGTGTTGTGTGTGTGTGTGTGTGTGTGTGTGTGTTGTGTGTGTGTGTGTGTGTGTGTGTGTGTGTGTGTACCACATGGGGAACACTGGCTAAAAATTGATACAGTACAATACAAACACTACAATACAAAACAGTGCAATTCCTTGCAATACGAAACAATACAAAGAGGCAATATCTCGCTCGGGTAGGCTACCTGCTAGTCATATTCGTGTTTCTGTGACCCAGTGTATGCTCACGTGAATAATGGGATCTTGAACATGCATAATTATACTTGGTCTTCTACAAGACACATGTTCAGGTGAATGGGGAGTAAAGCACTGGCAAGTCTGCCTGTAAACTAACTTGGAAAAAAAAAAAGCAAACAAAAAAAAAAGCCCCCAGACAACAAAAAACACCCTTAATCCACGAGACGCCATTAAGATTCAAATCCACAATATGTGACTTATTTATTTATTTATTTATTTATATCGAGGATAATGGAGTAAGTACTCATGTGCTTTTTTGCATCCAGTCCCCGTGTGTATGCAGTTTTGTAAATGTCATATGTTCCACTGGCACACGATGGCCTACTCTTACGAAATGCGGAACAGGATTTAACGTGTGCGCAAGATGTTCTGCGTGCGTTCGCACACGGGACATTGGTTTATAGTCTCATCCGAAGGACTTGGGGGAGATTATGGAGTCAACACTGATGTTAACTCCAGGACAAAATCGCCTCGAGCGGGAATCGAACCCGGGTCGTCAAATTGCGAGCGCAATGTTCTGACCACTAGGCTATCCTACTTAAAGATCACAAGCATTTTCCTTTTTTAAAAATAGTTTTATACAGATTTCTCTGCGTGAAAAAACGAGCTGCCCTCACCGGGGAGAGCGCGTTGCCACAAGAGCAGCGCCACCCAGTATTTTTTTTTCTTTTCCTGTCTGCAAAAAAAATTAATGTATTTGTTTCCCTATCAGAGTGGCTTTTTTCTACCGAATTTTGCCAGGGACAACCCTCTTGTTTCCGTGGGTTCTTTTACATGCACTAAATAATTATGTGTAACACACGGGACCTCTGTTTATCGTCTCATCCGAAAGACTAGCAACCAGACCACCTCTTATGATCTAGTGGATGAGGAAAAAGTTTTGGGCTGAAG
>CM060322.1:48562490-48589990 GCA_030674155.1 Stramonita haemastoma | reverse complement strand
GGGAGGTGAGATTTCAGTTGTTTATTCGCTCGATAGTTAGATTGCTTGTTTGTTTGTTTACAATGGATCTGGAACACCCCCAGTCTTCCTCATCCACTTCTATCACTCTGAAGAAGGACGATGGTGGTGGTGGTGGTGGTGTGGTAGTAGTAGTGTTGGCTGAGACAGGACTTATTCCAGACTTCCCGACACTCGATCTGAGCAATTAACACTGAAGGAAAGACCTGTGTACGTGGGGTTGAGAAGTTCAGCTGCCTTTGCTGGCTTAATTTCATTACCTCTTTCTTTTTTTTCTTTTTTACCCACGTTTGATTTTCGTTCTGTGTCCCTATCTGCCTGTTTGTCTATTTGTCTGTATCTGTCTGTCTGTCTCTCTCTCCGCCTCTGTCTCTCCACCTCTGTCTCTCTTTCTGACTGTCACTTTCTCTGTCTCACTGCCTCTGTCTCTGTCTCACTGCCTCTGTCTCTGCCTCTGTCTGTCTGTCTGCCTGCCTGTCTGTCTCTCCTCTCTGTCTGTTTTGTCTGTCTCTGTCTGTCTCTGTCTGTCTGCCGTGCCTGTCTGTCTGTCTGTCTGTCTGTCTGTCTGTCACCACACACACACACACACACACACACACACACACACACACCACACACACACACACACACACACACACACACACACACACACACACACACAACACACACACACCTGTGGTGTATAACAGATTGAAAAAGTAAACCTTTTAGCAAAATAAGGAGCAAAACAATTGATAGATGTGGAAAAATTGAAACTTTACTTATCACTTCAAGAATGTTATCAGATCGTGTAAAAACACAGCAAAAGTTATTCTCTCTCTCTCTCTCTCTCTCTCTCTCTCTCTCTCTCTCTCTCTCTCTCTTCTCTCTCTCTCTTTTCTCTCTCTCTCTCTCTCTCTCTCTCTCTCTCTCTCTCTCTCTCTCTTCTCTCTCTTCTCTCTCTCTCTCTCTCTCTCTCTCTCTCTCTCTCTCTCTAATGCTTACTCTGTTACCCTTGGAAAATAAAGATTATTCATTCATTCATTCTCTCACTCTGTCTCTCTCAATAAATGAAGGAATGGGTGAATGAATAATGAAACTGGCCGTACAAAAAAAAAAGTACATGAGTGTTTATTCCAGTATCCTCCATATAAATGAATAAAATAAATAGATATAAAAAATAAATGTGGGGCACACACGTTCAATCAGGCATTATCCTGTTGGTCTGCCTGACCAGTCAATTACAAGTCCGTTAGTAAAATTCTTCTTCGTCGAACGCCCAGACATCAGAATCAGAATCAGATTCAGAATCATAAATTATTTATTGCCATAAAAGACACGTAGACTTATTGGACACAACGAAATAAACTCATTAGAAAGCACTACATTTTGCATTTTGTTCTTCTTCTTCTTCTCTCGTCGTCGTCGTCGTCGTCGTCGAACGCTATGACAGCAAATATTATTGTCTGTTATATGAGCGAAAATGCAATTACACTGCCGTTAAGTGCCTGAGAAGTCAGGCCCAGAACAACCGATTTGGCATGAGAGAGAATTGTTTTTTGGGTTTTTTTTAGTCTTTCTGGAGGAAAAACCAGGAGAATAGACCAAGAAAGCAGAAATAGACAAAGAGGAAGTGACAGGGGAAAAAGGAACACGGCAAAAAAACAAAGAAGGGGATAGAAAAGAGGAAATTTCTAGCACATAATTTTCAGAATGTGGGGATGCTATTTATACTAACATACCCCCCCCCCCCCCTCCCCACTCTCCTGGCATCCCTCGGGATAATTCTGTCTTATCTTGATTGATCTGTCGTGTCTTAATTGATCTCTGTACTAGAAACAAGTAAAAATATAATTAATCATTTCGGCCTGCTGATTATCTGTTACAACCATATTGCATAGTTTGTTTACGCTTTTCTTATTTTCTTTGACACCAGCATTCATTATTCTTTTTTATATATATATATATATATATATATTATATATATATATATATATATATATATATATACATATATATTATATATATATATATAGTTCAGTATATGAAATACAACCATCCAGTAAATGAAAGTAGTCTTATGTTTTGTTGCAGTATTGACAAGTTCTATTTTTCCTTGGTATATTTGTATATATGATTTCTTTTTCTATCATGAAATTGTGGTAAATTGTACGGAATTTACTTTTTTGTTGTTGCTTTCTTAAACCTCCTTTTTCTTTTTGTTGTTGTTTTGTAGTTTATGAGACATGCTTCTTCTTCTTCTTCTTCATCTTCCTCCTCCTCCTCCTCTTCGTCGTTGAACGCTTAGACAGCAACTATTAATATCTGTCATATTAGGGAAAACGCATCGTGCTGTAGCTTAAAGCTACACAGAACAACATAGAGTGCCATTCAAAAACAACGTTTGCTGGTCTTCACATATTTTTTTAAAGTATGAAAAAATGCACTGTGCACTTGTTTTTGGGGGTTGAGGCCATAGACCAACACCAGGTAAGGATGGGAAAGAAGGAAATGATCATTAAATGAGGATTGTTGTGTTCCTACAGCGTTGACCCCGCGCATGCATATTGTGGTGTGGCAGCCATCAGAAGACAAAGGAACCAGGGGGTACAGTGTTTGCTGAAAAAAAAAGTCCAAACCTACCAAATTTGTTTGTATTGTCCGGAGTTTCGAGTCAGGAGCTGGTCTTTCTGAAAAAAAAGAGTGGTTTTTATTTCTGTGGATGCCTTAGTGCGTGCAGTAGGCCTACGAATGCAAGAATGATATATGAAAATAGATGGAAAACTGCAAAAAATAAAATTATGTGTAACTTAAGTGCTGACAAGTTAGGCCACACACAAGTATTGATTTTGACTGCTTTTCCTTCTATTTTCATATATCACTCTTGCATTCGCACTGCACGTACTAAGGCATCCACAGAAATTTAAAAAAACAACAAAAAACACTCTTTTTTCAGAAATACTAGCCCCTGACTCAAAACTCGTGTGATTTTGCACAAATTTGGTAGGTTTGAACTTTTTAAAAAATATTATTATCCAGCAAACACTGTACCCCCTCACCCCTTTGCTGTCTAACCCCAATATGCATACAAGGGGTAAACGCTGCAGGAACACAAGCAATCCTCATTTGATTATAATTTCCAACTTTCTCGTGTCTACCTGGTATTGCTGTATGTCCTCAATCCCCAAAACAAGTGCACAGTGCATTTTTTCATACTTTAAAAAATATGTGAAAATCAACAAAAATTTTCCGACCGGCACTCTATACAAGATGCTACATCACCCCCAAGATAATACCGGAGTGTAACCTCAGCGGCCAACTTTCTCATGGGAGATAATTCCTCGGTATCTTGAAATCGTTTCCCTTGCCTTTCGTCAATTTGGGTTCATTGCGGTGTCTAGCCTAGCCCAGTCATTAGCCTAGTGCAGTGAACGTCATGGCGGACGAGTGGGAGGTAGGTTTGAACGGGTCTAGATCAAAGACCGCCAACTTAGGAGTTTAACGTTGTTAAATTTTCTGCCTTTTGTCTCATACATTCGGGGACAATTGTTACTGGCTTATTTCAACAATTTTTCTTTTTCTTGTGGTGTATTGCAAGCTGGAGTGCGAGTTATTACGTTTGTCCTTTTCAGATGTTTTCAACGTCGAATGTGTGACGAAAATTATAATAAGTAACCTAATAAAGCTACCGAAGTTTTTCAAGAAGAGAGAAAGAACGCCAATTTGAGTTCGATTCGAGTGAGTCTGTGACAGAGATAGGGAAGCCAGAAGGGAGGAGGAGGGCGAGAGAGGGGGTTTGGGTAGGCCTATGGGTTGATTGCGACGTTTCTTCATTTCAGTGAACATGGCGGAAGAATGGGTTGAACAGGTCTAGATCGAAGACCGCCTATTTAGGACGTTTAACGTCGTTAATTTTTCTGCATTTTGTCTCGTACATTCACTGATTCAGGGACGATTGTCACTGGTTTCTTTCAACAAATTTTATTATTCTTTTGGTGTATTGCAAGCTTGAGTTCGAGTGACTACGTTTGACCTTTTCAGAGATTTTCTCTCAGTGATTTGAACCTCGAGTGTGTGACGAAAATAAAACTTTCAGGAAGAGAGAAAGAACGCCAATTTGAGTTGGATTCAAATTACAGACATAGGGAAGCCAGAAAGGAGGGGGAGTGAGAGAAAGCCAGAAAGGGCTATAAAACTCTTAAATCCAGTACACAAGTTCTCAGCCATTTCTTCACCTACACCCATCCCATTGTGACTTGGACTGTCTGGTCAACTGTTTCTTTGTTTGGGCACCACTGTAGATTTTGCTGAGCCAGCTTTCTTCATTCCTCGAATTTTTTAGGCTTATCTGCAGTAAATCATTCCACTACAGGCCAGTCCACTCTTAGATGTAGTCTTCCTATCAGTTATGTTAGTCACAATGAGTAATGCTTGACCACTATAGTATACTGTATTAGTAGCACTAGGTGTAGTTGTACAAAAAAAATATGTTGTAAGATTAGAATAGCTTACTGAAACTACAGTGAACAGAGAGAGAGAGAGAAAGTATGCCTACTGAACTGTAATTTATTACTAAATTAGTAAATAGCATACTGAAATTCTCAACCGTAAATCTATATTATTAGTAGTACAAAAAAAACGCTATTAAACATAATTTAGCAACACTTAAGTTCAATAAGAATAAGATTGATTTTAAGAATAAAGTATTACAATACTTTTTCAGTGTTGGAGAGAATGGGTTCTGATTTTGAAAATGCATCAAATCACTTTCCTTACTTACTAAGTTACTTTACAGTTTACATACATTGACTTAGAAAATATATGCAAAGTAATTTTTCCCTGTATGTCTCAAGAGTAGTCTTGGTGTGTTTGCATAAATTTTCAGGAAACTATTGTGTACGTGGACGTATGTGGAGTGGCCAGCAACCACCTGTTTCCAGCAGACAGTGGCAGTCAGACAGTTGAAATTTTGGTGGGTTGTGTTACGTTATATGTGATGTCTTAAGATAAAAACTTGAATTTTAAAATCGGTGCAGATGGAAACTCAGATGACTCGGGAGAATTTACATTACATTGAAAGTTGTGTATAGCTAAACAAGCTTTTCTGCTTGTATCACATTTACTTTTATTGGGTTTCACTTTGTCAGTATTGCTGTGGCATCAGAGCAGACCTTTTAAAAAAAAAAAAAAAAATTTAACAGTTTTGATACCTACAGGGGAAAGAGCATATGGAGACAACTTCTAACCTAAAAGTCTCTTCCTTACTATTTTTTTTAGTTATTTTACTTAAAATGATTTTATTTAAAATAGTTAAACATTGTTTGAATGCATTACGAAAGCAAATGATGCACAGTGACCAGATAACCTTCATTTCTTGAAAGAAGTTAATTTTCCAAATTCTATGTTCAATTCACTACATGGTTTTTTAACTGGATGAGTTGTCCTCTTCACATGTTTATGTTTTTTTCCCATCGTGCATAGGAACTGTAAAAGGGTCTGTCTGAAGCAGTACCCAGGCCAGAGAACAAACCTCTTTCGTGGGAAAATCATGAATTGTGGGGAGTCTTTAGAGGAAGAAATAATTGACATAAGGACCGTCTTTTCCTCAATATTCTTTTTTCCTTTTTATAACCAGAAATTTAAGCTAGCAGTGACATTACATTGTGTACTTGAAAGGCACTACAATTTACATAGCTAAGCAGAATATTTAACAGTATGTTTTAAATGGCACTCTCATTTTTCCAGACTCTTTTTAATCAGCTGTTCCCTGCTATTGTCAATATTGCTCACTGTGTGTTGTTGTCATTGTGTGCATATTCAGGGACTGGCCAGTGAGCGTCCCCTGATGCAGGTGAATGGACACACCTTTGCTGGACATTATGAGGACACTGTGGGCTCTCACCTCATCATGGCCAGCAACAAGGCAAACTCGGCCACAGGTAAGGATGGGACGCTGTCAGTCAGAAAATATCCATGTTTATTCAGTTTGAATTCTGTTTTTTACTTGTTCAGTTATTTTCTACATTTCAGATTTTACACCACTTTATAAAGTCACGGCAGATTTTTCTGCATGAAAATCGGGTTGCTCTCCTCAGGGTGAGCGGGTTGCCACAAAAGCAGCGCCACCCATGTGTGTGAGTGTGTGGTTAGCCGAAGATTTGTTTTATTTTGAGTTGGGTTTGTTAAAAAAAAAAAAAAAAAAAAAAAATTTTTAACTGATCTGTTGACCAATTTGATAGAATCTGGAACTATTGAACTGGGACTTCTGATGACAGTGGTGTATGACAAGATTGCTGACACTGGCTGTGTGTGTGTTGCTTTCAGGGAACGGAGGGAGCACATCGACGCCACCACCCGTGAACTGGGAATACCTGTGCAAGACGGACAAGAAGTTGGTCATGCAGCCAGCGTTTCTGGTGGAGCAGGCTTCAACGTCTGATGCACCTGGTGACGATTCTACTGTGTCCGCTGCTGAGCCATCTGCAGGTATAGAACTCTAGGGAGAGTGCATCATGTGTTGCTCATGGTTCGTCATGAGCTCTTTACTATGAGGATGCTGGTGGCTCGTTCGGTATAAGGGTCACTCTCCTGAAGCCTGTACAGTTGTGAACATTACATGGTCAGGGAAAAATCAGCAATCACCAGTGCCTGAAAGGCAGTTTTCACAATAGCATGATAGATGACGAGCCAAGAGCCTGCCAAATCCTGCAAACATCACTTGGTGGAGATCTCTGGTACCTTTGACTGTCTTGACGGTGACATGACTTTTGAGCGCCGCACTTTACAGCGCCGGACATTTGAGTGCCAGTGTGTGCTGTTTAACGGAATAGTAGATAAGTCGGAAATTTAACAAAGTGAGTGTTATTTGATTCGTTTTTTGCGTGTTTGTTTGTTTATGTGTGTGTCAATCAATCAATCAATCAAATTTTTATTTCCAGATGGTACATTAAGCATCGATTTGCTTTTTTCCATCAAGCCATCTATCTAAAGAAAAGAAAGAAAAATCAAAACAACAACAAAAATCAAATCAAAACAAAACAAAGCAAAAAACCAACAAAAAACAAAGCAGAAAATCCCTAGCAAACAATAAAGCCAACAAAAGAAAGAAAAGGGGGAAAAGCAAACAAACAAAAAAACATCAGTCATTTCACCAACATTAATTAGCTAACATGATTTCAACAGCTTTAAAATAAAATATGCCTATAGATAATACAAGCAACTACAATAACAGCAAAAACAACCAAAAGAGAAAAAAACAAACAAAAAAACACCACTCAAAAGCCATACACACACATGCACACACAACACACACACACACACACACCACACACCTACACACACACACACACACACACACACACACACACACACACGGTTTGCGCTCATCCACTCAGCACGTATACTCGTACGTATATGCACACATTTAGAGTCTTTTAAAAATCATATAGTGTCAAAAAAAACCACAAAAAAACAGCTTATATCAGTTACAATGTAACCAAAAACCATTAAAGAGTCCATGAAATGTCTATAAGCAATTTATGTCAGGTTACAATATCTCTATACTTCAGTTCATACTTTATATTTTTAGAAGAAAGATAAGGAAAAAACAACAAACGCAACATCCTATTATAATGATACCCATCATCACTGAGAGGAAATAACATATATGCTAACAAACATACAATCAAACAAAAGAAAAACAAAAACGAACAAACAAAAAAATTCACAAAAAGCACACAAAAAACCAAACAATCAAACCAAAACAACAAAAACCAATCCACACGGATTATATATTAGAAGGAAGAAAAAAACAACAACAACAAACAACAACACTATATGATAATACCCATCACCACTGAGTGGAAATAACATAACAAACGTACGAGCATGTACACATTTAAGGTTGTTTTTTTTTAAATCATATAGTGTCAAACAAACAGCTTATATCTGTTACAAGCCACGCTGTGTGTGTGTGTGTGTGTGTGTGTGTGAGAGTAGGCCTATTCCAAAAGTCAGTGTTATTGAAACTGGTGTAGTCTGTATCACACACACACACACACACACACACAATGGAGAGACAGAGAAAAAAAAAAAGTCAAACCTCTCTGTTACACACTTTTATTGACAACTGAACATGAACATATTTAAGTATGAGAACACCGGGATGACTAAAAGCACTTAAATGATCTAAAACATGAAGGTGAAGGCCAGGTCTTCCATTGTGTCGAACAAGCCACGCTGGCCAGCATTGTATTGCACTATGATCCGTTTGGCACACACCTGCAGGTCTCTGTACTTCCGGCGCTTGGGGGCGGGAGCCTGGCCTGCCAGAAGGCGGGTGATGTCGGCCTGCACAAGGATCTGTTCTTTCTTGAGCGCAGCGATAAGCCGCCACAGGCTCGGTGAATGCGCCCTGAGGAGGCCCTGGAAGGCGTGGTGAAACCCTTCAACGCTGTTGTTGGACTTTGCATTGTCCGTCAGGGTCCTTTCGGAAGGTTCCACATCTGTACAGCAAACATCGGTTGATGGCGTGGTCCACGACGACGAGGACGTCCAATATACGTGTCCTCGAAATAATCGAAGATCGGTTGGCCACGTGCGTCCCAGAAAGGCGATGTGGGATCAAACACAGTTTCGAATGCATGCTCAACGTCTGCAGGAGGCAGGAAGGCGAGAGCTGGCAGCATTCTCATCAATTTCGCAAACTCTTCCTCATCTCTGTACACAGTTGCGAGTCCATGGTCTTGAATGTGACGCCAGACATTCTGTGCCAGATGGAAGTGACAACCCATCAGCTCTAATCCAGGGAAAGTTTCATTGAACGCTGAAACCGCGGCTCTTTCGAAGTCAGTCATCGACGTTCTTGGCGCAATGCCTGGTCTCAGCGTAACCAAAGCTTGGAGAAGTCTATCATATGTAGCACGTGACTTACTTGGAAGCAGGGCAAAAACAACAGGAATTGTCGATCCCATGTAAAGCACATGAATCGAGTACACATGAGTAAAGAACCCCAGGGCCACCTTGAATGTCCCATCTGCGAACCAGTCTTTCTGCTGCAACAATGTGCGGCGCTCAAATGTTGGCGCTCAAAATGTTGGCGCTGAAAAACATGGAACCGTCTTGACGCTTCTGTCTGACCTCTGTCGACTGATGGCTTCTTTTGGCACCCAGAAAAATGTCCTAAAGAAATGTCCCTTGCAGATTTCTTCTGGCTGCTTGTTCTGCTTGCTGTTCTGGCAGTAACTGTAGAACTCTTTGGCAGAGCTGATAACAGCAGTGCCTGCTTTTACTGCATTGGTGGCATGGCTCTTGATCACTGCTGCCTCTCCATCATAAGGACCTTTTCCGTGTCGTGACCCAAAGAAATTTCTGATGATGTCCACTCCAAAGTCTTGTTGGCTGGCAGCAACATCAGCAAAAGGCCCTTTGCTTTTATACTGGGCCGAGCACCCATCTGACCACTGCACTATCTTTTTTATATTCAGCTTTCTGGTCTGTTGGAGATGTTTTATGGTTTTACTTGTAAATGCATGCACAGCATGGAAGTCATGCTTAAGGTCATCCGAGATGAGGATCACTGACTCATTCAGTGTCCTCACACCCGAAAGGACACTGATAATAACAGGTAATAGGGTGTACTGTCACCTGCTCATGATGCCAATGCGCAGCTTGAATTTCATGCTGGTACAAGCAGGTGAAATTCTCAGCAAAGTCCAAGACCATGAGGACCAAAAATGTGACGAGGTGACAGCCCCGATATGGCCTGTGCGGTCGGCAGGGCTCTAAGCAACATCATTGGATTGGATTGGAACCCATCCGGCAAAGACACATGGTTTTTAGCTTCTCAGACTCAGCATGTTGCCAATCTGCCCTGTAGGATGGAAACAACATACAGAGTTCTCAAAAAAAAGAGACCCTTATGCCGTGGACCTGTACAGGTGCTCTGACAAAAAAAACAACCTCCCCAAGGAACTCTCAACAAGATCAGTAATGCCGCCCCTCATTGTCTCCAAAACTTTTCCTGCTGATAATTTTGTCATGGTTTTCTATTCGTTTTGTTGTCCATCGGTGCCACGTCAATTGTCCTCTGTGACCCTCTAGAGGTTTTTAAGTAGTTTTTCAGCTTGTTAATGTCACAGTCTGTGCATGTTCGATATGCACAGTCCTTCCCTCCATTCTGACATTTGGAAACGGAAACAGCATGGTAGACATGCCGATTCTGCATGGGTTATTTTTGATGGCATTCAGAACTCTTATCCTTAGTTTTACATTTTCACAGTATTCGCACAAACACTGATTCAGTTTCGCCCTTGCCATTCGTTTCACTTCCTTGGTCCTACATTTCGCAAAGTATGACAGTGAAGCTGAGCCACCACTGTTCTTGTACTCATGTGGTAATCTGCCACAGGTCTTTGCAACACTGACTTAGGCAAGCCACTGATTTTGCTGACCACCTTTTGTCAGGCAAAGGAACATCCCTTCTCTACAAAGAAAGATGCTATTTCTTTCTTTGCCTCCTCGCACTTCTCCTGTCGTTTTGTTTTTTTTGCTTTCATTGATCTTGTTGTGACGGGTGATTGTCTGGCGGTTTATTCTTAGCATTCTGCTCCTGTTGCTGATGAACCCATACTTCTCAAATATACTCAGAAGAGTGTGCCTTGTCGGTCTTGAGGGTAAATCAGTTTTATCTTTGAGATTTCTGATGGCATTCATCACAAGGGCACACGCTTTTCTGTCTGACCCATACTTCTCAAATATACTCAGAAGAGTGTGCCTTGTCTGTCTTGAGGGTAAATCAGTTTTATCTTTGAGATTTCCAATGGCATTCATCACAAGGGCACATGCTTTTCTATCTTCTACATTCATCCCTTTTTCTCCAATGCCGCTTTTTTTCTTGGTGAGGCTTTTGAAAATGTGTCAGAGTGGCAGCATATGTTTGGGGGCCTTGGTATCACTTGTTTTGCACGATGAAGTGCTTGTCTCCTAGCCAGTGGTGAACGCTCTTCAAATTCAGGAGAGGTTTCAGTTTGTGTGTCAACAGATATCTGCATTTCTGCTTTCTTAGCGGCAGCTTTTAGCGCTTTTTCAGCCGCTCTTTTTTCTCTTCTTTTCTTGTTGATCCACATTTTTTTTCTGTGAAAGAAATCCAATAATTTGCTTCAAAATTGCTTTAATTCTACCCATATACCATTTACCATTTCATATCAATGGTTGAAAAACAGTTGTAATACTCACAAGTTTTGATGTTGCTTTATATTCAGCACAAACTCAAATGAGAAGTTCAGGTTTGATCCCTGTTTGAGCCTGAGCTTTTCCCCCATCTGCTAGATCCAGAGTGGTAGTCTTTTGGCTGAGACAATAAACCGAGTTTCTGTGTGCAACATGCATTCAGCACATGTAAATAAGCCCATGGCAACAGGATAATTGTCCCTGGAAAATTTGTGTAGAAAAAGGCACTTAGGGGGAACAAATACAAATGCAGACAGGAAAAGGGGAAAAAAGGTTTGTGCTGCCCATGTGGTGACATGCTCTCCCTGTGGAAAGCAGCGTAAATTTCACACAGAAAAAATCTGCTGTGACTGAACGTGATATACAATTGCCTTTTTTCGTCGCCTTTGATGTTTCACCTGTATTGTTTCATTTTGACTCGAGGTAGTGAGAGTGTCAAGTCTGGGATGAGCTCAGAAGCTCCCAAAATCCTGCATATTATTTGCCCCCCTGTGGTCTTTCCAATTCCAGTTCCAAATACTTTTGTCTCAAAACAGAGAAATATCTTTCATTTCTAGTCAGCATTATTTCTAATGCTTTTTTTGTTCGTTGGAATGATGAAGTGAAATTCTTGTTGTAGCTGTAGCATAGCTTAAAAGTAACTTTGAAAACTTAAGATATGGCATGGTCGAGTTCTGTTGCATAATAACCACATGCATACACACATGCACACTCTTCTTTTTCATGACTTTCTCTTCGTGTGGTAACTTGCATTGAAATGCATTTGCACGTATGCGCATGCACACACACACACACACTCTATGTCTATGTCTGTCTTTCGTTCTCATTTATCCACAAGTACAAGTTTTAAATCAAAAGAATATTTCTTCTTTTTTTTCTCTAGAAACAAGTGTATCATCGCAAAGAGAAGAAGAAACTGCCCAAGAATCCCTCACCGAGTCTGGGGGAGAGCCTGCCAATCAGCCTGCCAGTCAGCCTGCCAATCAGCCTGCACAGGCAACAACATGACCAGTGGTAGCTAGGAGGCTGAAGGCATTGGTCTGGTCAGTGAGGTAGAGGGGAGAAAGCCACAGGTGTAAAGCCTCTGAGAGAAAAAAAGAGATGAGGGGGAGAGACGATCTGATGATAAACATGCTTTGGTTTTGACTCGGTGAAGATGAGAGTGAACTCTGGTCAATCTGGCAAGGACATCCGTAGAAGAAGGCCAAGAGTTTGTGTACTCTTCTCATTACTAAAAGAACTGTTTGTTATGAAGATGGATGTTGTGCTACAGTTGCTATCAGGTTTTTGGCCAGTTTCACAACCTTGACAGTAATTGCTCAGCACAATAAAATCAATGATGAGCCCTGTGGTTTGGGGGGGGGGCTTTTTTTTTGGTGGTGTTTTTTTTTTTTTTTTTTTTAGATCAGATTTTTCGCTCGTGACTTAGAGGTATTTTTTTTTATCTTTATTAAATATCCTCCTCCATATGTCAGTGAGTTGTAAATTATTTATTGCGTTCAAAAGCCTGAACTTCAGTGTCACGGTGTGGATTGTCTGAGATGAAGTCAAGTTCATTACTAAGGACACAGTTTAAGTTGCCCATTAGAACAAAGTAATGCTCACCATAATCACTAAGCATTTGTTGTAAGTTTTTAAAGAATAACCATTTTTCTGTAGAGTTATTTGGAGCAGTTATGTTTGCTAACCTGCACACAATCTTGAAGTCAATAGTGTAGGTGGTATACTGCTGGTCCCTCTTCTATCGACAAGGCCTGGCAGATGGTCATCCAGGAGGTGAACTCCACCCCAGTGTGGGCAGTCTCCATAGCAGTAGGCTTTGTTTTTGCTGTCACAGGTAATGATGTCCACAGCATGCCTCTCATTTTTAATGCAGGATTCCCCGTTGAAGGTGGCAGCCAAGGTGTTGATGGCTGCCAGTGTCAGCTCCATGTTTGTGCAGTACTCACATAGGCACTGTTTGAGACGAGCTTGTGTCATAAGCTGTACGTTTCTTGGTCTGCACTTGGCGAATCTTGAAAAGCTCATCTTTTTCCCTTTGTCCAGACAGAAGTCGGCAAAGAGCTCCTTCAGTGGCTTTTTTAGCTGAGCTGCTGCTCCCTTGCCGGTCTTCTTGCTGACAAGCTTTTTGTCTGGAAGAGGGGCGGGCTGCTGCATCATCAAAGAAGGCCTCAGCATCATTTTTGTGCGCTGCAGTTGTGGACCTCTTCATCACCTTCTTTTACAGAGCATATACCAGGGCTCTTCTGTCAAATCCAAGCAGGGATGCCCTGTGGGATGTGGTACTGTATCCCCTGGCAAATGTTGAGTGCAAACTGGCGTTTCTTCTGGTCTACTGCACTGTTTTTTTTCCGAAGCTGCTGACACGCTGTCAGAAAAAGATGGCCGATTTCGCTGTCTTTGCTGTTCTTTGAGGACAGAAAAAGTCTCCGTTTGCGTGGAGATGCCTTTTCAATCAGCTTATTCACTGTAGCCACAAATTTACTTGGGCTGCTGGGTAAGGCATCTCTTGCCCTTTGCAGAGCCTTTCTCTGGGGAGCGGTCATCAGGGGGCAAATCCTCACTCTGGACACCTTTAGAATTTGCTTCTTGCTGAGCAAGCTGCTTTGCTTTCTTATTTTCTGCGTATCTTGCCCTACGCCTTGCATTTACAGCTTCCCTGGTTTTGTGGTGCATTTTTGAGGCTCTTTCCTTATACTGTTCATTCCACTTTGTCCGCTGAGCTGCTTTGTATGCCTCATCTTGGCGTGTTGTCCTCTGTGGCTGCTGTTGTTTCTCAAGCTTTTTCTTTTCTCTCATTCTTCTTGATCTTTCATTCGATTTCTCGCGTTCTGTGATTTTCTGTTCTTCCGTCTGGGACTTTCTATATTCTTTACATTTCTCCTTATTTTCATCTAAATACTTTTCTGTACTTCTCCGGATCGGACTTTGTTCTTTCCCTGGACAGCCTGTTCTTTCCCTGGACAGCCTCAGAAAAGAATTAACACGTCTGTTTGGTTTATATTGTAACAACTCACACATTTTATTTATTCAAACTGATTTTCTCTCTTGTTTTCATTCTTTTGACTAATATTTGTGAACAAATGCTGGTATTAACTAACCATTTCTGTGCATGTTTTCGGAGAACAACCCTGATCTTGGAGTTTTTATTTCTATTTTAATACGAGGTCTTGATTATGGAGGAGATGACTGACTGCCCTGATATGGCCTTTGTGGTCAGCTGGGCTATAGGGTAAACTGTGCAAATTTCGACCAATACGGACAGTTGCGTCGGATTTTACACTGCGTGCCCAGCACACGCCGTCTTGCTACTATGTTTAGATCGTTCCACAAAGATGGACCAATCAGCAAGCGCTTCAGCAAACTGCTTGTGAGCTAGCACATGAATATTCATCAGAAAACGTCGCTAATACCAGAAGGGGAACCGTGACAATTCCGACCACCCCAAGCAATTTCGACCAGACTGTGAATGCTTTTCCGACCAAACAAATAGAGTACCTCTATATCACTTTGGTCGGAATTGACCTGTAGCAAAGTCAATGAGCTGCAGATGAATGCATTCTTTAAAACAGCTGGGTTTTATTCAATATTCCCTAGGCAAACCTTTCAGAAGTGTTACATCCGAAATTTTCTATTATGATACCTGATTATATATGATTATGTTAAGGTCACAGCAGAAATTACGAAATTAGGGACTGAATGAGATCTGGTGATTGATTCTCCTTTAAAATTCTGACCCTAAGGTTGAGTTTTGTTTAGAGACATTAGGCCTATGATACAACTCAGTCCCTAAATCGGAAATCCCCGCTGGGACGTTTATTCCATCAGAACATGTTCAGAGTGTAGGCCAATACTTAGGCCTATGGGCCCCTAGGCCTATGACCCTAGTCTTTTATGAGTCGTGTGTAGGTTATGTTTGATTTTTTTGTGATATTGTCATTTGTATCATGTATGCGCGCGCACACACGCACGCACACATACACATGCACCTGCGCACACGCGTGCACACACATGCTCGTGCAGACAGACAGACAGACAGACAGACAGACAGAGAGAGAGAGAGAGAGCACAGGCACAAGAGAGAGAGAGAGAGAGAGAGAGAGCACAAACACACACACAACACACACACACACAAGCCCGCGCACGCACGCACACACACACACACACACACACACACACGCACAGATCCATGCAAATGCCATTCAAGACACAGTTTTAAAATTCTTCAGTGTATAATCTGAACATATCAAGGCAGTCTTTAAAAAATGGGGAAAAAAATCAGCTGCTGTGAGCATAAACAAAACATGCATAAAAACAGTGTCACCAAAGTTGGGGCTTTTTTTTGGCACAGGTGGCATTGAAAAAAAACAAACCCTCCCATTTTGTCAACTGTAGGCCAGTATCTACCCATCAGCATGAGGTGGACAGGCTTTGATTTTCTTCTGTCTTTTTCTTTCTTCAGCCTTCTCTTTTCTTGCTTGTTTGTCTTGTTCTTTCTGCTCTTTTTCTACCTGTTGTGCTACTTTTGTTTCAAAAACTGCGTCACTTGTGAGCAGGCGATGGTTACTTTGTGAACCTTTTCGGTTTTTGTTTGTGACTGCTTTTTTTGATTGATCTAAATTAAAAACCTCTTCCACCTCAGGCTGATAGGAAGTCGCTGGGCCACAGTTGACAAATGGGAGTTCCCCCATATTGTTCAAGTCCAGGCAAATGTTGTTGCCACCCTCCACTTCTATCACCAGTCCCTGCAGTCCTGCCACCTCCTCTAGGGTGATAGGCAGTGTGACGAGGTCTTCATCCATGACCTCAGTGCCCACTGATGCCCCCTCCTCCACAGCAGCATTGGTGGTGTCCATGTAGTCAACCAGGTTTTGATGTAGGCCTAATGCAGTCGCTGTCGAGGTGGAGGCTGCAGTTGCTGTCGAGGTCGTCGTCGTCGAGGTGGAGGCTGCAGTTGCTGTCGAGGTCGTCGTCGTCGAGGTGGAGGCTGCAGTTGCTGTCGAGGTCGTCGTCGTCGAGGTGGAGGCTGCAGTTGCTGTTGCAGTCCGTCTGTTGTGAACAGGGGGCAGTTCATCCCGGTCTAGGGCAGCAGACGGTGCAAAAGCCTCCATGGGGATTTTGCTCCTGTCCACAGGCAGAATCCCCGTTGCCTCGAATGCTTTCTTCAAGAGGTCAGCTGTCATGACCTCCTGCCACACTTGGTTTATAATGCGAGGCCAGGTGACCTTGTTAATTATGTTTGTAGGGTTTGCTGACATGAACTCTGTGCAGTGTTTTTTGTAGGCCTTCTTGAAAGGCCCAAACACCACCCTGTCCAGAGGCTGCAGATAATGCGTTGTGTGGGGAGGAAGGGCTAAAATGTGTATCTGTTCCTGTCGAGCAAGCTCCAACAGTTCAACAACTTCGTGGGAGCCATGGGAATCCATGATAAGCAACTGTGGTTGGTCTGGACCACAGTTCTTCAGGAACAGATTTTTGAACCACTCGACTCCAATGACGTTCTCCATCCATGCATTGGATTGGTACGTCCACATGGAGCCAGTGGGAGCATCAAGTGTGGCAAAAGACTGCACTGACCTCATTGTCTTCCCCTTGACGATGAAAAGAGGTGGCATGGCTCTTCCTGCAGCATTAACGCAGACAAGAGTGGTGACACTCTCCCTGGAGTTGGAGGTCCTCGCCAGCAACTGTCGAGCTCCTCTTTTTGCTATCACCTTGGCAGCATCTGGTGAAAACTGGATACCAGTTTCATCCGCATTCCACACAACATGCGGTTTCTGCAGAAAGTTGTGGGTCTCCATCAATTGTTGGAGGTCATCGAAATATGGGTTGATGAGACCCACATTCATACCTCGCATCCTGTTTGTGCCGCAGGTCTCTGGGCTCCTGATGGTCAGCTCGGGATGTCTTCGTTTTAAGGAGCGCCAGTACTCCTCAAAGGGAAGGTTATTTTTAAACTGGGTTTTTAAGTTCATTTTTTGGGCCACAAGGCCAACTTTAGTCAGGAACTGTCTTTTCGTCAGTGGAAAGCCTGACTTGGATGCGTCGATGACCTTGCCCACCATCTGGTCCTCCACTTCTGGCGGAATGCTGGGTGTTCTTCCCGCCTTTTTGCCCAGTTTGGAGCGCCCGGCAACGTGGTCTTTCAGGGTTGTTTTGGGCACACCAAACTGCTTGGATGCCACTCCGTAGGAGAGGCCACGGCTGGTGATGGCCTCCACAGCTTGCTGGAGGGCCTCCTGGGTGTAGCGTTTGAGAGTACCTTTATTTCTCCCAGGCATGTTGAAATCTTCCAGCTGAAAAATATAATACCAAAGGTAAGTACACAATTTAATGAACATGTGCATGGACTTAAACATTGACACCAACACCATTCTCCCTCCCCCCTCGACCCCCCCCCCCACACACACACACACACGCATATACACACATGCACACACACATGCACACACACATGCACACACACACATGCACACACACATGCACACACACACACACACACACACTCCTAAGCACACACACACACACACACACACACACACACACACACACACCTAAGCACACTTAGAAAATCTGCATACACACAGGGACTTGATAGGCCTATAAAAAAAAAAAAGCACATGAGTGCTAGGCTAGCCTAGGCTAATTCCATTAGACCCCTAGGCCTATCCTTGAAATAAAATAATAAGATAAAATAAACACACACACACACACACACACACACACACACACACACACATACACACACACACACCGTCACTCGTTATAATGATGTGGTTTTGCACGTAAGTGACTGGGCAAAGAAATAAAAGTTAGACCTGCGTATTCTTCATCTCGGAACAGCTGGTCGAAATTGCTTGGATGCTAGATTTCACTCCGACCATTTTAAAATCATCAATAACTGAAAATTACGTCACTGAAATGCAAACAGTCTAGCGTATTTGGAAACAGTGTTGACTTAAAAACACTTGTGCTAAAAAGAAAACATATTTATTAAAGAAAATAAACTTTACTTACAAAATCAAGTAGACAGGCGAAGCAGTAGGATTCAGCGATTTCGTTGCTACGCTCGTGACAGGCAGATGTGGCCAGTTGGACCCACGCTTGCCCCCAAAGTGTCATGACTATTTTTAGCAACAAATGTTGATAAATAGGCTAATTTTGTCACTGGACATTTCCGGAAAGTTTAGGTAAGCGGGACGAGTCCATTTGTTAAGTAGGGGTGAAGGATTATTGATTTGAAAATAAGAACCCGTTGGACTGGTCAATTTTGCTTGGGGGTCGGAATTGTCACAGGTTACCCTAAACTGTAAAACATTATGACTGGATTGACTCTTAAGCAGCATGGTTGTATATCCGAGTTTTTGGATTGTTGGATACAATTCGTTGTCTGAACCTACAGAAGTATTATTTCGCAGCCCTTTGAGCCTTTCAGGTATGTCCAGACCAGTCCATGCACCCTTCACATCTATAGGCTTTATGTCCCCTACAGTGAAGCCATCCAAATATCATTGATGCACCTTTCACACCAAACTGTCCATGGTAGCCCTGATATGGCCCTTGTGGTTGGCTGGGCTGTACACCGGAAGTAATGAGCTATATCTAGTGTCTCTTACCCTCATCTCCCTTATTTTTTGGAGATCCCAAGACTTTACATCTTGTGATATTGTGCTATGAAAGCTGCTACAGTGCACGATTATGGTGGACACGGAAAGTGTAGTGGTTACACTTCTATTTTTCATTTTCAGGTTTTTCAAATAAAGTAATAAAAAAAAAAAAAAAAAAAATTGCAAGTACAACACTGATAATGACTTGGAAAAACTTACAGATAAATGAGGTGAAATGTTTCCTCTGTGACCACATGTACGGTTAGGCAGCCATTTTGAACTTGGGATTCGGAAGAGTAGTGTCCCTTGACCAGAGCAATCTATTTACATGAATAGGTCGTAATCCGTTAGAAGTCACTTCCTCATTGTCAATAATTTGCTTTGTTCCCTATTTTAAACTATAAATCAGTCATACTCTAGAAATAAGCAGTCATTTGAAGTTATTCAATTCTAAAGTAATCTACATAACCAGTTTCACACAGTTATTTATACTTGTGAAAAGTGTAGTCTACAAGTGTCTTTTAAAAAAAAATTTTTAGCACATTTAAGTTCTTCTTTCTTTGCCAGTTAAGAGGCAATATGCTAACGTATGAGCAATCGACATTCTCTTGTCTTCAGCAGACATGGCATTCTCGCTATTGGTGCGTTCATCCTCTTCATCAGATGAAGACATGACAATGTCGTCCTCGTCTGCGCCATTGTTTTGGATGATGAAGTTGTGAACCACACAGGACGCAAATATCACATGTGGTATTTCTTGAGTGTTCACCATCTCCAGGTCCTTCAGCCGCCGAAACTTTCCTTTCAGCAGACCAACGGATCGCTCCACTTCAACTCTGGTCTGTGCGAAACTTTCCTTTCAGCAGACCAATGGATCGCTCCACTTCAACTCTGGTCTGTGCGAAACTTTCCTTTCAGCAGACCAATGGATCGCTCCACTTCAACTCTGGTCTGTGCGAAACTTTCCTTTCAGCAGACCAATGGATCGCTCCACTTCAACTCTGGTCTGTGCGAAACTTTCCTTTCAGCAGACCAATGGATCGCTCCACTTCAACTCTGGTCTGTGCGAAACTTTCCTTTCAGCAGACCAATGGATCGCTCCACTTCAACTCTGGTCTGTGCGAAACTTTCCTTTCAGCAGACCAATGGATCGCTCCACTTCAACTCTGGTCTGTGCGAAACTTTCCTTTCAGCAGACCAATGGATCACTCCACTTCAACTCTGGTCTGTGCGAAACTTTCCTTTCAGCAGACCAATGGATCGCTCCACTTCAACTCTGGTCTGTGCGAAACTTTCCTTTCAGCAGACCAATGGATCGCTCCACTTCAACTCTGGTCTGTGCGTGGGCTCTGTTGTACACTTTATGCATGCGGGTCAAATGCCCATTGTCACGGAACGGGACCATGAGGTACTCCTGAAGTGCATAAGCTGAGTCCCCCAGTAGATGGTAACTGTTGGGCAGGCGCCTTTCATCGGACTCGAGAAACGTCTTCAGGTCAGAGGTCTGGAACACTCTGCTGTCATGTACAGACCCGACACTCCCTGTTGTGACATGCAGGAAGCGCAAGTCGTTGTCACACACCACCTGAAACGTAGAAGATAAATGACATGACAGACTTCAGTTATAACACCTTCAGGTCAGAAGTTCGGAACACTCTGCTGTCATGTACAGACCCGACACTCCCCGTTGTGACATGCAGGAAGCGCAAGTCGTTGTCACACACCACCTGAAACGTAGAAGATAAATGACATGACAGACTTCAGTTATAACACCTTCAGGTCAGAAGTTCGGAACACTCTGCTGTCATGTACAGACCTGACACTCCCTGTTGTGACATGCAGGAAGCGCAAGTCGTTGTCACACACCACCTGAGACGTAGAAGATGAATGACATGACAGACTTCAGTTATAATACCGGCGTGCCATTTTGGCATTCAATGATACATGTAACTTGACAAGGAGGGAGCCACCCAAGCAAACAATGCCTGAGAACACTTGGCACAAGAAAATAATTAGCCTGTTTCAACGTTTGCCATGTCAAGTTTAGACAAGGTAGTATTTTTGTTTTCTTTTTTTATGTGGGGTCAGCAAGAGGGCATCTGATAGTATTACTATGCCCAACAAATATAATCCGATCTGTTCAGTACTTGAATACACTTTGTAGGTAATTCTGATAGAAGTTGTCTTTTTCTCAATTTCCAAGTTTCGTTTATGTATGACCTACCTCAAAAACCTCGGGATACATTCGGAAATGTGACTTGAATTGATATGCAGTGTACGACAGCACAGTCTGATAGTTGTCTTTTTCAAGTTTCGTTTATGTATGACCTACCTCAAAAACCTTGGGATACATTCGGAGATGTGACTTGAATTGATGGACAGTGTACGACAGCATGGTCACCTCCAGAAAATTCACCACATGTGCATCAGGATTTTCGGATTTGTCCTCCACCTTGTGCACTTTCTTGTTAAATGGCATGTTGTGAAGTCATATGAGTGTCAATCTAATGGCACTTGCAGCTGGCTCTGTGTCAGAATCATCAAGAAACTGACAATAATACTCGCTTCAAAAAAGCTCTGTCGGGCAACGCCATATTGGATAAATCCACTTCCGACTCACCTGCCAGTTGCCCATTCCTAGGCCCAGCTCACGCTCACCGATCTCGCTTCAAGACATCTCATGTGACTCGCCGCCTTACAATGCAGCTCGGGTGTCAGGAATCATCTGCAGCTTTCTATTTTTTTCTTTTTCAACTCTTGCTATTTGGTCTGTGAGGGCCTTTCTTTTGAGTTAACTCTGTGCAGACTCCTTAGCTATTCATTCCTCCTTGAGATGTAGGTTGTACCTGCTCCATGCAGCACCAGCAGCGGTTTGTCAGTTTTGACCTGCAGGACTCGGCCAGCATTGCGGGATGATCACTCGTCGAGCCTTCAGAGCCTTCTGGCTGAGGTTATCAGTTGAAACTTCTTTGTTGTATGAAAAACCACTTTCAGCAATGGCCTGAGCACGGGACAGCAGCAACATGTTTGTCACGAAAGCTCTGAGGTTTCTGAGTGCGGAGCGGTCTCCTAGAGCCTGGCACCACCAAGTGTCCACCCTGTCTTTTTCCCTGTTGAAGGAGCTGGCTGAGTGCTTTGGTGCTGTTAGCAGAAAGTCAGGGTACTCCTGTACAATTTTAATACGAGTTTTAAAATGTGACGAGGTGACAGCCCCGATGTGGCCTGTATGGTCGGCGGGGCTATAAACATGATTATGGATTGGGTCCTGTAGAATCTGATCTGCTCTTAGCACAGTAATTTGATTAGTGTCCACAACAGTTTTAAGGAGGTGTTGGGTGTTTCCTTCACTTGCTCACATGAAGTATGGTTGGATCAAGGCACTCCTGGAAACTCTCTTGCGGGGCTGTCTCTCTTCTTGTCAGAAAGCATGACTTGGCTAGTAACTCACTAAACACGTTAGAAAATTCACAAAAAATCCAAGAAAGAACGTTTTGAGTTTTAAAATGTGACGGGGGTGATAGCCCTGATATGGCCTATGTGGTCGGCGGGGCTATAAGCAACATAATTGGATTGGATTGGTTCTGTATACTTTGGATCCTATTCGCGTCTCTCTCTGTGTCTTTACTCCACTGACTTGGAGTGCAAACTTATTTCTTTTATCTGCTTCGTTCCAAGTATTCTGTATACTTGGATCCGATTCATGTCTCTCTCTGTGTCTTTACTCCACTGACTTGGAGTGGAAGCCTTTCTCTTCTTTGTACCTGAAATTGTAAAAATACGATAAAATCGAACAGGTGGGCAGGTCTGAAGTATTCTGTATACTTTGGATCTGATCTGTGTCTCTTCTCGGTGGTGGAGGCCAAATTCTTGGGAGCAGGAGATGGGGGTTCCTCATGGGAGCATCCTTTCCCCGGCTCTCTTCTTGTTCAGCGTCAAGATCGACGACATCGTCAGGTCGGTCCATCAGGGGGTGGAGTGTTCGCTGTTCGTGGACGATTTTGCTTTGTACACTACAGGCAGTACGTTTGCGGGGGTTCAGAGGCAGATACAGCCCTGCCTGAACAAGGTTCAGGAATGGGCGCAGGACAATGGGTTCAAGTGGCTGGCGGGGCGATGAGCAACATCATATTGGATTGGATTGGGACACAGGGACATGTGGGGTGGAGAGAGAAGTGAAACTGAAAACCAGACCTTTCTCTCGTCTCTTTTGTATTCGCCTGCTCCTCTTCATGTTTCACTGTTGACTTCAGACATAGCTAAGGGGAAAAAATGCAATCTGTATGTTCTGCATGATCATTGTCTGTAACTAGAACCTGAGAAGGTGTCAAATAAAATAAAGAGATATAAAGGCTGTTCATAGGGAGCAGCTAAAAAAAAATACTGTGCAAGTATTTTATGTTGCATGATTTTGTTGTTGAAAAGTCATAATAAAAATGTAAAAATTGTGAAAACAGCACTGATTGTGTTTGTGTGCGTGCTTGGTGTGTGTACGCGTGTGTGTATTTGGAGGGGTTCTAACTTCTGTCTGTCAGAAATTTACACATGGCTAAATGCTGTAATTTATGTGTAAAAAATGCAGTCATGGAAAGTATTCTACTGTTTGCAGATTGATTCCTTTTATCCCCCAGCTACTACCATAGGCAGAAAAAAGCCTCTGCCAAGAAAATGATTTGGGGACAGGATAGCTCGGTGACCATCAGAGCACTCACTTTCCCCCAGTCAATGTTAAACAGCATTGAGCGTGGTTTACAATTAGATGGGTGACTGTTTGCGCGCCTTGGCTGCAGTACAGTTCCCCCAGCTGTGAATGGGTACCTGCCCTCTTTAGGGTCAGGGAAGGTAAAGCAGTGAGGGAGAGGAGATGGGCGCCGCCCTCGATATGCTGGCCCCTAGAGAAGCTGAGGTCTCTGATGCCTTGCTCCCTTACGACCACACAGGTTATGGGACACCTTTACCCATAACACAACAGATTACATTGCTTCTGATATAGATCTGGTAATATGGATTCTACTGATGTGGTGTCTTTGCTATCATCAATAGCAAGAAATGGGGTTCTTCTTCATCAACACCCAATTTTAGTAAACAAATCCAACAACAAAGGTGTCTTTTAAACTGACAATATTCTACTGAACTGTGTCCCATGAAGCAAACACCGAAATGTACAAGTACACATTCAAAATCTCAACATAATTTTTCCCTTCTCATTCAGAACATGGACTCCATAGTACAGGGATGTCTTTGTAAGTACTGATAGCCTCAAAACATATTGTACCAGTATGGAAACGTCTCACAACATTCCATGTGGGGCTCGTTAGTGACTGAATGACATACAGCCATCCATCCCCTGGCCACGTTGCTCCAGTGTGGGATTATGGGTTGCTTGCGGCAACCACTCGGCAGCAGAGAAATGAAGAGCTGGGCAAAAGGCTTGATGGGGAGCTGATGATAGAATTAAAGATCCCATTGACAGAAGACAGTCCACAGATTAAGGTTGGGTGAGAATGGAGATGGGGAAGACATGATGATGAAGATGTAACAAGAAATTGTGTTGCCAAGTGTTTCAGAAAAAAAGGCAGGAGAATAAGAAGGCAGAAAATAGAGGAGGACGAATCGCAGGCAGAAAAGGAACGAGGCAGAGGCAAAGAGAAGGCCTCTGTGGTCAGCAGGGCTATAAACAACCATAAAATTACAAGAGTAGGCCATTTCATGCCAGTAGGAACAGATGACAAACGCATGCACACAGGTTTTGTGTTCAGACACTACTATCACCAAGTCGGAATGTGACTACCAAAACGGTGTGAGGAAAAAATCAAATCGTGTATGCAAAAACTCACCACTGGTTGAACTGTGTTAGAGTCAAAGAACAAGTTAAAAAAAAAAAAAAAAAAATGAAGCAGATTTTCTTGTAGGGTAACCTGTGGCATTTTCGACCCCCAAGCAAATTTGAGTGCATAAATATACTTATATGTGTCTTTGCAAGTTTGTGTTTAAGAATTTTTAGGAAATAATGTTCAATTAAACAAGAGATTAGTTATGCCAAAACCAGAAATAAGGGTTCTGAGCGTGTTTAAAAAGACTTCATATGGAATCTCTAAGCTCTACACTCATACAGTAACCCACCAGTCGGAAACAAGTCCATTCAGAAATGGAACAAGTCTTTGGACATGAACACATTTATTTTTCATGATACAATGTATGATTCCAATCTTAACTCTGCAGCATGGCACTGCCCACATGCATACACTTTGTACACCGTTCACTCAGATTTACACACACAAACAAACTTATATGCACACAACACACACAACCAATCTTACTTGCTAACACACGTCTTGTGAATTCCGATGATGATGATTTCCAACTGAATCATGAATGAACAAACAGTTCTTCCAACAATTTAAATTTAGCTCCTTATGGCGGTAAACTGTACAATAAAAATATACATCTGTGGTGTGAGCCCCAACTGAAAGAGTTGGTCTTCACTCCACCACATTTTCACTCCACATCTCACAGTCGGCTCAAAACTGAACACTACGATGGTTTACAGTCCAGTGAGTTCTCGATAACGGACAGTCAAAACAGGAGAAATCCTGGCTGTGGCAGAACACCAGGAGCTGAATCCTGGCTGCTGCTGCATTAGCTGCACTAGGAGCTGGGCCCAAAGACAGACTCCGCAATCTCCAGTTGGCCAATCTCTTTCAGAGCTTCCTTCAGGGCTGGGGCGTTGTTTTCGGTAGGATCGGAATCCTGAAATAAACATGATTGACAATAATGATGATGCATGAAATTCTCAGCACACACACATAAGTTTTCAAACAACAAAAATCTGTTCTGAATTCTTCACAAGACTTATCTGTTCTGAATTCTTCACAAGACTGATGTATCTGCTAAGATAGCATGAGGAAAAAATTTACACATCGGTTTTCCTTCTGGTACAAGAAACATTTCTGCCTGGTGTTGCACAAAAAAAAACCCACCAAGATATCAACTATACTGAATAAACTGGAGTGAATCTAATCATAAGAAATTCATCCTCACATTTTGGACACATACGTGCACTGCACATGGCTTCTTCATTTAGAATAAGCAAATGGAAGTGATGGTGATGCAAGGATTAAACATTTGATTCTATAAAAGGATATATTATTTTCATATTTAATCATCTAAACCCACTTTTGTTCATTACCAGGTTCTGAATTTTTTATGCTTCTGAATTGACTTTTATACACAAACAGGTTCAAAAGAAATAGCATGCAAGAGTTCCCTTAAGAAATCAAACCTTTCTAAGAGCCTAACAGGAATAATTTCATAACCCCACATTGAACAGCACTGACCCCACAGAAATAGGGATGGTTTGATACACCTTACACACAACAACAGCACATGCCTCACAGAAAAAAGGGATGGTTTGACACACCTTCACACAACAACAGCACATGCCTCACAGAAATGAGAAAAAAGGGATGGTTTGACACACCTTCACACAACAACAGCACATGCCTCACAGAAAAAGGGATGTTTGACACACCTTACACACAACACCCACCACACACCTCACAGAAATAGGGATGGTTTGACACACCTTACGCACAACAGCACACACACCTCACAGAAATAGGGATGGATTGATACACCTTACACACAACAACACACACAACTCACAGAAATAGGGATGGTTTGATACACCTTACACACACCACCACCACCACACCTCACAGAACAAAAAGGGATGGTTTGATACACCTTACACACAACAGCAGCACACACCTCACAAAAATAGGGATGGATTGATACACCACACAGCAGCAATACTGACCTGCCAGAGGAAGATCATCTTGACACAGGACAGGCCGGTCTCCTCGTCAGGCAGGTCCTCAAAGTCGGCAATGTCCTCGCCGGAGAAGCGGAGCTCTGTGGCCAGCTTCTTCCAGTTGTCTCCCAGCTTCTGGGACACCGCCACCCACTGCTCCTTGGTGATGGCCTGGTTCATCTCTTCTTTGTCTGCCACACACCACACCACACCTTACAGCCTGAACCCTAGACTTCTTCCCCCTCTCTACATCTTTATTAGCCGCCGCTGTAGTCTAGTGGTTAGGGTGTTGGACTCGTAATCTAAAGGTTGCGGGTTCGATCCCAGCTTTAGGCTATGGTGTTGTGCCCTTGGAAAAGGCACTTTACGGCTATTTTTTCACCCCACCCAGGTGTAAAAGGGGGTACCAACCTTGTGTTGGGGGTTAACCCTGCGATAGACTGGTGTCCTATCCAGGAGGGAGTCTATGACTCTCAGTCGCTTAACAGCACAGAAACCAGGATAAGCACCGGCCTGATGAGCCTTAGGCTCGGGACAGACTTTAACTAACTTTTTAACATCTTTATTGGTGATGGCCTGGTTCATTTCTTCTTTGTCTGTCACACACCACACCCCACGTTACTTACTTACAGCCTGAACCCACACTTTTTACCCCTCTTCCTCTACATCTTGATTGTTGGTGGTCTGGGTGGCTAGCCTTGCAGATGAGATGATAAACTGAGATCCTGTGCGCAATACACATTTAGCTATCTTTTCTCTTGTTGGTTACGGTTACAGTTGTATCGTTCATTCGTTAAATTCTCTTCAGAAATTGGAATTTTTACCATTCTGTACTCAAGAATTATTTTTGTTTACAT